>OY723395.1:14933433-15023433 GCA_963210295.1 Ophion ellenae
CATTAGTGTTCGAGTAATCTTGGTCACCGACTTCAGAAATGCCATTTTGAGAAAAACGCGTTTAAAGTTTCTCTTTCAACGCTCTTTCAACGCGGATTCTTCTCTTTCAACGCTCATATCTCAATCAATTTTGTTCGGATCGACTTGAAATTTTCAGGACATATTCTCAGATACTTTTACTCCAAAAAAATGCAATAAAAAAAATCCATTTTTTCAAAATCGCAAGTGGGGGTAACCCCTTAATCGCAATGAAAATACCTCATTATCGCCGTACAAGGTGATGCACATATTAGAGGCACCATATGCGCAGAAACCCATTGCTACCTCATCCATATAACGAAGAGAGAAAGGAATAAAGTAGAAGTTTAAATAAATGAATAAACGAATAAATAAATAAACAAAAATAAATAATAAATAAAAATATATCTAAATTGCTGTTTTTTTTATATGTCCCGGTTCATATTTTGGCCTCTCTTGCTATCTCTCTCTTCCGATATGTATGTGGCGTTCGACGTACGATAATTGGGAGCGCCTTAATTGCTTCGGCGCGTGCGATGACCGATTGTAATTGGCCCTGGTGAAGTGTCCATCCTAACGGTACGAACTGACTCTCTCTCTCTCTCTCTCTCTGTCTCTCACCCCCTCCCCTCCCTCTCGCTTGCTCTCTCCCGGAACAACGTGCACCCACGCATATTGCTATATACGATATTCAACCGAGTATATACGCACATGGGAGCAAATAGGCGTATACGTGTGTACACAGATTCCTGACGCACTTGACGATTTCAATTTTCGGCGTCAATTAACGCCCAAGGGAAGTCGAGTGTGAAGGCATTGATAAAAAAAACGATATATGTAGAGAAATAAAAAGCGTGGCAGTAGATTGCCCGCTTATTGCGTGAGATATAGCTCGCTCTTGTACACCTTAATTAAAATTTCCTCCTCCTTCCCGCACCCTCCTTATATAGACTTTGGCTTCGATCGAGCATCGGGGGCCAACTCTCGTGCGCCTCCATCCCTTCTGGCGTCCTCGAAACACTCGAGAAGCATTAATTAACGAGCAAGCGGTTTTTTTTTTCCTCGGTTAATTGATCACGGCTACTTTTTCGAGAGCGAACAAAAATTCGCAGCGATTCCGCGTGGGAATCCGCCTTGACTGTATTTGATTGATCCAATTTTTGCGCGGGGCCAGATTTTGAATTTTGCGTCGCTGAAAGTTGGCGGGTCGAGGGGAGAGTCTTTGTCGACGGGCTGCCGGGCACGGAGTTCTCCGACCGGAAATGAAATGCGAACGCCGGTTTGTGTGGACAGTACGAGATTAGAGGGTCGAGGAAGTCCTTTTTTTTCTTCTTCTTTCGGCTTGAGCATAGATGGTGAGAAGTATAGATGGAAAGATTGCGAGCAGGGCCTCGAGAGTCGAATCGCCACGTGCCAGAAGAAAAACACGAGAGTGAGAGAGAGGGGGCTGAAGTGAATTGGGTTTTTTTGCTCGCTCCCCTACCCAAATAGGGTTTTACAATCGGCACAGTAATGGCCCACGACTGGTTGCCAGAGAACAAACGATGGCGCGGTAATGGCTATATAAACGGGCCAGATCCGCACCATGCATGGTTGGTAATGGTAAACTATGAATGGCTGCTAAGACTTGGCCAACTATCATACGCCTATATTGGCCCAGCAACGGCTGCCGGATCTTCTGCCGGAAAAGAAAAACAAAAAATTGACAAATTATGAATATAAAAATTCCAGTAGTATCTTTTTTGTTTTCTTATGCTTTACTTATGTCCATGTAAATGGAATAATTGCATTGAAAACGCTTTCTGCATTGTTCAAGTTTTTACCCATCATCGGGATCGAATCTGCGCCTTTCGTTCTAGTGTCGAGCGCCCTACCCACTTAGCCATTCTAACACTTAGAGAATCCATCGTTTGTTCGTTCCTTACTTGTATGCCGATAATTTTATTCGTGACATTAAAGTTTAACGACAATTTTTATGGTCCATTTAGGCTGTAAAAATAACTCGCTCGTTTTGGGTGAAGTTCCGAAAAGCATACTCCTCTGATCGAGCTGAAATTTTGCACCGAACTTCCTCTCATTAGCCTAAGAGAAACCGTTAACGGATTTTTGACGACTATCAATAGTTTTTGATATATCGCATTGTAAAGTTTATTATTGCACGCCATACGAGTATATCTATATATCCGACAGATACCCCCCACTCCTCCGGCCGCGCTGCTTCCTGGCAAACAGTGCTCGCCCGTATGTGCATATCACTTGCCATGTGGGATGGGTTTGGTTGGGTTTATTTAAAATAGTAGAAGCGCAGTACAATAAATAACTTTCAATATACGATATATCGAAAACTATTGCTAGTCGCCAATATCCTTTTAAAGGTTCTCTTAAAGTATTGAAAAGAAGGTCGGTGCAAAGTTTCAGCTTCATCAGCGGGATATGCTTTTCGAAACATTATCCCTTGCTTTTACGTATTACAGTGTAACGACCTGCGTTTGCAAAACGCCCAAAAACAAACCATCAATGGCTGGAATAGATCTGGCAAGCCGTGCATCCGCCTACGATATCCCAATACTGATCGCCATATTATCGGTGCGATGGTATTGGCCCACCAATGGCTGGCATAGATCTGGCAAGCCGTTCATCCGCCTACAGTACCCCAATGCTGGCCGACGAATTATTGGCCGATTATCAGCAAATCGTTTAATGGCTGAATGCTGGCATTTTTGTTACGACAGGCGACCCTATATGGGCTTCAAGTCCAGTAAAAGAGACGAAAACCCAGCACTTTTAGCGAAGAATATGAATTTTTGACTGAAGCTAGATGGTTACGTACTAAAAGTAACCCCCAAAAAAATTTGACCCTCAACTGGCTCCAACCCTAAGAAATAGGGGTTGAAAACTTCAAAATCGCCGTATCTCGATAATGAATAGCCCGATCAAAAAATGTTTCAAACAAAAGTTGTTTGGAATAATAAAATACGTATAAAGTTATCGGACATCCAATCTTCTATGTTTGAAAATAGCGGCACAAAAACACGAGAACACCACTGAATTTTCGAATTGTTTTTGTGCCGCTATTTCCAAAGATAGGGGGTTGGACGTCAGATAACTTTATGCGAATTTTAATATTCCAAACAACTTTTGTTTGAGACCTTTTTTGATCGGGCTATTAATTATCGCGTTACGGCGACTTTTAAGTTTTCAACCCTTATTTCTTAGGGTTGGGGCGAGTTGAGGGGCAACATTTTATTGGGATTACTGTGAGTATGCAACCAGTTATCTTCAGTCGAAAATTCATATTCTACGCTAAAAAGTGCTGGGTTTTCGTCTCTTTTACTGGACTATTCGTGGGTCGTGCAAGTACCCAAAAGAGGGATACTGGCCTGTACAAATATATACATACATGTGAGAATGGTATTGTGTAGTCGGTACGAGGGAGGAGGGGGAGAGGGGACGAGAACGCCGGGACTGCCGGCGCGCCAGGCCGCACCGAGTGGAAGGCGAGTCGGAAGTCAATCTTCGCGGCCGGAAGTGGTTCGCCCGAGCACCGAGTCAGCCACTCCCTCACCCCGCGCACCCTTTCTCCGCCACTACCACCATCGCCTCAGGTCGTCGTCGTCGTCGCCGTGTCGGCAGAGCAGCCACCCTGTGTGTACCGTATGAAAGCGCCTCGCGCGAACCTACCCCGTGCTGCCCGTAGCTACCCCTACCGCGCGGCACGCCGCGGAGAACGAAATCCCGAAACTAAATCCGTATATTAACTTTGAGGCGTCTTCTTTAAATTAAAAAACAACATTTCACGAGGGTAGCACTCAGAAGGGAGAAAGTGAAGGGAAAATTGACTTTCCATTGTCCACCCTAGTCATGTCGCTGCGACGGAAATTGCGATCGTAAATCGGCGAAGATTTGATGTAGAACGGATTGGGAGAGCACGAAGAAGCGAAAAGCTCATTTTGGATGACGTCGAAATTTGCGTCGTTCTCAACGATTCTTTGGCTTTGTTATTATTATTATCAAAAACATATTTTATTAAAACAAATTGTGATTGTGAATGTGTAATGAGAATACGGAAAAGTATTCCAGTAATCTCCATAGCCTGAATCGGCCAAACATTTTTGTTATCAATAGGACCGAATTAATTTACTGTTAATTAATTGATTTCAAGATCACGATTTTGGAGACATTGGTCTTCGAGATCCTTCGTCATCAATTATCCCCATACGCAACATGACACGGCAAAGGCGATTTCAGGGGACCTGTTCCTGAAGCGGATAATCCGTTAAAAAAATGGACGTGCGTCCCACAGCGTTCAGATGTGCTGACAACTGACATTACGTAGAACAAAGGGCTCACATAGTGTTGAAGCTCACATCGTTGGAATGCAGCCGAAGTTTTGTTTACTTTTTTAACTTCCTTGTTATTATTATGACTATTATTATCACACAAAATCTTTTTCTGCAAGTTCAAATCGTAAATCTCGGAATGAGTATATTAACGCTTATTCGGCACACTTAAGGCAGTGGTCTGCTTTAGAAGCCGAAAAAAGCGTTTTTTCAGCAATTTTTTTGAAAGGGAAGGAAATGATTGCGGTAAACGAAATTTTGAGACTACAGTGTATTATATTCAAGCTTTAAAAAACAATTTTTATTATTAAAAAATATTGAAATTTTTCAAAGTTGTAACGATTTTTCTGGGGCGCCTGGACTCTGCACTTGTAAATCGGTGCCGGTGATGGAGGTCCTGCGATGCATCTGAAACAGTCGAACCAAATTTTTTTTCAGTTTTTATAAGTTCCTTTTCTATATGAACTAAAAAAATACCGAAGAAATGGTGAAATTCCAATTTTTTTCGAAGTTTGAAAAAAAAATTCACTTTTTTGAAAAAAAGAAATTCACTTTAAGTTGCAAAACAAGTAATTTAAATAGTACTTTTGTCCAACTTTTTTAGTTCAAATAGAAGATAATTTAATACTGAAGCTAGATCACTTTGATTTTTTTTCGATCGGACATATATTGTTTTTGCTATCGCCGGCACCGTTTTCTAAAACTTGTGAAAATGAAAACTCGAGAAAACGGGCTTTAAAGTTTTCGGTCCAAAAAAATATAAGTTTGTGGATACTTACACTAATTAGATGTTAATCAGCTATCCCCGGGTCATACAATAATCCTTCCTCTTCTTCAAATCGATTTTTTGAAGCCTGTAAAGCTACTGCCTTAAGTAAAGACGTACTAGGTATACTGGGGTTGTTTGCACCCCAGTGACAAAAATCGTTATTATAAATAAACTATTTAATATTTCAACTTCAATTTTTTTTGGGACTTCTTGAAAGCTTCCATTTCAAAATAGTGTATGTTTTATAGCCAATTGATTAGAGTATGTAAAAAAAAACCAAAAAAATTGCGAAAACGTTTCGGTGCTTGAAATCTACGAAATATGGTCGTAGGGTACAAACCACCCCAATGTGCCGTATAAGGATTAAAAAAAGGTTGATGCATTTTCGCTAGCAAATTCTGCTAAAAGAAATCAGAGCAGTTCGTGAACATTAATTATCGTGGATTCCAACGATGCAAACTTCGTTTTTTCGAAATAAATCGAGCAAGTCTCACCGGACAGAACACGGTCAAGCCCAAACAAAAGGACGGTACGATCGCGTTGAATAATTTACGAAAAGAATCAAAGCCGAGTTTGCCGTGCGGAATGGATAAAAGTAGATGCGTCCATATCCACTAGATTTATTCGGTACCTAGGACGCTAGAGAGCCCACAGGCCGTAGCAAAGGGAGAAAGAGAGTGTAAAAAGCTCGCAAAGTCTCTTACGAGCGCGCAGTGTATAGCCGGAAGTTCTCGGCGCTCTGTGCGCGGCGTATATGGACTTTGGAAAAGCTCCGCAGTCGCGTGTATCGGTGGTGGGGTAAGGGTGTATAATGGAAGTTGAAATTGGTTGGGCCTGTCCCGGGTGGGCAAGCACCACCACCATTGGGCGCCCGTACGAGCAACCTATCGAGGGAAACGCATTCCAACCCGAAATTGCTTCGCACTGTGTGGCACCGTCTCTCTCTCTCTCTCTCTCTCTCTCTCTCTCTCTCTCTCTCTCTCTCTCTCTCTCTCTCTCTCCACTCTCGCTCTCCGATCCACAATGAGGGGCCGAAGAGCGAAGGGGGTTTGCACGAAATATACAAGGTTCTGGCTTGAGGTGAGGTTTTCGCGTCAAAAAATACACGGCTAACGCGCCGTTTCTGCTGGTCTCGCTGGTACACTCTCTTTTTGTCTCTCTCTCTATCCATCTATATCTCTCTCTCTCTCTCTCTCTCTCTCTCTCTCTCTCTCTCGCTCCCTCTCCCTGTCTCTCTCTATTATTGCGGACACAAACGCGAGACGGAGGTATACATATCTAGGGGGGGGGGGGGGGGTTGCCGCGGCGTGCACGAGGCGTTGATTAAAACCACCCTTGCTGGCTTGGTGTGTTACTACCGCGCGCGCGCGCGCGAGAGAGAGCGAGTGAGAGAGTGATTGCAAAGTCCTCGTTCGCTCCAAAGCGCGCGGTCTCGTCGGTGTACGTATGTGTGCGCGGGTATATGTGCTGAGGAGGATAGAAAGGGGAAACAAGCGCGCGAGATCGGGAGAGGGCTGAGAGAGGAAGAGAGAGAGAGAGAGAACGTGAGTGGGCCAAGGCGTTGCTTGCTTAATTACTAAAAGCTAATCAATTCCAGAGGAAGTAAAGTTTAAATTGCAAACTAAAGTATAGCTTCCCTCTCTCTCTCTCGCTGCTCTTCCTCTTCTCGCCCCCGTCGACGTATATCCGACGCGAAGCAATATTACCGCTCTCGCTGCATTTTGCAATTAGCTGACGGTAAATCATTGAAAACAAATTATGAAGGTGGCCAGCGAGAAGTGAGTGAGCCAGACAGAGAGAGAAAGAGAGCGAGAGGGAAAAAACCGAGCGAGCAGGGGATTGCGGGAGGGAGAGCACAAACGAGAGAGTCGCGTTGCATTCTTCAGCAATTTTGCCTCAAGTACACGAGTCAATTTTACACACGGCTACAAGTTATCAAAATAAATGCTCATTGAATTAAGCCTCGAAGTGAATGAAAATGTAGTTGCCTCCAACGAAAATACACGAAATGTACTGCACTTACAGTTGATTCGAACAAATAATTTTTCTCAGTGTAGATAATTGTTATATGACGTTGAAATTTTCATCGTTCGAATGCAACGATTTTTTTTCGTCATTTTTCGTTTCTTTATTTTTATTTTTATGAAAAACCTCTTCATTTGCCAATTGTGGTCGTAAATGTTTAACGAGACTACGTAAAAGTATTCCATCGATGTTTATAGCCTGAAGCGGCCGAAACGAAATTTTATCAATTGAACGGAATCCATTTTCGTCGCGTTCCAACGATGCAAACCTCAAGATTATTTGATTATATATATTGTACCCCCCCCCCCCCCACACACAACTCCAAGAGGACTATTCGTGAAAAAATGCGGTGCGCTGTTGGGCCGGGATTCGAACCCGGGTCCTTTAGATTCCTGGTCGACTGCTCTGACCACTGAGCTGCGCCAGTCCGCTTACCTCACCTTTCTCGAATAGTCCCGATATTCGTAACGCAACGTTACAATTCCCCTCTGCCACAGTCGATCCGACTCTGGAGGGTCGACTCGAAATTTGCTCAAACTGCACTCAATACGCCACGGGTACTACTAAGGATGCGTGGATTGTCTGAGGGACGGAAGGGTGAGAGGTACTACAGGCCATCCGGGCCTGAGGGGCAGGGAGGGGGCTAGCTCAATGAGACTCTTATCTCAGGGAGGGGATTCTTTTCCACGGCAATCAAGGATAATTCTGGTTCCGTATATTCTTGATTCGGCCATGGGCCCCACGTTGGGCGCCGTTTGTAACCCCCCCGAAAAAACTCCAAGAGAACGGTCCGAGAAAAAAAAGCGGTGCGCTTCCGGGCCGGGATTCGAGCCCGGGACCTTTCGGTTGCCGGTTGACTGCTCTGACCACTGAGCTACGCCAGCCCGCTAACCTCACCTTTCTCGGATAGTCTCAATATTCGTAACGCAACGTGTATATATATATTTCCGGAGTACCTACTCCTTTGCGCAATACATATTAGCCCTCCCCTTTGAAGCCTTTTCTATCACCCCCTACTCGCACCTCGCTGATCTAACCTAACTTCCACACTATAACATTATTGGAAAGATGTACCTATAAAAGTATGAAAAAGTATAAAATTAAAAATTAAGTAGGCTTTGTAATCAAATTTTCATATTTTTGACCATTTTATCGACAATTTTATCGACAATTTTTTTTTCCGGGCATATTTTGGTCCAATGAAGAGGTTTTTGTTCAGATTTGTATCACTTGTTTTGCTCCGTAAAGTAACTTTTTCTATAACTTTTTAGTTTAAGTGAATTTCGACCAGATTTAAATTTCTGATTTTTTTTCATAGTATCTAGACCTCAAAACAAATATTTTCATCACAGCTTGAAAGTGGGCCGAGAATAATTTGGATATTTTTTTTAATTGAGGAAATTTTTCTTTTCCAAATTTTAAAAATTAAGTATATCAATGATAGTTTCCTGTAGGAGAAAAAAGAAAAAAAAATATCTTGGTGAAACCATTCTTTTTTCTTATATTTCGAGAGTAAAAGGCTGAAAATTCGTCTAATAATTAAAATAACGTTGAAAAAAGCTATCTTAGTTTAAACAAACCATACATTTATCATACAAAGTCACTAAACAAAATTGAAACAGTTCAAGTATGAAGAGGACCTTTTTCTACTGTTATCTAAAAAAAAAACTTTTTAATTCATGGGGGAATCCGAATTTTTTTTATGGGATGTCGAAGTTAGACAGTGAACTTTTTGCAGATTTTTCACCTTACGGACATTTTCAAAAGATTTTTCGATAGCCGGTTTTTCTTTTTCATAAAATTCTGCACTTGAATACTGAACAGTTATATTTGGAAGAGGTCCAGCTTCGTTTGCCCATTCATATAGTTCTGGTGCCGTTGTTATTTGCTGATCACCCCGGCGCTGTAGACTTGCTCTTGCAGCTTCTCTTTTGACAGTTCCGCCAATTCCATCGCATGGACCTTTGCCATGCGCAGTAGCACAGAAATGCCACTCCACTTTGATACCGTAAGTTTTTACATGGCGACACAAGTTAGCGATATTTTTATAGTAGCAACTAAAATAGCTCTTTTCAATGTTATTCTTATTATTCGGCGAATTTTCAGCGTTTTATTCTCAAAATATAGGGAATATTTTTTTACCAGGATACGATTAATTTTTTTCTTTCCTACAGAGAACCATCATTGAAATATTAAGTTTTCAAAATATGGCAATTTTTCCTTAACTTAGAAAAAAAATCATTTTCAGCCCACTCTCAAACTATGATGAAAATACTTATTATTAGTTCTAGATTTTATGAAGAAAAAATCAGAATTTCACACCTGGTCGAAATTCATTTTTTTACTCAAAAGTTATGGAAAAATGTTATTTTGTGGAGTAAAACAAATGATAAAAATCTGGCAAATAACCTATTTTGTTGGACCAAAATATGTCCGAAAAAAATGTGTCAACTGAATCTGAGGGGGTCAGGCCGACGACCACGTGAGTTGACCTGGAATGCCCCATATATATATATATATATATATATATATATATATATATATATATATATATATATAATTATATCTACGGAACATATCCTCGTTTCGTTGCGGCAGAGAATGGCGAAACAAGCAATAAAATCAATGTCGTTACCGGCAATTCAATTCGCAAGACACATTGCACAATTTCACATACAATTTTACGGGAGAACGGTCAGGACTCCTATTTACTTCATGGGTCTCCTAAATCCCTGGAAAATACCGGCGTCGCTCTCCTCCTTCATCTTTCCAGCGGAGTTTCTCTTCTCCGTCTGTAGCGTTGGGGATGCTGCACACCTCTTTCCCTCTCTCGCTCTGTCTCCCCCTCGGGCCCCCTCGCTCTCTTTCACGGTAAAATAATATTGTGTGGAGAAGGGATCGATGCAATCAGGCTCGATTCCGCTCGGGGAGCGACGGATGAACGGCAGGGACGAAGACGACGAGAAGGAGAACGCGTGACCGAGAAAAATCGATGACTGTACCGCGATATAGGGTCTGCATGTACGTATACGTGGAGCGACGACTGCCGATTCTTCGTGCTTCTCGTCGCTACGTGGCAAGCTTTTGCGATATTCCCTGCACACGATGTAGGCCTGCGTACACGTACAATCTCGATCGATCGATTTGATCCATCAAATATGGACGAAAAAAAAAATCAAATATTACAGCCAACATTTTCCGTGTAATTAATATTGATATGATTTTGAGATAATGTGCGTGGAACGATATTTTGCTTTCGTTAAGGCGTTACCCCCACTTGTAGCGCAAAAAAGGCCTTTTTCATGAATTTTTTTAAAGAAAACTACAAAACTTTTTTAATCGATCAACATACCATCTTGAAGAACACATCTTGAAGAACTTTTAGTAATTTTTTTATTGAAAAATATTACATTGTTTAGTGGCAAATGGCCGTCAATGAAATAATGTTTTTATATACACGGTTTGCGGTGACCAACATTGCGGCGAAGTGGATCATCTGAAGAAAAAAAATGCGGATGGATTTAGTCAAATATAAGTATAAACTAGTCTTTGATCGAAGGATTTTAAAAAATATTCATTTTTCACAAAATTGCGGACAGTCAAAGTTAATGGTTCGATTTTAACGAAAAAAACGGCCGTTTTTTGTCTATAAATAGGCCATTTTTTTCGGAAAAAAAATCGAACGATTAAAGACTACATTTTTATGTATTAAATAAGCCTGCAAAATTTCAAGAAGATCGGTTCATTAGTGTTCGAGTAATCTTGGTCACCGACTACAGAAATGCCATTTTGAGAAAAACGCGTTTAAAGTTTCTCTTTCAACGCGGATTCTTCTCTTTCAACGCTCGTATCTCAGTCAATTTTGCTCGGATCGACTTGAAATTTTCGGGACATATTTTCAGATACTTATACTTCAAAAAAATGCAATAACAAAAAAATCGATTTTTTCAAAATCGCAAGTGGGGGTAACCCCTTAATTCGAACTTCAGCGATGTTCATGCCGATGGGGCTCATATTTTTCCGAAGGAATAACGCACGAAGAGAGAGCGAACGAGATGAGATTGCAAAAAACTAATTCCATTCTAGCTGTCCGATATAATGTACAAATCTGTACATATATATATATATATATATATATATATATATAGTTGTTTTCTGATGGCCTCGCGCGCGCCAACAGCTCTCGCTAGGGCAGTAAAGCAATCACATTAGAGTCGAGAGCGAGCCACCCGTCGTCTCTGTCGAGCTCTACACAGGGCCGGAGACGATACGCGTCGAGATCCGATCTTCCTTCCTCCTCACCCCCCAGTCTCTTTCTCATTGCGTGCTTCTCATACATCCCTGCTCGCTCCTGCTTTTCTCCCTTCTTCGTATTCCGTTCGATTAATGCTCGGTAGTAATTAAATTTTAATCCGGGAGTCATCGATGTGTACCGGCAAATGCTATCACACTGAAAGGGATAGGAGAGACTGCGAGAGAGAGAGAGCGAGAGAAATGGGAGGGGGGAGGTGACGGATAGAGAAAAGGTTGGGGGAAAACGATCGTCGATTGGATTCCGGCGAGACACGTATACCCATCCGCCATTACCCTACGTGCATAGGCCATTTCACGTTAAATTGACCGGCCATAAATTCATCGAAATTACTTATTTCATTCGATTCGGTCATTTTCATTGGATATGACAATGTAGCCTGGAAACTAGTTAGTTATTTTGACGATTGCACATCTAGGGAAATTCCCCAGCGTTTCGCGTTAAAACTCTCCCTTTCTCTCTGTCGGAGTACGCGACAATTTGGGTCCCTCACAAGCTGAATTACCGTCAAACTGTCGTACTGATTCGACACGAAATGCTCCATGCGTAAACACGCGACTAAGCTCCTACTGGCCTGCTCGTCAGGTCAACTGGTGAATGGTTCGTCAGGGGTCGCGGGGAGAGCTCGCGAAAGGGATGAAATGGGGTGGCTTTCACATACGTGTACGTAGACACATACGAGCACAGTAGCAGTACGAGGATGGCGAGGTACGTATGCTTCGATCCCAACTCGCCTGCCATATACAGGAGCCCGGTAAATGTATAAATACAGACTATATACACCTATCGCAGTGATAGACCGTTATGGATATAGATATAGGGGTGTGTGACGTAACACATAGAGCGTCTGTGCGATATAGATATATGGGTACGTGAAGCAGGAAGGAAGGAAGGGTGGAGGGTCGTGTTTCGCACGAAATCGAGTTGGCCATTCAATTAGAAAATTTCATGACCCTCCCACCTCATACCAATTTCGCTCTCTTGCGATCCCTCTCTCTCTCTCTCCTCCTCCCCCTTCTCGCACACTCGGAGTCTCGCGCGAGTTTGCCGATCGCAATTTCATCCGACGACCTGCTGGCTTGCCCCGTTTCTACCCGTATTACGCGCGCGACGGTCATTTATCACTAGCCTAGGCCGCTTGGGATACACAACTGTGCGGGGCTACCGCTGTCTCGATTGCTGCTCTTCCAACGCTTCTGCGTTTTAGTCCGGTAAGCGAGACGAAGACACAACACTTATTAGCGTAGAATATGCATTTTTTACCGAAGGTTGCATACTGAAAGTAACCCCAATAGAATGTTGCCCCTCAAGTCGCCCCAACCCTGAGAAATAGGGGATGAAAACTTAAAAATCGCCGTATCTCGATAATGAATAGCCCGATCGAAAAAGGTTTCGAACAAAAGATGTTTGGAATAATGAAATTCGTATAAAGTTATCTGACGTGAAACCCCCTATCTTTGAAAATAGCGGCACAAAAACGATTAGAAAATTCGGGGTTGATGTGTGTGCGAGCGGAGTAGTGCCGCTATTTTATAAGATAGAGGATTGGACGTTGAATAACTTTATACGTATTTTATTATTCCGAACAACTTTTGTTTGAATTATTTTTTGATCGGGCTATTAATTATCGAGATACGGCGATTTTGAAGTTTTCAACCCTTAATTCTTAGAGTTGGGGCAAAATTTATTGGGGTTACTTTCAGTATGCAACCATCAACCTTCAGTCAAAAATTCATATTCTACGCTAAAAAGTGCTGGATTTTCGTCCCTTTTACTGGACTATATACTGTTTTATTCTCGGGCTTCCTCCCACTTCCGGCCTGGGGATTGGGCCTCTCCTTGATCCTCTTTCATCTACGATCGTCTCCTCGTAATTCCGCTGCATCCGGTCTTACTCGAGTTTGACGTTCGAACCCGTGGTAAACGTTATTTATCCAAATTATACGGGCCAATCATTTATCGCTTGTTCTTCATCAGGTGATGCGTACGCGCATACGTGTATGTTACTCTCTACACATAGGGTACATAGGTAACGTGGATTGCGGTTACTTGGATCAATTATGAATTGAAAATCAATATATTTCTTCAAATAATATCGCAACTTTTTTTCAAAAATGGAAACATCAACTTTTATTAGTCTTTTTATCTTTTAAATTACAATTTAAAATATTTAAAAATCAACGAGAATAAAATAATTAGTCCCGATCAAAGTTATACTGAGAGTTACTCGGTACCCCTCTTTTTCTTAAGGGGTTAGGCCACAGTAACGGGTATAAAATCATGTGCGAATTTAACAATTTTTTTTCGTATAAAAGAGTGATTCACTCATCAAATTAATTGCACATCTATTTAGTATGAATATCAAGCTGTTAGAATTTTTTTCTTTCGATTTACAAAATGGACGACTACTCGAAACTTCTCGAAAGAGCTTTTTTCCAATTGGCGTGACAAATAACTTCAACAATTTTCACTCCAATTACTTCAAATTTAAAAGTTATGCTCCTCATTGCATTTCGCAGAGAAGTACGTACGGAATTTCGGATTAATCGAAAACTTTTCATTTTAGGAGCAATCGAATGATTAATCGATAACTTTATTATAATTAATGATATAACGAAAATTAATGATAATTCTGATTAATCGAAAACTTTTCATTTTATGAGCAGTTTATGCGCAGTTCTGACGAAATTTTTCACTGAAAATTCATTTCTCAAGTTCAAACACCTACAACTATGAATAGAACAATATTTTTTAAATTCCGTACGTACTTTTCTAGGCATCCTAATGTACATTGATGAGGATTTTTGTTTTTCGTTCTAGGTAAAAAATTCGTACATCGCAAAAGAGAAAAAAAATTCTAACAGCTGGATATTCATACTAAATAGATGTGTAATTAATTTTATGAGCGAATCACTTTTTCATACGAACAAAAAAATTGTTAAATTCGCACATGATTTTATACTCGTTACCGTGGCCTAACCCCTTAATGAAAATCGGAAGTAACCCCATTAAGAATTCTTTCTGAGGAATAAAAAAAAACGGCCAATGGGATCGAAAGTTACATCGATTTTGATTGTTTTGGGGTTACTTTGATCGAACAAATATTATACCTTTACTTTTCAAAATCAACTTTATTGATAAGCGACTGATATTTTATAGTTATTTATGCGGTAACACATCCATAAACTTCGAAACATTAGAAAGACTAGCAAAAAAAAACTAGTTGTAGAACTTATGTCTATTTAGATATCTAAATCACAAAACGAGATCACATTGGTTTCATTTCAATCATATTTCACTTAAACTACATCACGTACCAAATCACACTAATACTAAGACAAAAATATCAAATAACGATTTGATATTTTTTATCTTACAGTTAGTGTGATTTGGTACAAAATTGCAGAATTGTACGTAGACAATTCTGCGATATTACAATACAATTGTATTGTACAATTGTATTGTATGGTAAATCGAGACCTACAATTTTTTTAATTGTAGGTCTGAATTGTAGGTTAAGAAATGTTCCTAATGTGTTCATGAAAAACATTTCTTAACCTACAATTGAGACCTGCAATTTAAAAAATTATCAAAAGACGAAAAACCCTGAAAATTCTTCGAGACTAGCAACGAAGATAATGAGTGGGGTTAAATTGACCAATGATCAATGTTACCCCGTCGCAGTGATCAAAGACACCCCAACGAAACAACCGTCGCCCATAAAACATGTTTTTGAGGTTATGTCATACAACAAAGCATAATGGTGTAGTTTAATAAACATCTGACACCATAATTGTTACCAAAAACTTGTAATTGCAACACTCAGCTTGTTATTTTCGAAGTTATTCGAGCATAAAGAATAGTTAAAATCCATTACTTACGTTTTTGATATTTTTACGGTCACTTGAACCCGTTCGTTCGTGCTGCGGCCAAGTGATGACATAAAGAGACACTCAGGCTTACCAACCGTAAAAAAAGAACTTTCGGTCGCGTTCAGGAACTTCGTAATTTGAATTTAAAAACAAAACAAAGTTTTTATCATAGCAACCCTACGAACCAAAGTAACCCCAATCCACGGTACGTATGTACCTAAACCCTTATGAAAGTAATAACAATTTCAGTAAATGGAAAAACTATCAAGATGCTTGGGCTCTTTTCCGCTCTCTCTCTCTCGCTTGCTCTCTGTTCCTCGTATCTACATATATATGAAGGAGACACGACGCTTTTATTGCTACTACCCTTCCTGATCCTTTCGCTTCTCAAACCCTTTACTCGATCGTGATGCTCTCTAGGGTTGTAAGGCTCCTTTGCTAAAGAACTCGCGGTTCAAGTGAGTGCATACATAGATGCATGTGTATATATATATAAGGAGAGAGAGAGAGAGCCGTTCGCGAATTTATCGAGCGATCGACCGTTCGCCCAAATGAATTAGTTCGCTCGGCAAAGCTTTTGCGGCCTTCCTGAACGACTTTTGCTTCTACGTCGACTCCAGCACCGTCTCTCCAATGCTCTCGGAATTCTCCACCCTCTTCATATATATATATATATATATATATATATATATATATATATATATATATATATATATATATATATATATATATATATATATATATATATATATATATATATATATATATATATATATATATATATATATATATATATATATATATATATATGTATGTATGTATGTATGGGCAAAGAATATGTTAAACTCGTTGTGTCCACGCAATGATGGCTATCAGCCCATCCGGCTGTTTTAAGGACGGTTCTTACGAGGTTTTTTTAAACGAAAAAAACATCGTTGATTTTGGAGACCGGACGGTCGTTGAAACAAATTTTTATATCATTATGCTTGCATTTATCTGACGATGATTTTGAATACATTAGACTTTACTTAACGCGGTCCTCTAGTTTCTTGGCTGTTTTTTTACGGCTTTTTCAATAATTTTTTACGGGCAAAGCATCGAAATAATCAATCTCATTGTTTTTGCATAATCTTTATTAACATTTAAATAAGCTTTACAAATTTTTTGAAGTCAAAATATATAATAGAATAAAGGTTATAGTGGCCGACAGGAAGACATCAAGTAAAAGAGGTGTCTTGACGGTGACCAAGATTGCGGCTGTTCTGCTTATCTGAAATCAAAAAACCAAACGGCATTTTAATCTTCATATTTAAGACTAGCGATTGAACTAGAGTGAATTCTAAATTACAAAAATTGACTTTTTTATACACTTTTGAAAATTACATTCTATTTTTTACTCATTTTTTCTTAAGTTTTTCGCTCGTACAAAAAAAACTATCAAAG
The DNA here is from genome assembly GCA_963210295.1 of Ophion ellenae. Classification (NCBI taxonomy): domain Eukaryota; kingdom Metazoa; phylum Arthropoda; class Insecta; order Hymenoptera; family Ichneumonidae; genus Ophion; species Ophion ellenae. The sequence goes on from OY723395.1 coordinate 14,950,213, forward strand.
CAATCATGATAATCCTAGTTCAATCGCTGGCTTATAACATATTAAAGATGCTGTATAAATTTGAACGCGATCGGTGCAGTAGTTTCTGAAATATCATGGTCACCGTTTCGAAAAATGGCGTTTCGAGAAAAACGCGTTTGAAAGTTCGCGCTCCCGGCGCGCGCTCCGTATACCTGCTCCGTTCCAGGGCCGTACCTTGTGAACCACTTCGAATATCGAAAAATCCTTTGGCACGCATTTTCTACACATGTTGTAGATGTGATTTATGAAAAAAAAAGAATCGATTTTTTCAACCCGAGAAACCAGAGGACGGCCTTAATGTTGAGTATGGCGACAACGGACAATTATGAGGACTGCTCAAAGTCGCGAGACCTCAAAATCATCTTTCTTTTCGGATATGTATGTGTGTGTGTGTGTGTTCTTTCGATCTCGTCTTCTCATACTCCCTTTACCCAGTACCCTGTTTCTGCTTCCGCTGCGGCCGACGCGCACGCCGACCGAATTGGATTTTTAATCGGTGCGCACTCGCCGGAAAATAGCCACTTCGCCCTGCCGCCGCGTCGTGTCTATAAATGCTCGACCACTTGTTTCCACCCCTCGGCGGTGTGTGGGCGTGTGGGTGTGCTCTGGCGCGTGGGATAAATTCGAGCTGCTCTCGACGCGAAGCCGTATACTGTACACGTGCGTTCTCTCTCTCTCTCTCTTTGCTGAATACAGCAGAGCTCGTGACGAACTCGAGAAAATTTATAAAACGCGCGCGGGCTTAAATGTAGTAAAGCTGAAAGTCGTCACGCCATCGTCACGAGCCACCGAGAGCGATCCTCGCGAGAAAACGAAAACGAAATAAAAACAAAAGACTGAGAGGAGGGCAAAGCGGATGAACGAGGCTAGTTGGGTCGGTAGAATAATTGTTGTACGTTTACTTTTTGTAGCAGACGGATAGTTGGATTTCTTTACACGCGAAATGCGGATTATTACTTTCTATTTGTTTTTCGAGCAATGGTGTTCATTTGCGCAGGTAATTGTTTTATAAAATTGCCCGAGTCTGGTTTTCGTTATTTATGTTCGCGAACCGCGTAACGTTGTCGGATATATTGCTCGACTCTATATACTTATATATACATGGTGATTCACAACTGTTAGTATCCTTTTGGGGAGCATATAGTGTAATTGCGAGCAAAACGCGTTTGAGAAAAATGTGCGACGAAGATGGGCCGAGATATTTGCATTCAAAGTCCAAGTAGTAAAGAATGGCCCAGTAGTTGTTCGCGCGCGAACCGTGCAAACCGGACCGAGCACCCAGGTAGGGAATCAAAAGACTGACGATGGAAACAAACTTGTGCGAGCCTTGTTTCACCGAGCCTGAGTGAGACAGACCTGGGCCAGGTTTCATTGCATCGTTTGGAGCAGCCTGGAACCAAGACTGGCTGCTTAGCCTAAACTCAGGGTCATTTCAAGCTTTATTCAGCCAGTGAATTTTAAGGCTAAAAAATCAAGGCTGGATGCAGGCTTGTTTCAGGTTGTGATAAAATAAAATAAATTTTAAATAATATTTTTTCTGTACTTTTATGAAAAAAAAATTAGCAATAAATTTGTCGGGTGCGAAGGCACGAAAAACGAAAGCGAAGGAGGCAGCTCAGAACATTTAAACATATTCTCTTATCGATATTTATGAGGTACACAAAAAAGTTTTTTTCTCGTCACATACACATTTCGTATATACTCACTCTCTGGGGTTTGCGTACACTCTGTGTATTACGTGTCCCATAAACAATAAATAAAATAAAGTATTGTGTTTAAAATATTTTATATATATTTTATAACAAATAATATAATGAATAATAAATATATATAATAAATAAAATGAATTCTTTACAAATTTATTAAATTTATCCCAATGTAGAATATAGAAAACTAAAAAACAGGCCTCATATAGCCTCGAAAAGAGTTTGGGATAAGCCTGGTCATAAATGCTCGTGAAGGCTTCATTAAGGCTCGTTTTGAACCTTGTTGTTTCGTCGTTTCAGGCTTAGTACAGGCTTTTCTACCAGCCTTTGGTCAAGCCTGTGTGCAACAGCCTGAAACCGCGTTATCATTCAGGGGTTCAGCTAGGCCTGAAATCAGGCTGGTGCTCGGCCTGAATAAAAAAATGTGAGCCTTGTTTCAGAGCTTGGCGAGCCCTTTTTTCATCGTCAATTCCTACCTGGGCACGGGTTCGAATCCACGTTCAGACAAGTGCATTTTTTTTTTCTTAAAATTTGGTTTTCCGGTAAAAAATAATGAGCACTGAGACTCGTTTTGCAATTCGATAATATGATTAAATAATTTTCGTTTATTATTGAATACTTGAAGAAAATAATCGCGCGGAAGCAAATTTTGCGGCATTGTTTACTCAGCGTTGTACTTCGAACGCGAAGATCTCGGCCAATTCTTGTCCTACGTTATATCCGTGCAAAAATTGTCGTAGGTATCCAATCGGATTCATTACTTGTTCCCACTTTTCGACAGACATTCAATGGGTTATCGCATTGGATCCCTATGCCAAAACTTGACGCCGTACATTGGATTCTCATCGGGATTCCTCATTGGAATCCAATGTACGAATCCAATTTTAAATGTGAAGGATCCTCACATTATCGAACAGAATCCGATACGATTCTTGATAGATCCCATCCCAAGCCGTACGTTGAATTTTCTAGACAAAATATATAGGTATACAAAATGAGTTGATCTTTAAAAAGTATAATCCTCGCCCTAAAAAGGTATAAATTGCTCAAAATAGTAAATCTTAAAAATCGATTTGAATCACATCACTGAAAACCCTCTATGATTATCGTTCGTCATTTATTTGACTGCACTTTGACATAATATGGCGACACACGTAAACATTGACGAAGCGTGCAGGTTATGTTTCAACATACCAAGTTTTTCTCGTGACTTTTCGCATATTTTCAATGCGGACGTGGTAAGAATTCTTAAACGGCCTTCATCGGGGAACAGTGCAGAGTCGAAACGGCCCCGTATGTGCGGTGTCCCTCGCAAATCCCTATAGGGATGTGGTTCTATCTTGGAACTCCTCAACAAATTTGTGCACAGGATCAAGAAAGCATATTTTTTTTGGATATCCAATAAATTCGGGTCGAGAATTTTGAGGGGTCTTCTCATTTTTGATACTAAAAAAGGCCATTATCATAATTAGTTTTGATAGGTTTCTATTATAGATATTGATATAAAAGTTGTTGCGCTTAATAAATACACTTTCGAAATACATTTTTATGTAAGTATTTATGTAACCCAAACAAACTTTAAACGCGTTCTTCTCGAAACAACGTTTTTCGACGGGTTGTTGATAAAATCTTAACTAATATATTCTATTAGATGTTAAGAGACATTCTTAGTATATTTTAAGGGGCCAGTCCACTTTGAAGCCATGAAAAAAGGCTATTCTCGCGATTTTTTTAAAGATATGAAGATAAAAGTTGTTGGGCTTGATACATAAAGTCTTGGAATCCATTTTGAAAAAAAATTATTCATTTTTATTCATTTTCAAGTACAACCCTAAAGTTTAACGTAACGCCTCATAAATAGGTGGGCTAGGTAGCTCCATCACAACTCGGCAACGGCTTGTCTGAAATAAAAAAATCAAAGTCCATTAGATTCAGTATGACACCAGCTACAAAATGACCCTCGGATATAAAGTTTTATCAACAAATAAAAAAAATTGCAGATGAAAAACGAAAAAAGTAAAAAAAACGCGTTATTTTTCGCAATTTTTCGGAAAAAAGAGTAAAAATCCAAATTTTAAAACCATCGAGGGTCATCTTCTTGCGAGTCATGTTTACAATATGTGGTTCAAATTTCAAGAGAATCGGTTTATTAGTTTCAGAGATTCGATGGAGCTAGATTTTGAAAACGTTGTTTCGAGAAAAACGCGTTTGAAGCTTATACTGTGAAAAACTCTCACCTAAACGCAATCGGCAATTTCTGCACCGTACAAAATCCCTTCTGATTGCTCATCATTGTCGATTTCTTCGAGTCTTGCTTACTTTCGATTTTTTGAAATTTCCAAAGTGGACTGGCCCCTTAAACGTGAACTTAAACGAAAAAAAATGTCTTAGCTGTTAATACAATCGCAGTAGGCCGACATAAGAATAAGAAAACTTATTCGTCGCGAGACAAACTTCTTTGTCCTTAATAAATCTTTTTCCGAGTGTAGTACTTGTGAATCAGCCTGTATATAGATACTCGCGGATCCCTTATATTTGTTGACGGGCATGAAATTCTTGCACACTATATCGAGTACAGCGATGAGTAACACACCACTCAGGATGATTAAACGAACATACGGTGTCCATACGGGACACGGCGGCATTAGGTATTGTTATTAGGTATAGTATTGTCAGCTGCGCGAGTTCTGTAACGTCGCACACACATATACAAGAAAGCCGCCTGGAAGTCTGTGAGATTAATATTATGATTGAAATACAACGCTCTCCCTCTCTCTCTCTCTCTCTCTCTCTCTCTCTCTCTCTCTCTCTCTCTCTCGCTCGATTTAATTTGTGATATCACTTTTAACGGTCATATTCAATTGAATCGTCGAAGAGCATAACTCCCGAGGCTTCGTGCAGCAAAAGACCATCGACGATATTCTCGCAGATATAATTCGCGCTGGTTTCAATCTTCAATTTGTCTCAGTCAACGAACAAACCCGCCAAGCGATTGTTGCTCCGAATAATTTTGTTTCCTTTCCTACGAAACAGCAGGCGCGATAGCTGAAGACTCGAAGGACTGCGTCCACAAAAAGTGTCGGGTAGCCGAGCGGGCGCGGGAGCTTCTGGCACGCGAATTAGATTCGCACTGTACAAAACTAAAGTGATGTATAAACCAATTTGTATACATATACATTGCAGCTCGGTTGTGCGTTTCCTCTTAGGCGTCACTGCACCCTTCTCAGCTCCATCTCTGCACAGGCGTATACGTATCAAGAGCTCGTGTTGTAATTATTATTTTAGAAACTCCGCCGGTCTTGAGCCTTCGCGCGGATTAATTTCGCGAGTAAATTAGTTCGTAAGTTGCGGAGGCGCAGCCCGAGTGGGGCTGCCCCGCGTTATAATAGCACAATTTGTTACACGTACGTACTGTGTGTCGGCAGTGTGTTGTGTGACATGCGAGAGAGGCCAATGAGTGTGTATATGTGAAATAACCTGGAAGTTCTGTGGTATTCTGCGGGACGGCTTGGGCGCGCGTACGTGTACACGCGCTCGCGCGCTTTGTTACGTCAAATGAAGCGTATCGGAGACCGTACGCCTATATAACTTGCAATCACTCTCTTGCGGGAATATATATATATATATATATATATATATATATATATATATATATATATATATATATATATATATATATATATATATATATATATATATATATATATATATATATATATATATATATATACATACACACACACACACACGCGAGACCGCGTCCACGATAATAATCAGAGGAAGAGCAATCTGTATGGGATTTTGTGATGTTTAAGGGGTTACTTAGCTCCCACTTGCGATTTTGAAAAAATCGATTTTTTTTATTGCATTTTTTTGAAGTATAAGTATCTGAGTATATGTCCTGAAAATTTCAAGTCGATCCGAACAAAACTGAGTGACTGAGATATGAGCGTTGAAAGAGAAACTTTAAACGCGTTTTTCTCAAAATGACATTTCTGAAGTCGGTGACCAAGATTACTCGAACACTAATGGACCGATCTTCTTGAAATTTTGCAGGCTAATTTAATACATAAAAATGTAGTCTTTAATCGTTCGACTTTTTTTTCGAAAAAAACGGCCGTTTTTTTTTCGTTAAAATCGAACCATTAACTTTGACTGTCCGCCATTTTGTGAAAAATGAATATTTTTTAAAATCCTTCGATTAAAGACCAGTGTATACTTATATTTGACTAAATCCATCCGCATTTTTTTTTCAGATGATCCACTTGGCCGCAATGTTGGTCACCGCAAACCGTGTATATAAAAACATTATTTCATTGACGGCCATTTGCCACTAAACAATGTAATATTTTTCAATAAAAAAGTTACTGAAAGTTCTTCAATATGTGTTCTTTAAGATGGTATATTGATCGATTAAAAAAGTTTTGTAGTTTTCTTTAAAAAAAAATCATGAAAAAGGCCTTTTTTGTGCGCTACAAGTGGGGGTAACGCCTTAAATCTCCAAAGGTGTTTGAAAGAGGGATAATGATTGGGCGATTAAAGCCGGAGCCTGAATTAAAAGGTAAAAAAAAACGTGTTTTCGGGAATTTTTTTAGAAGGGAAAAAAACAGGTGAGCCCAGTAAACATTGAGGTATATTTTCATGTATATTTGAAGTGTATAAAAAAATGTTTCAACATGAAACAATAAATGACTGCAGATTTATCATCCTATTCCATGTGCGTCTTGCTACTGCAGTCCCCAATCGGCGGGAAAGTTCCAGCTCGTAATTCCCGAATGAAACAAAAAAACCAATAAAATGTTCAATTGTCATATATTTTTCTTCTGGGTGGACTGAGAAAAAGCTGAAAAAAACGTGAAATTATCACTTTTCTCAGGTTAAAAAAAAGTGTTGAAAAAAAAACTTTAACGTGCTATCAAAATATTTTAAAAAGACTTTTTAGTTCACTTGGAACAAACTTTCATACTGAAGAAAATGGACTTTAGTTCGATTCAATAGGTTGTTCAGTTTTTTTGCTATCGCGCCCGTCAACGCAGTGGCAAGACGCACATGGAATAGGCTGATAACTCTGCAATAATTTATTGTTTCACGTTGAAATTTTTTTTTTTTATTCACTTCAAATATACATGAAAAGATCCCTCAATGTTTACTGGCTTCACTTGTTTTTTTCCCTTCTAAAAAAATTCCCGAAAAAATGCTTTTTGTTTCCCTTTATAATTAAGCCTCCAGCCTTAAAAGAATATCCATGAAGTCTCGGATTTGGGTTGGTTCGGGTTTATCAATGTCCGGGATTTCGCGGGTTACCTTGATCGTCTATTTCTCTATCTATTTACTCATTTATCTATCTATCTATTTATCTATGGATCTCTATCTATCTATCTATCTATCTATCTATCTATCTATCTATATATTCGCCCGTTGCGCTTTCCGCGCGATACATACAAATAAATAATGCGGGCACCTGTGCAGATGCAAGTCACGGCGATAAAATCAATGCAAAACGCCCATAACAAAGTGCATTACGCTCGGGTCATAGACGACTCTATGCATATGCACTTCGTGAATAAGAGAGGTCGGAATGTATGGGTATACGTGTCGAGGGTGAAGTTCGGCGAATGCGATGGACAAACAACAACGGGAACGACCAATCGCGCAACTCCCCGAGCGGTCGTTAATACATCGATCGATTTCCCTCTATATTTGTCTCCGTCGTGTGCATACGTCAGCCACCAGAGCCCTCCAGCTCTCTGGCAATGAGTTAATCCGCGCACGAGCTAATTTGCACTGCCATTACGACGTATTATTGAATGCGCGCGAGCCCCCAGGGAACATATGATATACACACTCGAAACACGGCAGAATGGAATATCGGACACGTGTATAGGTGGTGCCAGTGTCAGAAAACGATGAGGTCTCTATCTGTCATTATTGGACCTTTGTTCCAGAGCATAAAATTAATCTCTTACTCTCTCTATTCCTTCGGATTCGCTTTAGCCTTTTGGAGAAGCGATGTCGCATGCCATGAAAGTTCACAGCGGTGAGTGCCTCGTGGAAAATCGATGACCGTTAACGGACGCACTGAATCGATATCCGATATATATGCAAACAGAAAATCTGCGTTAACAGCGACTGGGAAGGTTCGGTAGCCGAAAACAACGCGCAATCTCGATCGTATATATATATATATATATATATATATATATATATATATATATATATATACGAGTGTGTGTGTGTGTGTGTGTGTGTGTGTGTGTGTGTGTGTGTGTGTGTGTGTGTGTATTCGCCTACGGGATTCTCTCGCTCCGTGTCCCGCGCTTCGCAATGTGAAACTCTCAAACTCAATTTTCGGGATCTCATTTGGAAAACATAAGCTAGTCGTGTGTGGTGCCCCGGTATTTACGGGTTCCATTAGGAACCTGTCAGCCGGTGATCCCGGCGCTGCCGCATGCTGGTACCGGGAGCGCTGGTGCACCACACACAACATCTATACGAAGCCGCCAGCGGGAGCCAACGAGCCCATCCTCTCTCTCTCTCTCTCTCTCTCTCTCTCTCTCTCTCTCTCTCTCTCTCTCTCTCTCTCTCTCTCTCTCTCTCTCTCTCTCTCTTTCTCTGTGTCTCTGTGTCTCTGTTTCTCCTTCTCCGCGATTCAGACTCTGTGGCTCACGCTCCGAAGTGCAAAAAGCATATAGGTACACACGTGAGCCTGTAGGTATACAACGAATACAACCTGAATACTCGCAGTAAGAGAGATCGCGTACACCTCGTTATACGATATAGACCGCACACAGTGTCTGCTTTTCGTCCCCGCATCATCCTCGCAACTCGTTTTCTCTCGTACGATACGATACCGTATTACCCGTGACGACAGATCGTCCGATAGTTGTAAATTTGAAGGATTTACTCGGTCAAATCGAATATATATATATATATATATATATATATATATATATATATATATATATATATATATATATATATATATATATATATATATATATATATGTGTATATATATATATATATATAAGAGGACCATAAAAGAACAAGGAGGACTGTGCAAGAGATATTTGGCCTGCCGACTTTCACGGTTGCTCTGCTCGACACGACAATCCTGGTTTTGAAGTAAATATACAGATGTCGCACGGCTCGTCTGATTCGGAATTGTATTAGGGGATCGGTGAAATAATTATCCGGTTTTTCGCTACTCTGTTTACGGATCGCGCAGATGGGTGATCGTTATCGGGTTTTAACATTGCGAAGCTAATTTAATTTAAAACTATACCTATATATATCTTAAATATGACAAATGTCACGCGAAGAGGTAAAATCTTTGAACAGGACGTACACATTTAGCTGGGGTTATTTTACAAAAATCTTTAGCGCCCGAGATACGATTCTTACCCCCCCCCCAATAAGGGTGACTTCAGGCCGACCTCATTCAGCATTTTTTATGCTGACACATTAGGGGCGTACGCAAATTACGTAACACGATTGGGGGGTCAAGGTTGGCGTTACGTCACGGCTTTAGAACTGCCAGAAATAACAAAATTTCTGCATGTTCAAGTTTTTAATCTTAAGCTCGCGCGCAATTTTACCGCGGAACGTTGACAGCTTTCCATACGAAATGTCAGATAAGGGGGTAAGTCACTGTTCAAGAACTTGCATAGTAGCTTTCCCACTTCCCCCAAGCAAAATTCGGAAATTATTTTTTCGTTTTTTATAACTCTTGAAAGTACATATATTGAAAAATATTTTGGCAACATTTTTATTCACAAGTTCGAAAATTGACGGAGTTGCAGTCACTTTAGTGAGAACAGGTAGCGCGACCGGTGAGTGCCCTCAGTCCCTACAGGTGTGGCATCGTTCACAATAGATGTAGTGCAGGCTCTTATTATTTTGTGAATCTTATTAAGTTGAAGAATCGTCATATCGCCCGCGACTAGATACTTTAATGCAAGTATCATTATTATAGAAAAAAAACATAACTTTATATCAAGAAAAACGGAACGAAAACATTGAACACGTTTTTCGCCCTTATCCCAGCGAATACTCAAAAACTTATCAACCGATTTTTTTTTTTATTACATTTTTGTAATCGCAGTGACTAGGGTTGTACGTTGCCAATTTAAAAAAAAAATTATAATCACTGTTTTTAAAGACTGCTTGAATACAAAAACGGGCCTCGAAAATAGAAAAAAATGTCCGAACTGTCGGCATTTTGTAAAAAAAAAAACCAAAATAAAAAACAGCTACGCATAACGATAGTTACATTTGTATAGATATCGATAAAATTGTTGACTTTTTATTTACAGATAACCTTCCATAAAGATATCGATGGGACAATGAGACAATTTTTTTTTTCGTCATCAAATCAAGGCATATATCTCGGTTAATTGGAAAGCTTTTTTCAGAAAAATTGGTATAAAAGTGGATGAGTAGATACTCCATAAAATGAGTATAAACCCCATACTTTCATAATTAGTTATGTCTATGAAAAGAATCGCAATTATTGATGACAAAGCACCCGTTACGTAACGGAATAGAGAGGGGGGGGTCCGGCAAAGCGTTACGGTCTTGTTACGTGGTGGAGGGGGGGGGGGGGGGGGGGGGGGGGGGGTAAAATAGGAGAATTTGGCCTTACGTAATTGGTGTACGTCCCCTATTTGGCGTCAACATATTCATGACGACGATTTAAAAAATCGTTCCAATCCAAAGATGCAAACTTAAGGGGCTTTACCAGTGTGAACGCTGAAAATTTGAGTGATTTTCGAGAATTTTTTTGGAAGAAACGCACTCAATTCAATGTTTCGCAAAATTAAAAATATATTTGGCTATATTTTACTATATAAAATGGTAGTTTTTTTCAAAGCCAAATCGTCAATTTCCATCCAATAAAAAATATCCTATGTCATTGTAGAGTAAATATATTCAGTTCAAATTTCAAGTGAGTTACAATGTCCGCAAATTTGAAAAAACTCATTTCGAGAAAAACGCGTTTACAGATTTAACTATCGATTTTTTCAAGACAAAGTGATTAGAGATACGACCTTGAATTTTTTACAGGATATTCTTGAAAGTATAAACTGTCGAAAAAGGCAAAAAAATCGATTTTTCAAAAGTGTCTCACTGGTATAGCCCCTTGAGATCGATAATTAGACTCCAAATCGTTTTGGCAAGACTTTTTTTCCTCAGTTTTTTTCGCCGTTCGCGGACGATCGAATACCGTGCAGACTCATTGCTGCTCTACCGATTTCACGAACGCAATTCTTCTTTATTCAATTTCCCGAGCCTAAATCTCCGAGGGCGCGGTCGAGCGAGCGATCGTCGGGTCATGCAGAAAACTCGCAGATTAAACTACTATATATTGTATACATATCAGGGAGAGAGAAAATCGCGAAAAGGAGAAAAAGGAATATATATATATATATATATATGTGTGTGTGTGTGTGTGTGTGTGTGTGTGTGTGTGTGTGTGTGTGTGTGTGTGTGTGTGTGTGTGTGTGTGTGTGTGTGTGTGTGTGTGTGTGTGTGTGTGTGTGTGTATAAATATATAGAGAGGAAAATACTCACTGGAGCATATGTCGCAGAGGGCTAACCGGACAAATGATTTATATCGAGGAACGTAATAGAGGCCACGTATAGTCTCATTGTACGCCCATTCAATATATATATATATATATATATAAATCTTTCCCAGTCTATTATATAGCTGGATCCTGAGTGGTCGAAACGGAAAATCATTCCGAAACTGAATATTTCCTCTCTCTCTCCCTCTCTCTCGTCTCCACGAAATGGATATAACGCGTCATCTTTTTCCTTGCTGTAATATATTTCCCTCGTGCATTTTGTGTGTGCCGTACGCGATTTTGCATAATCTTGGATTAATTGGTCTCTCGTGATTCCAAACGGCAGAGGGGTGGAGAGAGAAAGAGAGAGAAAGAGAATAAGAGGGTGAGTGACGTCGAAGGGGCAGATAACTGACACTCTCTCTCTCTCTCTCTCTCTCTCTCTCTCTCTCTCTCTCTCTCTCTCTCTCTCTCTCTCTTTCTCTCTCTCATCCATTGGTCGATGTACGACCCATTCCCGAAATCCTGATTGAACGATAGGAAATATTAATTTTGCCGAGTCTCGCGCTCTTTCTACCATCAGTGTTGTTTGCTCTACACCTATATGCCGTTTCTCTGATGGACGCTTTGCGCTGCGACGCCTCTCGAACAACTATGAACATATAGAGATAGCCGTGCTATCCTCCCGTCTCGTCGCGGAGCTTCCCCGTCCTGGCTCATCTCTACCCTTCCCTTCATCCGAACCCAACCCTCGAACAATGTTTTCCAATTAACTTTATTTGAAATCGAGCTACGACCACGCGTTTGCCGACGGCTCGTCGGGCGTGTGGCATCGTCGCATTTGATGTACGGAAAAAAGCACTCTGATCCCCCATCGGGCATTACTGTACACGTATTTTTTTTTCTCCATTTCATACATGTAGAAATATATTGTGTGTGTATATATATATATATATATATACATGTGTGTATTTTTTTTTCTCTCTTATTTATTATTATCGTCCTGTTCTTTTTTCGTGGTCTCGCGAACCAATTCCAGTTTTATAGATACGTTTTGTGGCGGCGCCACCTAGTCGCATCGATGCATTCGTCCTCACAATCTGCAAAATCTTCTGCGTAAGGAAAATTCTCCGCGAGGTAAGAACGGGACCATTTTGCGCGGGCGCTTTCACAATGGCTGAGTCACCCGAATAGGAAAGAAAAAAAAACTACATTTGAACGAAGGAATAATCAGCGAGTAGGGGAGTGGGGCCCAAAGTGGGCACTCTAAGGGAAATAAATAAAAAGCAGTTATAAAATGTCACATTGAAACAATTTATTTGCTATCGGGTGCTACATTTATCGTAGTTTGATAGTACATTTACGCATTTCCAATAAATTTAAAAGATAGAAATAATGAAACCAATTTTAAAACTTTAAACATTCCCGCTTTGCCCAGGGGGGTAGCCTAAAGCGGGCACGGCTTCTGGGCGAAGCGGGCATGTAGGAGGTAAAGCGAGCATCCTGTATTTTTTTCTGAGATTAGGCATAAATAAGAAGAAAATAGGGAATCACAGGGAGAAAAAAACTATGGATGTACCCACATATTTTATTGCAGACAAATCATTATTATTATCATAGAAGAACAAACCTTAACGTGTCTTCTTAACAGTCAGTAAACTTTATTTTATTGGCAATCATCACAGTAAAATGATCCAACACCAGGGTAAGCGGAGCATGCATCATGAGCTCACATTTGACAGTTATTGCATTGAATCCAGCCTTCGGTGGGAGGATCTATGTATGGTTCGTTACATATAATGCACACGTAATTATCCTTGTCTGTAGTTTGTTTCTATTTTATTACCTTTTTTGCTTTTCCTTAGTTTTCAAATCCTTCTTAAGGTTCTCATCACCAGAGGCTCGATGTGTCTTTCTTCTATATTTATTTACCATATGAAAATAATAATAAATATCGTTATAAGGTCACAATACCACTTTCAAACATGGAAAAAAACATAGTTGCAATAAATAATAGCGTTTTGGTGAGTTCCTACATAGATTGATAAATGGGAAAATTATTAAAATAACGTCACATAGTCGTCTTCTATCTTCTATTATCATCTTAATTTCACGTAGTCATCTGTCATTAGAGCATAGCAGGCACGTGCCCGATATCCTACAATGAAGATTAAAAAATCGGGAAATTATTTAAATAGAGTATCAACTTCATTTCCCATAGTCAACTTTTATACTGGGCATAGCGGGCACGTGCTCGCTTTGCCCTATTGCTCCACTTGACGTTTTCATCAAACCTGACCAAAAAATGATTGGAATACATTCAAGCAAATATGAATAAAACAAATTGAAATAGGCATAAAACAATAGTCACATTTTAGTATTCATCTATTTTACTCACAAATAGGCAAAACACGATGTACGTACTTTGCTTTTTTCAAAACCCGTGGAATTTTGTTTTTTTGCCACACGAGCCGCGTGGTCAGCCGCAGTTGAGTTTCACGACTGCGGCAGGTCGGGCCGGATGGGGGCAACGTCCCCGCGTCGCGAAGCCGCCGTAAGTTTTAAAAGGTTAGTCGTATGGACTAGGATGCCCGCTTTAGGCCTCATTCGCACGAGAGCTTTATCAACGTTCGTTAAAGAAGCGTTGAAATGAAACAAATGGGTACACGAGTATTTATTCACACGCCCAGGCGGGGAATCAAAAGGCTGACGATGGAAACAAACTTGTGCGAGCCTTGTTTCACCGAGCCTGAGTGAGACAGACCTGGGCCAGGTTTGATTGCATCGTTTGGAGCAGCTTGGAACCAAGACTGGCTGCTTAGCCTAAACGCAGGGTTATTTCAAGCTTTATTCAGCCAGTGCATTTTAAGGCTAAAAAATCAAGGCTGGATGCAGGCTTGTTTCAGGTTGTGATAAAATAAAATAAATTTTAAATAATATTTTTTCTGTACTTTTATGAAAAAAAATTAGCAATAAATTTGTCGGGTGCGAAGGCAGGAAAAACGAAAGCGAAGGAGGCAGCTCAGAACATTTAAACATATTCTCTTATCGATATTTATGAGGTACACAAAAAAGTTTTTTTCTCGTCACATACACATTTCGTATATACTCACTCTCTGGGGTTTGCGTACACTCTGTGTATTACGTGTCCCATAAACAATAAATAAAATAAAGTATTGTGTTTAAAATATTTTATATATATTTTATAACAAATAATATAATGAATAATAAATATATATAATAAATAAAATAAATTCTTTACAAATGTATTAAATTTATCCCAATGTAGAATATAGAAAACTAAAAAACTCGCCTCATATAGCCTCGAGAAGAGTTTGGGATAAGCCTCGTCATAAATGCTCGTGAAGGCTTCATTAAGGCTCGTGAAGGCTTCATTAAGGCTCGTTTTGAACCTTGTTGTTTCGTCGTTTCAGGCTTACTACAGGCTTTTCTACCGGCCATTGGTCAAGCCTGTGTGCAACAGCCTGAAACCGCGTTATCATTCAGGGGTTCAGCTAGGCCTGAAATCAGGCTGCTGCTCAGCCTGAATAAAAAAATGTGAGCCTCGTTTCAGAGCTTGGCGAGCTCTTTTTTCATCGTCAATTCCTACCTGGGCGTCAGCGATTTTAAGGCAGTAGTCTGGTCTAGAGCGAGATTTTTTGCGTCATTTTTGGGTTGGTATAATCTTTAAACCGTTGAAGTTGTGTTGATGAAATTTTACATATGTATTTATTGTTCCTTTGAGAATGTATCTACACTTAAATTAAAATTATTTTAAATATTTTCATGTAGTTTTTTTATTTTTTTACAACATGGTCCGCCGAAAACCGCCTCAATCGGCGCCCACTCTGGGATATATTGTCAATCTGTATGAGTATTCTGAGCAATGGTAGCAGAATTAGTACTTTAAAAAAAATTGTTACAAAATGGCGGCCTGTTAAACTATGATTAACGATATTTCATACATTTTCGGGTATTCGATGAGTTATAAAACGTGGGCAAAATTATTGATGTACTCAATTCTGCTACCAGTCCTCAGAAAGAGGCTACCGAAGGTATGTGCAAAATTTGAGCTCGATCGGTCGATTAGTTATCGAGATATCGTGGGCGCCGATTTGAAAAATATAGTTCTGAGATCAACGCGTTAAGGGAAGGGTTTCACCGTGAGATCACGCGTTAAGGGAAGGGTTTCACCGTGAAAAAAAAAAACACTTTTTTGCGAATTTTTTCATTGATATGGATAGAGTAAATTTATTGAAACCTTTTGTACATTGTTAAGTGTCATTTCGAGAACATTCCGTGATATTTGTACGCGAAAATATCCACAAACAAGCCGGTGACAAAGCTTTTCCAAGAACGCCTTTGGAAAAACACGATTTGCGGTGTTCACTGTATCTCAGCTAGAAATGATCTGAAATCAAGTATCATTAAAATCTAGTCAAAGTATCATCAAATCCTCCCCCCAACGGTCTTTGATAATTTTTTTTTTCATTTCCAAATTTTTGGCGGTCATGTAAAGTGAAAAGTGCTATTTTTCACGAAAAATTCCGCCATTTTGGGTGTGGAATACCCCTTCAATGTAAACAAAATTTCAAACTAACCGTTGGGGGGAGGTATTTTATGTGTAAAAGTGTGTACCAAGTTTGAAATAAATCGGTCATGTAGTTTTCAAATGGCAGTGAACACGGACTTTGAAAAAGTGGTTTCGAGAAAAAACGCGGCACCGGCATGTTTGTGGATATTTTCGCGTACAAATTTCACGGAATGTTCTTGAAATGGCACTTAACAATGTACGAAAGGTTTCAATAAATTTACTCTATCCATATAAATGAAAAAAATTCGTAAAAAAGTGTTTTTTTTTCACGCTGAAACCCTTACCCTCCCCTTAAAAGCTGCTTCCCGACCGCGCTGCCTGAGCGCGCGGCTTGCTTATAATTTCTATCACTCTGCTAATCTTTGAAATATCAATAAACTGTTTTCACGAGCGTATTAAGAAAGGTCTAAGGAATAAGAAAATGAAGAAAAAAAATCGATTTTGTCAAATTTCTAGACCAGACTACTGCCTTGAAACGCGACGCTTTTTTTTTTATTGAGCTGTGTTGGATTTTAAGCGCTGGGCGGTGGACGATATTTCGAATGTACCCTATGGCACTTCTTGCTTCCGTTCAGACGAGAGCTAAAAACACGTCGTCGCTACGTTCGGTATGCAGGTATGTCCAGGTGATATCGCCAATCGCATGTTGGTATCTTGAAGTGTTATTCGAGGCACCACTATTTCCAACAGTTCGTTGAATGTGCTTACGGACATTCGAAAATAGTTAAGAAGTGTATCAGGATTGTGCCTAAAATCTTCTTAAAGTATCACGAATTGTCCTTTTAAATATCGCTTGTCATTCAGGGGATGCACCCAGAATGGCTTTTGTTACTTTTTTCGCCTTCGTGCAACACAAACCGCTATTTCTAGTAATTAAGCGGAACTAATTGCACGTCTTACTGCAGCGAGAAACGAGACAAGAGTGATTCTAAAACGTTCATATGAACAAACATGTCGAGAACGTTTTAAAAATGCCAACGTCGGCATTCAACGCAACGCTTTTTTTACTCTCGTGCGAATGAGGCCTTAGGCCGGGTGTTCGCTTTGGGCCCCCTTCCCGTATTCCTGGGCCCAAGAATTTATTTTTCATTTCACCAAACAAACAAACCCTGTAGAGATTATCGATATTATTCGTCGACCGCGCCACCATGATATCGTCCGATCAATCAGCCCGAACGGCAGCCCAGCACGGCAAATGAAAGGTAAAGTGCAATTTGCCGGCTTCTTTTTTTAGTTCCGCAAAACAGATACGATGCGGGACGTGGAAAAAAGTTGGACGCAATTTTTGTGTGGTGGCTGGATACGTATATACGTTTTCTTCGGTGGCTCTTCGAACTTTGGCGTGGCCGATGAGTAATGGTTTTTAATCATCGAATAATGAGGCGAGGCAGCACGGAGCCATCGGTTTCACCAAACAAAATTAAAGTACCGCAAGAGGCGGCTAAGAGAGAGAGAGAGAGAGAGAGAGGGGAGTCCAGCTGACGCATTTTATACTCTGTCTCTCGTCCTCTCCCTTTTTCCCCCTTTCCCCCACCCTCCTCGAGCTCGCCCTATCCCTCTCTCTCTTTTTCTCTCCCGCCCTGTGCATCGCTCAGAAGTGTATGCACGCGGTCACAGGCGACTGAACGAAACCGTAGGTAGACATGGGCCATACGGAGAAGGTGATTTCGAGGACATTCGACTTCCACGACTCATAGTAGCTTACCATCGTCCCCGTACTCAACATTACGTTAATCACGGTGTCTTTAGAATCACCCTCAAATAAATGGGACCGTGTTTATTTAAGGGGTTACACCCACTTGCGATTTTGAAAAAAAAAATTTATTGCATTTTTTTGAAGTATAAGTATCTGAGAATATGTCCTGAAAATTTCAAGTCGATCCGAACAAAATTGACTGAGATATGAGCGTTGAAAGAGAAGAATCCGCGTTGAAAGAGCGTTGAAAGAGAAACTTTAAACGCGTTTTTCTCAAAATGGCATTTCTGAAGTCGATGACCAAGATTACTCGAACACTAATGACCCGATCTTCTTGAAATTTTGCAGGCTTATTTAATACATAAAAATGTAGTCTTTAATCGTTCGATTTTTTTTCGAAAAAATTGCCGTTTTATAGCCAAAAAACGGCCGTTTTTTTTCGTTAAAATCGAACCATTAACTTTGACTGTCCGCCATTTTGTGAAAAATGAATATTTTTTAAAATCCTTCGATCAAAGACTAGTTTATACTTATATTTGACTAAATCCATCCGCATTTTTTTCTTCAGATGATCCACTTCGCCGCAATGTTGGTCACCGCAAACCGTGTATATAAAAACACTATTTCATTGACGGCCATTTGCCACTAAACAATGTAATATTTTTCAATAAAAAAATTACTGAAAGTTCTTCAAGATGTGTTCTTTAAGATGGTATATTGATCGATTAAAAAAGTTTTGTAGTTTTCTTTAAAAAAAATCATGAAAAAGGCCTTTTTTTGCGCTACAAGTGGGGGTAACGCCTCAATCGAAAACTTTCATTCCACGAGCAGTTTATGCGCAGTTATAACGAAATTTTTCACTGAAAATTCATTTCTTAAGTTCAAATACCTACAACTTTTGTAAGAAACAATATTTTTTAAATTCCGTACGTACTTCTCTAGGTATACTAATGTAGATTGACTCTAGGTCTGATTCTTGACTCCAGGATTGATTCTAGGTAAAAAATTGTGGATTCTAAATGTCACGCCGCGGAGCGCTTAAAAAAAAGATAACAAAAGAAAATATTAGTAGTCGGCTATTTTGTACATCGAAAAAGAATCTAACAACTTGATATTCATACTAAATAGATGTGCAATTAATTTTACGAGTGAATCACTTTTTCATACGAAAAAAAATTGTTAAATTCGCACATGGTTTTATACCCGTTACTGTGGCCTGAGGCCTTAAAGATCGGGTCGAAATTCGGTCTGTCCCCAAGACAGATGTCCCGATAGGCAACATTAGGTAGATATACCGGGTTCAAAATATTCTTTCTCCATACTTTTATATGTGAAATGCAGCGCGTTATTTCGACGACAACGCGACCAGAGTGGATTGCCAAGAGAGAAAGAAAAAAATAAAGAAAGAGAGAGAGAGATAGAGAGAGAGAGAGAGAGAGAGAGAGAGAGAGAGAGAGAGAGAGCACTCACTTTTGTCTCCTAGCGAAGCAATATAAAGTTAATAACATTTGATCCCGTAACGTCGACAGTTAATTCCTTTCGGCATTAATACACGGTGAGTGCATCCCTCGGTAATGAGATTGCGTCGACGAGAGAGTGGGGGCGGCGGCAGGGGTGGCTTGAGCAGGCAATGACGAGAGCGGGGTGGCTTTCTCGCTCTCTCTGTCTCTCTCTCTCTCTCTCTCTCTCTCTCTCTCTCTTTGTCTATTGCACGGAACGGCTCGCGGTGCCATCAAGCCCGCATCAGCCACACCGCGCGATGAGGGTGTGAGAGACACGCGGGAGCAGGCCGGAGCCGAGAGTTCGACGCGATCATATAAGGTCTAACTTGTATAAAGCAACACAACGCGCGGGGGCGCGCGGCGCCGCGCAATAACGCATTGTCCGCCAGTTTTCGCGTCTGTCACAGACGCCAATCTCGTTCGCTTCTCTTTTTCTATGGATCCGCGTTTTTTCATCGTTTTTACGTTTTTTTTTTTCGCTATCCATACGAGAGGGCGCGGGGGTCGCGAGTAATACGAGTCGCTGAATTGATGAATTTATAACGTGGTTTTTTGTTCCTCGTCTCTTTTGGGTAGGGCGGCAGTAACGCCAGGCAAGGAAAAAAAGACGAGAATAAAAGAAAACAGGAACGTCGATATTTATTGCCAAACATCGGGTGAATGTAAAATTCAGTTTTCAATCTAAATGCACTCGGCATTGCGGGGCCGCTCTTGCGGCAGTGTCGGGCGATATATAGTTGTGGCACGCGCGCGCGAGATGCTGCCGGAGAGAGAGAGAGAGGGAGCGAGCGAGCGAGGGCGAGAGGCGGGTTTGATGGGATAACGAAAAGTGAGAGGCGATGTGATGGGATAACAAAAAGACAGAGAAGACGAGGTGGAGAGCAAAAAAAAAACGACCGAAAGAGGGTTATAGAGGTACAGCGCATATAGAGCGAAGGGAAAGCGAGACAGAGAGAGAGAGAAAGAAGAAAAAACGCTCGCAGTGTCCGATACACACCGGAGAGACTTTTTTCTCTCCTTCTCTCGCTGTTAAAATGTTTATCGCTCGTTCAATCGATCGAAGCTCGTTTGTTATTTTTTTTTATTCTCATTGAATTTTCTATCCATTTGGCCTGGCCCTTTTCCCGTAGACTTTTCGAGCCGCGCTTTGTCCATTCGAGGTATTACTTCCTCGAGGATTATTATGTTACATATATATGTCGTTATACGTTCTGTCCTGTGTTCTCGAAACAAGAGCTGTCATCGATTATCTCGTGTTGAAAAAAAAAGCAATACAACGATAAGAACTTTGGTATTAATGAGAGTGGGAGGAAATATCGAAAGAAAACGTGGAACGTAGGAACCGAGTGGTATAGGTGGAGGGTACAGCCCCCCCCCTCATTCTTCCGCTTTTTATCACTCTCTCTCTCTCGCCCCCTCGCTCTCTTGTTCTCTCGGGGCACCGTTGCGTCTTTGCGGTCGTGAATTTAATTAAATATTTTCGTGGCCGTACGTCAGTTCACCGCGAGCAAGAATCGCGATCCTCGTGTATATATATATAGTGCTGTATAAACTTTCTTTTTTCTTTTAGCTCGCCCTATTCTATACTTCTCCCCGAACATACCTAAGGCAATTTACTTTTTCAATTTGCGTAATGAATTAAACGCTTTTCGTGCTACCACGAGCCGCAATGGTGCGGCAATACGCGAACGACCTCGTAGGATTCTTCTTACAGTTCATGTATACGTATATATCGTGCGGCGCGAACCAAGTTTCCTGGTGATTTTGTGCCGGTATAAGCTCGAAAATTCATTCCGCGAACGAGAACCTTTTTAACGTCGTAAAATTGAAGAAAAAAAGCTACACGCTTTTCCGCAACGGATATATTTCTTTACGCGGTACTCGGCGGTCAGTTTTATTTATTTTTTTTACATTTTTAGCCTCGGACTGCACTGTGCCAGCTCCTTACGCAAATGTCGATGGGACCAACAAAATAGTCACTAATTGTACGTTACTTCGTTCACCTCGTTCATTTTGCGGTTAGCGTATTTGATCATTCCAATGGATCTCATTTTGTTGGATTATAATTTTCATCGAGCTGAAATTCGATCGGACAAATTTCCTTAATAAATTTGGGATTGACAGAAAAATATCGATTTTGAAACAGGAAAAGTGCTGAAGAGCTATTTTGTAATTATAGTTATTATTAAATGAAAAACAAATAATATTATATTTTGGATACAGTAAAAAATCTTTAGATCATGTTTTTTTTATCATCAAAACATATTTAATCGTATATTACTCATTATCAACAAAACCAAACTCAAAGACATGCCGTGAAAGGCTGCCATGACTTTCCGGCAATTAAAAAAATATTCAAGATTCCCAAGTGAAATTTTCTTATGATCTTATCATAAAATTAACGAATATTACTTTGTGAATTAAAGCTTATATGGATTTTGATGTACTGTTCGCGAATCTCATGCGACTGCACATGGGAATCGAAATACGTAAAAATCTTCTATCTGAAATTTATATAGGTTTGCAATAGAATTTGCTCAGGATATGTACACAAAATTCTGCACTTTTGATAGAATTCTACATAGATTCTCACTTACACGTAGGGAATATTTATTCCCGATATTTACGATCGAAGCTCGAAAAAGCATGTAAGAACTGTTATATTATACGTATTTATTGAGTCAGTATAAAACGTTAATTCAGCACTATCAATTTTTTCGATTCCTTTAATTACGTTTTATCGTGACTTCTAAAAGTTCATAACTTGAATGATTTAACGGCCAGTGAATGTTAAGGCCGTATTCTAGTGTGAACACCCATTTCTAAACTGATTTTTTTTAAATTAAATTTGGAGAAACGGTAGGATCTACAGTGTTCGTATTTCACAGTATTTCACGAACATTTACATGTTTGAAGTAACATTTTAATTTTTTTTCAAACCCTTTGTTGGAAATTTTACATGATATATGATGTTGCGCGGGTAATGTCGCGAAAATTTGGTAAAATCTGACACAAACGATTTTTTTAAATTTTATTATTTACGAATGTGGTTTCCGTACGGCCCATTAACAAAAAAATTAGCAAAATATTACGCGGTGGCGGCGTTTGAAAAAGACTTCCGATTTTGACAATAAAACTTTCGGTTATCGCGGCCCGAAAAAAATAGAGTTATAAATCGATCAAAAAGATGGAGGTCCGAACAATAACTATAAATAAATTTGAATTCTGACACAAGAGATTTTTTTAAATTCTATTATTTACGAATGTGGTTTTCGTCCGGCCCATTAACAAAAAAAATTAGCAAAATATTACGCAGTGGCGGCGTTTGAAAAAGACCTCCGATTTTGACAGTAAAACTTTCGCTTATCGCAGCCCGAAAAAAATGGAGTTAAAAATCGATCAAAAAGATGGAGGTCCGAATAATAACCACATTCATAGAGAATGGGATTTAAAATAATTCGTTTGTTTCAGATGACAATGACGGGCGCAATCACAACGTCCGACGATAAAAAATATTTTGCTACGTGACCTGCGCAACATCGAGTATCATGTACAATTTCGAATGAAATGCTTTGAAAGAATTTGAGATGTTACTCCAAACATGTATAAATATGACTGTGAAATACCAACACTGTAGATTTAAACGTTTCTCTAAATTCAATTACCAAAAGATCACATTGAAAATGGGTATTCACACTAGAATATCGCCTTAAGGGCCTTAAGGGGTCTTTCACTTAGGTCGCTAAAAAGGCTATTTTCATGATTTTTTTGTTATCGGTTTATATTGTAGATATTGATATAAAAGTTGTTACACTTTCGAAATACATAAAAAACATTTTTCTTTATTGAAGTCACTATTTACAGACGAAAATGGTAGTTGAAAAAAGGTCCTAAAAAAATTGTAGGTCTGCGCCGTTGAAGAAATCTCGGAGATTCCGGATCATCCGAAACAAAAAAATCAAACAGTTTTAGATTCAGTATGTTAATGACTAAAGCGCATATCATACGATTTTTTATTTATGCAATAATAACTAAATGGCGGACATTTTTCGAAAAAACAAAAAAACGTGCTTTTTTCACCGTTTTTGGCAAAAATAGTAAATATCAAAATTTTAAAAATCCTTGATATGCGCTATTGGTATAGTTGTAATGAATTTGTGGTTAACATTTCATAAGGGTCGGTTCAGTAGTTTCGAAGATTTTATCAACAAGCCGTCGAAAAACGGTGTTTCGAGAAAAACGCATTTAAAGTTTATTGAGGTTGCAAAAATACATTCAATTTTTTAAAATATTTATTTCGCAAATGTATTTATTAAGTATAATAACTTTTATATCAATATCTATAATATAAACCTATCAAAAAAAATCATGAAAGTAGCCCTTAAGGTATTCCTTTCGCGGCGGGCCGTATTTTGTGGGAGTATAAGAAGGGCCCTTCTTGAATCATTGGTAAATTACAGTGGTGCTTAATAAAAATAAGACACAATCAATTATTACAGCCAGCGATGAACTTAAATAAAAAAATGCACGCAAGTCTAGTTATCATATTTTCACATCTTCTCTGATAAGTCGCGGCTACAAAAATTCTTTTGAGTTTAATCATGAATATTCTGTTTAAACATTTGGTGACCCCCTGTTTTTTGTTGTCGTTGTGGAATATTTAGATTTTTCACGCGCGTCAGCAGTTTCTATCAGGCATCTAGAGTTGTTTAGTGTTTAAATTATTAGATGGAAATGTGGTCAGCGTGCCATAAAGCGCCGTATAAATTAGACGATTTTTAGAGTCGCAATTTTTCGTTAAAAGTTCGGTAACTTGGCTTGAAACTTTACCAGTAAAGTAGGATGTTTTTTTGCTTCATTACCGACGAAAATCAGGTAGTTGTGAAATATTTGGGTTCGTGAAATGTAAATACAGCTCAGAAATACAATTTTAACCTAGAAATACAATGAATAAATACAATTTTATCTTTGTCGTGCGCACAGAAGCAATTGCTATTTGTACAAACATTATGGAAAATTGTACTCGTGACTCTTTTACCCTTTTATCCCACCCAAAAAATAAAGATGCACATTTATTTGTAATCAAGGCTCATTCATTTATCAACAATTAACGATGAAATGTCGATCGAGTACAAGTCTCCTCGCAATTTGTAACCGCAATTTTTCCAACACGTTGAACTTTACATCGTTGTAATGCAACGAAAGTGATTTCATCTTTGTTTTCCAAATTTCCTTTGGCAGCTTTAAGCTACGAAAACCACGCATTTTTAGGATTCTTATTTAGCGATCTACAACCCAAACCTGCAAAATATAATTTTCGACAACAATGAAAATAAGAAATGGAAAAGAATTTCCGTTGCATTTCAACGATGCAACCTGCCACCCCATAATTCGCGGATATTTTCAAAATATCTCTATTACAATTTGCAAAGTGCTGTGAAATTCGTACAGAGCTGTGCATGCCCGTATCACATTGGCAGGGGTATCGCGCCTCGTCATTGCGCCCGACGATTCTCATACGCGCAGGGGTGGAGGCGCCGGGGGCTGAGTAATTCGCGAATATAGCGCGGTTTTCCCGGTAATCCAAGGGTAACGGCGCGTGTTACGGGGATCGCGTCGCGGTGTGATGACCCATACCGAACATGCATGGTCTAGGGAAACATAGAGGAGGTACGCGGTAGGGGGCGCAGCTGGGGGATAGTACGCAGCGAGTAATATACTAATACACGGTGTATACAGTGGCGAGTAACGTTCTGTGCGGTCTCGCCGTGGTGACTATACTCAATTACATTAATTACACTAATGTCATTAGTGCCGGGGTACTCGGGCTTGTGTGTGCGCGTGTCGAAGAATGGGAAGCGGGAGACAAAAAGAGAGACAGAGAGAGGCCTGTTTTTGTCCTGAATGACACGCATCGTCCAAACTCTCTCGTCATACTCGCGGAAACTCGTCCGACGTAGAAAATTAATTTCTGTTTTTATTTCGTCCCTTGGCGAGAGAGAGAGAGGGCCAAAAAAAAACAAAAATTCGAGCGCGGTTTCTTCGGGGTTTAAAATGTTGGTGGGCGTGTGGCAAAAACTTCCGGATCTTGGTTAGATAAATACGAGTAGAGAGGGGGGAGAGAGAGAGAGCTGCAGTATTCCCACGAGTATCCTCTCTGACTTTCTCTCTCTCTCTCTGCTGTACACATGTACGATACGTACTGTAATAATGCTCACGAGCTATCGAGTTTGGCAGCGTTTCATCTTCCACACGTGTCACCAATTTCACGCAATATGTTTTTTTCCAAGCAGTCCTTTTCATTCTTTTCTCTTTGGGTCTGAACGTCCCTCGCGCTGCGCGTGCGTACGAGGCGCGGCTTTTGGCAAGCTCCACACCGGATGCCGGTCGTTACGCCGACAAATTCTTCGAGAGTCTTAATACGATGCACTCTATAAAAATATACGTGTACAGGGACGTATGTACGGGTTATAAAGACTTTGATGTTGCGCCGGCTTGCCCAATGCCACATGCGGATATACCGCCGGGCTGCCCGGTGGCCCATATTATATTTTGGCATACGCTGGTATATAAAGTGCTCGCTAGATCTTCGCGGTTTAGGACGAGAAGCTTGCTCGCGCGCGCTTTTCCTTCGCGGCAGCCAAATGCATATTCGTCACGTTTTCCCGTACAGAATCGTAAATCTAATTTCTCGGGAGTGTCTTGCGAAGGGAGAGGGGGAGGGAGGGAAGGAGGGAGGGAGGAAGGGAGGGCGAGAGAGAGAGAGAGAGAGAGAGAGAGAGAGAGAGAGAGAGAGAGAGAGAGAGAGGGAGGGAGGGTGGGAGGGAGGGGGGAGAGGGGAGAGAGGGGGACAGGGAGAGAGAGAGGGGGGGAGACAGAGGAGAGATCGCTACGCACAAAGCTGTCGAAGGAGATGGAACGAAAAGCCGAAAAGGCACGGCGAATGTGTGGCCACGAGTACGTCCGCGTGTACGTGTAGTTGTGGGAGCGAGCGACGCGCGGATCGTTCGATATAAACCGATCGGAGTTTGCGGTGTACGGGCGGTTCTCGAGGGGTGGCTTCTCTCGCTCGGCGTACATTTACTCAGCTCCCATACACAACTGTATCCATCGCGTGCCTGTACGCAGGAATATATATCATGTAAGGGCTGTTCCACATGAAGTCCGAAGATTTTGAAGCAAACGAAATTTCGACGAGGAATCATCCGTGTTTAAGACGGAACGAGGAATTAAAACAGGACTGCTGATTAGGGTTGCGCTCGTTGGGGAGGAGGTGGGGGGGGGGGGGGTCGTTTTAATGGGTTACAATTTCCAGTTTTTGGATTGTATGCGTATATCGGTCGTTTATATATAAAAGAATTTATAGACGATCATACATAAATAATAAGTAGTATTATATACTGGAAGGAATTGAATAATAAACAATCATACATCCATACAATTATGCCGTTGATAAGAAATAAAATGGTTTAAAAATGTATAATAAAAAATATTTAATAACAACGTATATCAAATAGTAGACAATATTGATTAATAAATAATAAAGTTACGTAAAAACCCACAAGGATATACGTTGGAACTGAATAATTCAATACAATTTATTCATCATACGATGTAATAATAAACAATAACAGATAAGTAATAGAACTTATTCAATTGCAAATTGAATAAACAAAAACAATGTACAGTAGACAATTATATATATTTTATTCAATTCAATAATAATAATAATAATAATAATAATAGTAAATAATTATCGCAGTTGATATAATTGTGCGTACTTATTATAATTGTACGTAGTTATTATAATGACAATAATTGTACAATGACTTCGATTAGCCTATAATAACAACAGCAGACAATTATATTATTTAACGAAAAATATTCAGTAATATACTATTGAATTATTTAATGAAAAGTTGTCAATAATAGACCATCATATTATTTAACGAAAAATATTTAATTATAGACCATTATATTAGTTAGGGAGAAATATTCTGTAATGGCCATTATACTATTTAATGAAACATTTTTACTAACAGATCATTATATTGCGAGTACAAATAAGTCTCCGCCGTTTGACAAGAGATGGCTCCCACCAGGAGGTGATGGTTGAAATTGTTAGATGTAAAACGTCATATCGCAAGGTTGGACATCTGGCAAGACCATAACCTTGAAATATTAGCGATTATGTATCAGCATCACATAATTTTTTTCGTGCGAAAATTTCGAGTTCTGAGTCGAATAAGCGTCATTTGTGGGAGCTTTTGATTTACTTTTTTAAGCATGGCCAGGTGGTCCCCATGATTTCCTCTTTTTTGGGTTATAGTAGTGGATCCATTTTTAATCACCAGTGACTATACGATGCAAAAAACCCTCTCACTTATGCCTGGCAAGCAGCATCACCGCTCCGAGTATGGGCCGTGTTACGCAAAATGGCTCGGTGACTCGAATCCAACTAGCGTTCGTTATAAACTCTGTCCTTGTGCAAAATACATATCACAAGATAACGCGTCCTTATAAAGAACCTCTGGTTTCCGAATAGCAAGGTTAAGTTTTTTGTGAAGCCTTTCCGGGGCCGTATTACGTGTCAGGATGATAATACGCGTAACAATAGGTCTGTAGCCCAACGGTGTCTTTATCGACGGCGCAGTCTTTCCTCGATGTCAGAATCAGGACTAATATTCGAAGTGAGATGAGTTTCACATGTATTTTGCTACTTTGCGAAATGTTGATGAAAGGTCTTTTTCGTTGGGACTCCTGTTATAACAAACAGTCGACGTCTTCAGAGAAGAAGGACTAACGTTGGTGAGTACGATGCGAAACGGGTGAAGAATCAGAGCTTGCCAGAATTTGGGACAAGGTGTCTTTAGGTTAACACATAGGAGAACATCACGACTATATTATGTCACTGTTTTAATAACACGTACGATTATCGGTTACATTGGCGTTAATTTTACTCGGATATGGTTAACGCATCAATCCGTCGCATCAACAAACCGCTTGTGTCGGTTTGTTGATGCGACGGTTTAAACGTTGCAGCAAACGCTTTAGTTGCACTATAACGAGTTCTTACCCAGACAGACGAATGTACCTCATATTGGCATCATATGTACATCATCACTGCGGCATAGAAAGTCTCACAGCTGTGTATCCCTTATGAGTGCTCCCGTTGAAGTCATATTTGCATCACATGATGATTCACAATAATACATCCAAATGAAGCAAAGTTGTGCTCACGCGAATATGCATGCAGTGAATTCATCAGACTAGCAAATTCGGCTCACGAATATCTAACAATAAGTGAGTGCGTATGGGGCTCATATGGGTGTCACGGCGTGAAGAAATTGTAGTGCTCATACGGAGCTCATATTAGCGGCATGGCTAGGCTGTGCTCATACGGAGCTCATATTAGCGGCATGTCGTGACGTAGCTATGCTTTGCTCATACAGAGCTCATATTAGCGGCATTGCGTGACGTAACTATGCTGTGCTGCTATGGAGCTCATATGAGTGTAATAGCGTAAAAATAAGAAAATCCAAAAATGTTGATTAAAAAAATCTGGTAGGATTTTTATGCCCATATGCTTTATTTATGTTCCTGCCTATATGATAAATGGATTAAAACCTATCCTGTCTAGATAACGTTTTTACCTACCTACGGTTTGAACCTACGTCTTCTAATTCGAGAGCTGAGCGTGTTGCCTACCTAGCCATTCTAACACTTGTGCAAACTTTCTTTGTTGCTTTACCTATTTGTATCATTCTGGATTTGTATGCATATCGCCGTTATATGGCGCTCATGGGATGTATCACTGACAAATATGCATATCGCCGTCATATTGCGCTGATCGAATGTATCACTTAGAAATATGCATATCGCCGTCATAGGATGTATCACTGAGAAACACGCATATCGCCGTCATATTGCGCTCATGGGATGTATCACTGAGAAATATGCATATCGCCGTCATATTGCGCTCATCGAATGTATCACTGAAAACATGCATATCGCCGTCATATTGCGCTCATGGGATGTATCACTGAGAAATATGCATATCGCCGTCATATTGCGCTCATCGAATGTATCACTGAAAACATGCATATCGCCGTCATGGAATGTATTACTGAGAAACATGCGTATCGCCATCATATTGTGCTCGTGGGATGTATCACTGACAAATATACATATCGCCGTCATATTGCGCTCATCGAATGTATCACTTAGAAATATGCAAATCGCCGTCATAGGATGTATCACTGAGAAACACGCATATTGCCGTCATGTTGCGCCCATCGAATGTGTCACTGACAAACATGCATATCGCCGTCATATTGCTTGCATGGCATGTCTACTACCAGTCCTGGCCCAGTGAATTCATCAACACAAGTCATTGGATGACTTCCATATGACGTAAAATTTTCAAATACTAATTGTGGACACTTGAGCACAGCGATATGAGTTCAACGTGCTCCAAACGTACGATGCATTTGTAAACGACATATTGAGATCAAAATGCTTTGTAAATTCACGATACTAAATGAGTTCACGGTTTTGCATCATGACATGTAGTCAATATGCTGTAAAATTTGCTTCATCAATTGTATGCACGGCGTGATGATCATGACTGTTTATCTGGGCGTGATACGCAGGGCCGATATTCTTCGAATAGCGATAGTGGAGCAATGGTCTGCGTAACTGCATTTTTAGGAATGCATCCGTGGGACCCATCGATAAGTATTTATTCCCACACGGTAATCAGACTCAGTCTGCACTGTTTCAAGGGTTTTGGATGACGAACTCACGCCGAAGGCGAGGCGCAATAAAGCTTAATCTTATACAATATTTATGGAAACGTTGAGAGCTCGGCCACATATGCAGGCCGTGAAATATCGATACTTAATCCTAGACAACGTTTCTTTGTGCGTCGGTCGCTTGGTCACGTACGCAAGCCATGACACATAGCGATTTATATTAACGAAAAAAGTGTATAAGTATATATTTTTACCTTGTATTTATATTTGTTCTTATTCTATGGACGTGAGAATAAAGTGTTTTCTCTAATTAAGGGGTGAGATGCAGTCAGAGGCGTGAAAAAACGAGCATTTTCAATAATTCTTTTTAATGGTAATTAAGTTTGTTTTACAAAAGTGGTTACACAGACTTTTTATGTTATATTTCTACTTGACTTGTACAAGTTTTCAAAGAAAAATATTGATTATTTATAAAAATATCGCCATCTTTGTCGGACCCTCTTCGGCATGTTGTGCTTCGCGGCGACCAACATAAAATTTTACTGGATCATCTGAAATCAAAACGCCAAAAAAAAATCATTAGTTTAATAATAAATCTAGTCCTTAATCGAAGCTTTTTTTTATTAACCAAATGGCGGCTTCCGACAGATAACTCGATCTTCGACCAAAAAATCGCTCGTTTATTGTTTTAAAAAAAAGAAATTTTCAACAAAAATGAAAATCCTTCGATTAAGGACTAGTTTTTAATGCTATCAATAAGCACACCAAATTTCATCAAAATCCATCGATGGTTTTTGAATTATAGTAGTCACCGACTTGAAAAACATAGTTTCGAGAAAAACGCGTTTAAAGTTTTTCGATGTGGATACGGTATTATATGTTCGTAAAATGTTGAGCTCGATGGATGAAGCTAAACTTTTTAAAATGTATTTTGATCCGTGGAATCAGAATATCACCATTTTTTGCCGAAAAGTCTAGCATTTAATTGTTTATAGCCAATTGTTAAAACAATTTTTCAAAAAATTAAAGTTTTTCGGGATGAATTATTTTTTAAAAATATTTTGGGTAATTTTAAAACGAAAGTCTTCTTTATAAAATTTTGCTAAAGTTTATAGTTTTTGAGTAATAAATTGTTGAAAATTTCTGAAAGAGTTTTCCAATTTTACACTTGATTTATGTATAGAAATACTAATTGAAAAATTACTTAGATCAAATCATCAATTCCTGGCCCATACAATAGTGCTTCTGCCGATGTGGAAGCTTCCAAAATATCGATTTGTTGTTGTCTTCGAAGCATTCTGCCTTCCCGGGTATTATCGTTTGCGCGTTTGTCAGCCGCTACCTGCAATGGGGACCCGACGCCCCTTCACTAGTTGTGGGATATCCCGGAAACTATTCATCGGATTGACTTGACATTTTTAGGTTATATTTTCGAAACATCATACTTCAAGAAAATGTTTAAAAAAAAACGATTTTTTGCAAATTCTGGCTGCATCTCCCGCCTTAAGGAAATTTATGCAGTTGGCTTACCAGCCGCGCACAATGCTGCTTAACTCGAAGTACCGGCAGCGCCGCACCCCGACCATCCACCAGTGTCGGTTAACAGACTACAATATTAGTGAACAAAAAATATTCAATAATACACCCCATTAAACAAACAATGTTTCATAATTCCAACGTTTCCCGGATTCCCTTGAATCAAGTCCAAAAATCGCAGCTCGCAATTCACGCAATTCCACCTGAAAGAACCCGTACGTCCCCGTGTATATTTTAACCTCATATATAGGCGGGAGGGTATTGGTGCGAACGCGGATACGCGAGGCCGCGAGCGCAGCATCCCCCGGCGCGCGTCTCCTCGCGAGATGGAACCCACCGCCGAGGTATCGAGTTCTGTATCATACCGGCCATAATACATTTTTTATCTGATTGAGGGGATCTTCTTTATGGCGGGGTGTTTCGTAGACTGTGCGCGTGTACGAGCGGATACGGTATTGCACACAGTCGGGCCGTATGCGTGAGCCCAGAGGCCCACCGTCACCGAGTATTGTAACAACCCCCTCTCGTACACACATACAAATATATATCAGCACCGCGATTGCTATCGGAAGAAAGGGCTCAGCCCGCGTACCGTTTCGCGTCGCGATTCGCGCCAGTTGTGCCCTTTTGTCCGCCATTAATCGACATACGTACGCGTGCACGAGCAGTAAAAAAAAAAAAAGAGAAAGAAAAAGAAACGTATACGATTATGGATCCTTCAGGGCTTAGCTCCATCATACTTTCGCGTAACTGCTATTCTCGACACGCGAGTCCTACTGGTAACAATCGATCCTATTTTTTTCCATTTTCTTGCCTCTATGTTTGCTTTCTTTTTTTTTACAATTTTTATTTTGCCGTACCGCAGGAATATTGACGGGAGCGAGGACGATGGGGCAAGGAGAGAAGGCGAATTAACGCAGCGAAGCACCGGGGAATAGTAATTTGGTGTGTTTGCTTAGGTATCGAAGAGAGACGGAGAACTTTGTGGGGTCCAGGAAGCTTCGAAATGGTGAGACGGAACGAAAGGTCGCTGGGTGTGTCTGTGTGCTCTCTCTTTCCATCTCTATATCCTTTTCTCTCTCTCTCTCTCTCTCTCTCTCTCTCTCTCTCTCTCTCTCTCCCTCTCTCTCTCGGGATCGTCTGACGAAGCGAAGAGCAGCGTGTGGCGAGCCAGACCAGGGATTGAAAAGCAATTTCCCCGCGAGGGACGCCCTCTGTGTGCCTGCTATAGCTCGACTCTCCTACTCACTCTCTCTCCCTCGCACTCACGTGACTCTCTTGGCGTCGAGGCGCGCAGCAGGGAGACTGCGACGCGAAGGGCTTTATATTAATGATCCAGATATATTATCGGACGTGACCGAAATTGCTGTCAAAAAACGTCGGATATTGGATCGAAGGAGATTGCGATAGATGCTCCGCGCCTGTCCTCTCTCTCTCTCTCTCTCTCTCTCTCTCTCTCTCTCTCTCCTCTTCATCTCGTCATTTCTAACTCTCCGCATCCACGCTCCGATAATCGACGTGCGCAACTTCCTCCAACTTCACGTTGCATAAAACCAGAAAATTAAATACCTTCGAGTTTCAATGCATTTCACTTCTTCCAATTATTCAATTGCGTCGTACTCGTCGTGGGCTCTCTTAGGGACATTTTTTGAGATCAACGCAGTGAGCAAAAGATGTTTCGAGTCTCGAGTCACTCGAGTGTTCCGAATCTTTACGTTTGGTGACGATAGAATTCGCGACATCGATGAGGCACGTGCAGCGACGATTAATTAAGAAACTGGGTCTCTCTCACTCTCGTCCGGTACGGAAGAGGCGCTGACTTTGTGGAAACCAGCCTTTACATAGTAATATGTGACGCGTTATAGGAGTGATGGGTCGCGGAGAATGAAAAATGCAAAAAAGTTGGATGTTATCGCAGCGGGCGAGCTGTGATATCGGTAATCGATCCCGCAGCCAAGTCGCGATGTCGAGGCGGGGATAGGGAGGGGGAGGGGTAGTATAGTATAATTAATTACTGCCGGACGAGAGCGCGACCACACGTTCTACCACTCGACAATATATATATATATAATTACTGTATGAATTTTAATTAATGTATTGATATTTATGGGATAGTCGTCGATCACCAATTTGTTTATTCACATTGTGAATAGTGTTCGCATGTAAATATTTATAGAATCTATTATAAACTGATATTATATATCCTCGAATAAATAAGTGTATATATATATATATATATATATATATATATATATATATATATATTAGTTTAAAATTCATTTTATAAATATTTATGTCGGAATATCATTCATAATATGAATAAGTAAATTGATGGTTGCGTATTCAATGAATATTATTCTATTATTTTGAATCAAATAAAATTTTGATTTTCATCGAATTAAATTGTTATTTTAATGTAATTTAAATTGAACTAATTAAAATAGTATTCATTGAATACTCAAATTCGAACTAAAATTAAATTAGTTTAAAAAACGTGTTAAATTAAATTAAAAAACTAAATTTGAATTAACATAAAAACGCGCTGAACTAATGAAATCGCAGACAACGGCTTCTTCATTCTAAGAATATCAAATGAAGATTGCTAAAAGTTTTAGTCGAAATTAAAAAAACGCACATGTTTAGCGTTTTACGATCCAGATGTTTTGCAATCCACCAATAGAGGTTTTCTATTCTTTAATTTTATATTTGATGATGCCGTCTTAGCTTTAGTTCAAAGCAATTTTAACAGTTCTAAGTACTTTAAAAAATATCAATATATCATAAGGGTGCTTAATACTTTGGGCCACGGCTCTATGTACCTTTACTCCTCTTGATATTTTTCATTAAAGCATCTTTGTTTTAAAGTGACGGCAATAAATTAATGAGACAAATCGTCGACTGTCAACCAAAAATAGCGACACAAAGAAAATTCGAAAAAAAAAATCTAAAAAATCTGGTGACTCCAAAATAACAAAATACAACTTTTTACTCCTTAGACTATCAAGTCCTTAGTCGATCAAGTGTTCATCGCGTTTGTATCGCGTCGTCTGCGCGTAGAAATTCGCCGTGTGCAGAGGCCCTAAATATTCCAAACCTCATAGTTTCAAAGTTACGCCGCACCATGTCAATTTTTCGAAAACCTGCCGTTCGTTTAACGCGTTACCCCCACTTGTAGCGCAAAAAAGGCCTTTTTCATGAATTTTTTTAAAGAAAACTACAAAACTTTTCTAATCGATCAATATACCATCTTAAAGAACACATCTTGAAGAACTTTCAGTAATTTGTTTATTGAAAAATATTACATTGTTTAGTGGCAAATGGCCGTCAATGAAATAATGTTTTTATATACACGGTTTGCGGTGACCAACATTGCGGCGAAGTGGATCATCTGAAGAAAAAAAGGCGGATGGATTTAGTCAAATATAAGTATAAACTAGTCTTTAATCGAAGGATTTTAAAAAATATTCATTTTTCACAAAATGGCGGACAGTCAAAGTTAATGGTTCGATTTTAACGAAAAAAATCGAACGATTAAAGACTACATTTTTATGTATTAAATAAGCCTGCAAAATTTCAAGAAGATCGGTTCATTAGTGTTCGAGTAATCTTGGTCACCGACTTCAGAAATGCCATTTTGAGAAAAACGCGTTTAAAGTTTCTCTTTCAACGCACTTTCAACGCGGATCCTTCTCTTTCAACGCTCATATCTCAGTCAATTTTGTTCGGATCGACTTGAAATTTTCAGAACATATTCTCAGATACTTATACTTAAAAAAAATGCAATAAAAAAATTCGATTTTTTTCAAAATCGCAAGTGGGGGTAACCCCTTAAGAAAAAAAAATAACTTTTCGGAAAAAATCGTAAAATGAAAAACAAAACGAAACTAAAGCTAACGGATTCCTTTTCAAAGATCTCGTCACTAAATGTTGAGATTACTATTTTTCAAAGTCCAGCACGCGATTCTGCAAAGTTCGAAAATCGTAAAAAACTGTAACAAATATAAATATAAAAAAGGAAAATGAAGCTGGCTTTGTCCGCTTCAAAACTCTGTTTGGTAAATTGGTTTGCGATTTTTGTCGCCGAGATATTCGATTTTTTGTCCGAATATAAAATTTACAGGGTGCTTAATACTTTTGCCCAAGGCTGTATATATAATGATTAATTACAATATATAACTGTTATCCATCGAACAGTAAACGACCAGCGATCGTTTAAAAAACTACGCAAATGTGCAATCTCTGGAAACGACTCGATTCTTAGTGCTAGCCGATTGTGTTCACCGAAGGTTTCCCATAAAAGGCAAAGCCCGTCAACAAGAGCCGGAAGTCGATATTGTATATTCTCAGGGAATTCCGGGCACGTTTCGCTTCGGAGCTTAAGCATCGTTGCGCTATCTCGAGTGAGTTTGACAGTAGGGAGGGGGTAGGAAAAAAACTGCCAGGGATCCTAGTAGGCGTGATGCGGACTGTGAAACGCGTTGCGAGGTTTTTATCGGCAGAGTAAGACTCGACGTATGCGGGCTCGTTCGGTATTTCATATACGTATGAATGTGCACGCGTAGCTCTGCAGCGCTGGCCCCTCCTTTCCCAACGCTGCCCGTGCCCATTAGCACACACGCGGAGGGCACATGTTTTATGCAGGGACTTTTTGATAAGGTAAATGCGCCGCTTAGCCTCATTATGCCATATGAAATAATCTCGTATACGCTTGCCCGAGTGATTGGGCTGGAACGGATGGGGGCGAAGGAAAATACACAATGTTTATATGTGTCTGTATGTCGTTTCATGAATTGACAAGAGCGCCGAGAATAAAAAACATGTTTTTTCATTTTTCCATTTTTTTCCAGAGATGACCGCATTACCACTATGTCGATGCTGAGACGTTTGAGACGCTGAAACATCGGGAACAACCGAGCGGGTGAGTCAATTGCCATTTTTTTGGAATTTTTCCCCCACCTCCGGACGAATTCGCCAAAGAAATTTATTGAAATTCCTATACGAATACATCGGCGATGCTTTTGGGCAATTCTGATCGGGTGAAGAATTAAAATTCCTTCCACTCGAGTGAGCGGAGGAATCAAAATTGGTCCGAATGGGTCGGCTGGTAGGGGCATTTTTTATGTTTTGCTCAGATATATTCGGCACTCGAGCAAAGTCGTTTCCCCAGGTAGGAATTGACGATGGAAAAAGGGCTCGCCAAGCTCTGAAACAAGGCTCACATTTTTTAATTCAGGCTGAGCACCAGCCTGATTTCAGGCCTCGCTGAACCTCTGAATGATAACGCGGTTTCAGGCTCTTGCACACAGGCTTGACCAGAGGCTGGTAGAAAAGCCTGTACTAAGCCTGAAACGACGGAACAACAAGGTTCAAAACGAGCCTTAATGAAGTCTTCACGAGCATTTATGACCAGGCTTATCCCAAACTCTTCTCGAGGCTATATGAGGCCTGTTTTTAGTTTTCTATATTCTACATTGGGGTAAATTTAATAAATTTGTAAAGAATTCATTTTATTTATTATATATATTTATTATTCATTATATTATTTGATATAAAATATATATAAAAAATATTTTAAACACAATACTTTATTTTATTTATTGTTTATGGGACACGTAATACACAGAGTGTACGCAAACTCCAGGGAGTGAGTATATACGAAATCTGTGTGTGACGAGAAAAAAACTTTTTTCGGTACCTCATAAATATCGATAAGAGAATATGTTTAAATGTTCTGAGCTGCCTCCTTCGCTTTCGTTTTTCGTGCCTTCGGACCCGACAAATTTATTGCTACTTTCTTTTCATAAAAGTACAGAAAAAATATTATTAAAAATATATTTTATTTTCTCACAACCTGAAACAAGCCTGCATCCAGCCTTGATTTTTTAGCCTTAAAATTCACTGGCTGAATGAAGCTTGAAGTAACCCTGAGTTTAGGCTAAGCAGCCAGTCTTGGTTCCAGGCTGCTCCAAACGATGCAATGAAACCTGGCCCAGGTCTGTCTCACTCAGGCTCGGTGAAACAAGGCTCGCACAAGTTTGTTTCCATCGTCAGCCTTTTGATTTCCTACCTGGGTCGTAATCGCGAAATTTCTAGACCCATCGCTACTGAGCCATTATTTCAGACAGGACAGCGAATTTTCAACGGAATACCGTTAAACTTCAAGCTTTTTATAACGTTGCCGAAGTTGATTTTGATTTCAATCATAATTCTAAGACTGATTGAGTGGCCATCATAGTACCCTAGGTACTTGATATTTTGGGGTGAAATGTTTCCTTAATAAAGATGACAATTTGATTGTAAAAAATCGTTGTTTTTCATTCAATAAAATTGTGGGGGGATGGGCCTGGTTTTTTATATACATTTCTCATATCGTTCTTATACACATTCGATTGGAGCAAAAAATTTGGAATTTGGGATGTTTAAAAAGGTCACCCACAAAAAACTTCCAAAACCTGTTCAAAGTGACCCCATTTTACGGTACGCAATACGAACAATTTTACATTGTGTTTCGAGGGTTTTGAGGGTTGCGTTGAACTCCGGTGGACTCTCGATGCGACATGCGGGAGACTCTTCACTGCGCAAAATACATATATACTGTCCCGCAATCTCCTCGTCGCCCTTCCCCCTTCGCCTCTATGCGGCCATGCTCTCAAGTCTCAAAGACCAATTTCCGCTGGCCTCTATTTACATAGTTGGGTATACCGGGCGGATAACACGGCGACGAGCCGCCAAAGTCGCTCGTTCCGGGCTCGACTCGCCTCCTCTCGGGTAGGCTAAACTACCTCTCCCTTGCACTATCTCTTGGCCAAGGCGGCGATGCCGCTTCACAAGAACGACGTATACGTGCGCGCGCGTTCATCTATACGAAGGCGCACACACATTTGTGTGTGCACATACATACCTGCAACGAAATTTCCATATCTCAGTAATTGTAATGCACATTCATTACCCGCACCATCGCGATCCTCGGCGTGATCGCTCCTCGTCACTGTACGAACACGATGAGGAATTGACACTCGAGCGGAAGGTTGAAACTTATTGCTTTCTTCATTCCACTCTCATAGGGTACTTGGCTATATGAATATAAACATTGAATCATTAATTTCGCACGAAGAACATTGGTGGATGGGCGGTCTGGTGACGCCGGTGACGGTTGGATACGCGGAGCGGTGACCGCTTGGCGCATCAACGAGTCAGCGGAAGGTCCAGACTTCTGAGACCTTGGTGTAGATCAATGGTTCTTAACCGGTTGTCCGTAGACCACTGGTGGTCCCTGACAGCACCCGAAGTGGTCCGCGAAGGTATCACGCAATTACTAAAAATAGTAAATAAATGACAACAAGTCGACGACGCGTCAAGGTTAAGACGCAAGCCACACAGAAGTTTTCACGACTTTACGCGACTAGAGACGGATGACGAAGCGTCGTGCCTGCGCCCCATCATTTTGTGTATGTTTTGGATCACGACGCTTATATACATTTTGTACGAAAGTACAATGAAAGGGCGCCGTGTCTTCGGCCCGTCCGCGCCCGACGTTCGTTCCGCTCGCCTTTGTCCAACTACGTTCGTTGTTACGAGTGCTTGCTTATTTTCAAGTTTGACAGCGACATTTGGGCAAAAATCGTTGGAGACTACGAAGGTCTATAAAATAATTGCCCCTGATTTGGATACGTAAGTCAACCAAAACGTTTTGTTTGTTTGTTACATTACGCGTTACGTTACTTATGATAAGCCAATCTACGTTTTTTTTTCTTCTTAAATTCAGAAAATTTGAGGGGCAGACAGCTGTTCGTCTATCTATTTGACGTCGTTTGGCAAAGTTTCGACGGGATCTGCAGAGCCGTTTCAGAGATTTTTGGGTATCTATAATTCTTCTACCATACCGACCGCGATGAGATGTCATTCCGACTTAATATGTCTGCATAATTAAAATTCGGCAAATATAAAATTGAATTGTTGTAAAAATTATCGATAACTTTCAATGTTGGGCAAGCGATCATTTTATTTCAAATTCGTTCGGGTCAAAATAACCCAGTTTGTCAAGGAAGGGTCAATGGAGTTACTATTTTCTCAGGAACTGGAAACGACGTCCCAAGGTGCAGACGTTATGGATGTGTTCTCGTTTCTCTTTCTGGTCTTGCAGCTTTGATTAAAAAAAAAAAAGAATCCATCTGCAATAACGACGCACTGGGTTATTCATCGACAAGCATTGTCTGCCAAAAAGCACCCGGAATGCTTTGCTATTAGGATGAAAACAGCTATAGAAGAAGTCAACTTTATTAAAAGGAGTGCACTTGATACTTGTCTCTTCAAAAAAATTATGCTCTGATATGAACTCTGAACACGAAACCCTGCTTTTCACATCGAAGTGCATTGGCTTTCTAACAGAAATATGCTGTCGAGGTTGTACGAATTGAGAAAGGAAGTAAAATTATTCTAAAATAAGGAAAACAAAGAGTTGTTGGATCACTTCTGTCAGTAAAAATTTCAAATACTTTTTGCTTATTTACGGGATTTTTTTCGAACAACTAAGTAAATTGACCGTTCAGCTGCAAGGGTCAGGAAATATGAAGTTGGAAGGTGAGCAACACATTGCAACACATGAGCAACACATTTGCATTTGAAGATAAAATCAGCGCGTTTATCGTCAAAATCGACGTAAGGATCAACAAAGTCGAGAGAACTTTTCTTTGTTTGATATGCTCAATCCTATTATTGACGGACAGTGTGCTGAGATTAAAGGAGAAATATAAAAGAACATTACACTCCATTTGCAAAACTTGAATAATGAATTCGTTGGCTAGTTTCCCGACTGCGAGGACAAAGGTATTCGGAAACTGATCCGCAGTCCTTTCATTGTCGACATTTCCGAGGTGCCTGGTGAAATTCAAGAAGAGAAGAAGAAGAATACATTCGAGACAGGAATTCAACTTGAAGATTTTTGAGGCAAAAAAGCAATTTCTTCCCCTAAAATTCGAGAAATTGCTTTACGTTAGCTAACTTCATTTTCAACCACATATTTATGTGAGCTGAGATTCTCGGCGCTTTTGATAATTAGAAATAAACATCAAAATCGTTTGGATGGATGTCAGCGCCGACGTACGTTTGGCTTTGAGTAGCACTGAACCAAGGATTCGGCAGTTGGTAGACAGTATGTAGTCACAAAAATCACACTAAGAGAATATAATTAACGTAAAATTTTCGCAAATAATATAATATTCTTGGTTTCGAATAACTTAAACGGTGTTTTATTTATTGAACAACCTTATAATATTTTGAATTACCGCCAAACAGTTGGTGGCCCATGGGAAGACAAATATTTAGTCAAATGGCCCTTCATCACTAAAATGTTAAGAACCACTGGTATAGGGATTAGTTCGGGGCACCGCACATAGGGAGTCCTCATCGGGATCCAATTAGTTTTTGCACTCGTCCCCGATGAATGCTGTGTTAGAATTCTCACCATGTTCGAATTGAAAATATGTGAAAATTGACGAGAAAAAGACTCGACGTGTTGAAACATTACCTGCACGCTTCGTAAGCGTGTATGTGGGTCGTGATATTATGTCAAACTGTAGTAGAAAAAAGTACAAATGATAATTAGAGTGGATTTTAAGAGACGTCATTTAAATAGATTTTTATGATGTATACTTTTAAGGCATTACCCCCACTTGTAGCGCAAAAAAAGGCCTTTTTCATGAATTTTTTTAAAGAAAACTACAAAACTTTTTTAATCGATCAATATACCATCTTAAAGAACACATCTTGAAGAACTTTCAGGAATTTTTTTTGTTGAAAAATATCACATTGTTTAGTGGCAAATGGCCGTCAATGAAATAATGTTTTTATATACACGGTTTGCGGTGACCAACATTGCGGCGAAGTGGATCATCTGAAAAAAAAAATGCGGATGGATTTAGTCAAATATAAGTATAAACTAGTCTTTAATCGAAGGATTTTAAAAAATATTCATTTTTCACAAAATGGCGGACAGTCAAAGTTAATGGTTCGATTTTAACGAAAAAAAACGGCCGTTTTTTGGCTATAAAACGGCCATTTTTTTCGAAAAAAAAATCGAACGATTAAAGACTACATTTTTATGTATTAAATAAGCCTGCAAAATTTCAAGAAGATCGGTTCATTAGTGTTCGAGTAATCTTGGTCACGTACTTCAGAAATGCCATTTTGAGAAAAAACGCGTTTAAAGTTTCCCTTTCAACGCTCTTCCAACGCGGATTCTTCTCTTACAACGCTCATATCTCAGTCAATTTTGTTAGGATCGACTTGAAATTTTCAGGACATATTCTCAGATACTTATACTTCAAAAAAATGCAATAAAAAAAATCGATTTTTTCAAAATCGCAAGTGGCGGTAACCCCTCAAGTATTAATACTTTTTTAAGATAAGATTTATACTTTTTAAGATCCACTCATTCTGTATATCTATATATTCTGTCAAAAAAATCAACGTACAGAATGGGATTGGATCCATCAACAGAATCGTATCGGATTCTATTCGATAATGTGGTAATTTTAGGATTTCTTTAGGATTAAAATTGGACTCGTACATTCCAATGGGGAATCCCGATGAGAACCCAATGTACGAGTGTGACAGTTTAGTATAGGGATCAAATGCGATGACCCCTTGGATCCCTATCAGGAAGTAGGGATAGGCCGGAAGTAGGGATAGGCCGTCCATTGGCTCCATGCGCAACCCTAGCGCCGCGTAGAGTTTGTATTTTTGTCGGCTCTGTCAAAGGCTCTGGAATTGTGGTTACAATATTGTGATAAATTGTAAAAATCAATATCACGCCACAACTGCATTTAATTTGTTTGCATTAAATCAGTTTGTCTGGCCGAAGACGGCAAGAAGCGTTTTCTCTCAGTAAAGTGCAAAAGTAAGGAAAATGTTCTTAAGATGTATATTTTTGTTTACTTGTAATTTTGTTATAAGACGAGAAAAATGAAGCTACAAAATTGCTTTTAGCGAAATTTAACAAACGCGTATTGTTGTTGCACCACTTTATAATGTTATCAGTTTTGTCTTCAGTCTAAAAAGAGCATAATTTTGAAGACCGGATTCGAGAGTATAACTCACAATATCAATGTCCAACCTCAAACTCAATCTAAGGCAAAACTGTTGGAATCTGCTGAACATGCCAGGGACGTACAAAAGTTACGGACAAAACATGACCCAAGTTTAAACTTGTATTCAAACTTAGGTTATGTTTTGTGAATTATGAATTAGAGGTACACTCTGATCTCATCTATTTTGCCGAGTTGGGACCGACGGCCGCCGTTTATTTTGCTACGTGAGGGGCACCCCACGCTAGAGTCGATAACAACGACGCGCAATGGTAACCACAGCTACGAGCGCAGCTACGAGTATAGAGTGGGGGTTAGGGGAAGGCTGCGTCGGACAAACAACTTGTCGCCTTTTGATAAAATAGCCGGCGGTGCAAAATAGCTGGAGGCAAAATAGATGAGAGTTGACTGTTGTTGAAAATTAATGGATTAGAGGTATGGAATTATTAGTAACTCGAGCTTGTGTCATAAGGCAAACATTATGCCTCTACTTCTTTGACGCCTCACAGAACGTCTTTAAGCGGTTACCCCCACTTGCGATTTTGAAAAAATCGATTTTTTTTATTGCATTTTTTTTAAGTATAAGTATCTGAGAATATGTCCTGAAAATTTCAAGTCGATCCGAACAAAATTGACTGAGATATGAACGTTGAAAGCGAAGAATCCGCGTTGAAAGGGACACTTTAAACGCGTTTTTCTCAAAATGGCATTTCTGAAGTCGGTGACCAAGATTACTCGACCACTAATGAACCGATCTTCTTGAAATTTTGCAGCCTTATTTAATACATAAAAATGTAGTCTTTAATCGTTCGATTTTTTTTTCGAAAAAAAATGGCCGTTTTATAGCCAAAAAACGGCCGTTTTTTTTTTTCGTTAAAATCGAACCATTATCTTTGACTGTCCGCCATTTTGTGAAAAATGAATATTTTTCAAAATCCTTCGATTAAAGACTAGTTTATACTTATATTTGACTAAATCCATCCGCATTTTTTTCAGATGATCCATTTCGCTGCAATGTTGGTCACCGCAAACCGTGTATATAAAAACATTTCATTGACGGCCATTTGCCACTAAACATTGTAATATTTTTCAATAAAAAAATTACTGAAAGTTCTTCAAGATGTGTTCCTTAAGATGGTATATTGATCGATCAAAAAAGTTTTGTAGTTTTCTTTAAAAAAATTCATGAAAAAGGCCTTTTTTGCGCTACAAGAGGAGGTAACGCCTTAAAGCCAAAACTGCAGGGCATCAATCAAATTTGCATTTACTATTCCTTCCGGTCTACTTGCAATTTGTCACAAAGTAATGGCCCATTTACAATAAAACAATATTTTAACTTTTATTGCAAAAATCTCTCCTACGCTCATACAGATTTGACGGATAAATAGCCGAGTTTGTTACAATTTTTGTCCACTGCGGGCGCTGCGTTTGATTGCTAATGCAATCAAAGCAAGATTAAAGCAAAGATTACCCTATACTCCACCCTATACTCTTCACGGAGCCAGGGCCGGTACGGGTTTCCCACAGTTTCCCCGTGCCCTCGACAAATGCGGCATAGTGTAGTGGAAGACGGCTGTGGGCGCAACGAACGTTAGGGTAGATTAGCGAAGTGCGGGTAAAGAGTGATAGAAAAGTGTTCAACCTGACATGTAAATTTATTAATAAACCGTATTATTTATTTGAAAAGACCGAATATTTTAATTTCAATATAAGGTCCAAACAACAAACATGAATCATGTCTCTGTTTGCACACGTTCACT
This sequence comes from Ophion ellenae, assembly GCA_963210295.1. NCBI lineage: Eukaryota > Metazoa > Arthropoda > Insecta > Hymenoptera > Ichneumonidae > Ophion > Ophion ellenae. The sequence goes on from OY723395.1 coordinate 14,994,434, forward strand.
CTTTGGACAAAACTTTCAATACCATTTTGGCATAACTGTGGACTAGTGTCATCAATGGTGTGTCCAATTGCTTCATTGAGCTTCGTAATGGTCTGAAAACCCCAAAGAAAGAAGTCCAATGGCGTCAACTCACACGCTTTTGGTGGCCAATTAACATCGCCGCGGCGCTGGATAACACGACCATGAAACTTCGACTGCAATAACTGCATTGTTTGGGTTGCGCCCGCGGTGTGGGAGGTTGCGCGCATCTCTGCAAAACTTTCACGATTTTTGTAGTGAATTTTCACCATTTCTATGCGTTGCTGGATCGTGAAATTCTCTATGACTGAACCTCAATACTTCCTGATGCCAGTTGTCAAAGATTAGTACTCTATGTTCACCACAACAAAAAAATGGCGCTCAATTAAAAATGTCAGGTCATTTTGAGACACCCCTTACATAAAAACCCGCAAGGGTATACGTCGGAACTCAGGATATATACTCGTATATATATATACATACATATATACTGTACACATAGGGGAGCCTCGAAACACCGGCGGAGACAGCTACTCCACAGATTGCGCTGAATTCGATGCGGTACTGAGGGAAGACGGAGATACAGAGACTGGGGAGGGGGAAGAAGCTGACGCTGATTGACACTTGTTCCTATCCGGAAAGGATCAGTCCCGTGACTCGATCTCGATCCTCGTGGGGTTCTTCGCCCTGGACGATACTATTTTCTCGGCAGTAGACGCAAAAAAACAATCAATCAATGTACAATTGTACATTCATGGAAGATAGGACATAAAAATCTACTCATTCCCATGTAGAGATTGACCGTTGGGCCTGGGATGGGCCTTCACAGTTAGCCTTTCTAGAATATTGGGCCGTGAGTATTTTCCAATGAGGTGCCTTTGTAGAAATGTAAGAACGGCCTGATATCGGCCAACAGAGCCAACAATTATTGGGCCAATGATTTAATTCATTGTAGCGCCAATGTTAGTGATTGCACTTGGCCCTATGTGAGCCCTCTAGAAAGGGCCTATGTAGAAATTGAACACTGGCTCTATGATGGGTTGGTCTATATAGAAGTTAGTCTATCTAGAATCAGTTGGTCACTTGGTCTATATAGAAGTTAGTCTATCTAGAATATTGGGCCGTGAGTTTGTTTGGGTGCGTGATAAATATTCAACCTATATCGGGCCAAGATTGGCCCGAGATTGGTACTTATGAATACATATTTTATGGAATAACCTTGAAATAAATTGTGATTTGCGTATATGACAGGTTTCAAAATTGGCAAATTTTACTTACTTATGTTGGTTATTTACAAATACCAATAATAGGCCAAGACTTGATTACAAAAACTGAACTACAAAATATAGACGATTAATATATGACGTGCCAGTTATTTGCCTATTCTGGCACAATATACAGATAATGAATAACCCAAGGCTTAATTAAAATAAAAGCAGGTGTGGTCTGACCCACTTAGCCAATAAAGGGCTTAGATTAATTAAATGTAATTTCCAGTATTTTAGCATTGCCAGTTTGAAAATTGGCAAATTTCGATGAACTATCACGGCTGCTTATTGGTTTTAACAGATGGGCCCGGATGGGTTTTAGTAATGGGCTGACAATGTGCCAGTTCTCAATTTATAACGGAACAATAATGGGCCAATGTAATTGGCAATACCTCAGCATCACCAGTTTAAAAATTGGCAAATATTGTTTATCTTTCATGACTGTTTAATGAATTTAAAACATGGGCCATGATAGGTTTTAACTATGGGCCGATATTGTGTCGGTTTTCAATTTAGAACGAGACAATAATGAGCCAATGTAATAGCCAGTATTTTAGGATTGCCAGCTTTAGGATTCGTAAATTTAGTTTAACTGTCACTGCTGTTTATTGGTTTTGAAATATGGGCCAGGATAATTTTTAGTAATGGGCCGATATTGTGCCGGTTTTCAATTTATAACGGGACAATAATGGGCCAATGTAATTGCTTGTATTTTAGCATTACCAGTTTTTAAATTGGCAAATATAGTTCAACCATCACGGCTATTTATTGGTTTTAAACGATGGGCCGATATTGTGCCCGTTTTCAATTCATAACGGAACAATATTGGGCCAATGGAATTGTCAGTATTTTAGTATCCCCAGTTTTTAAATTGGCAAATTTAGTTTAACTATCACGGCTGTTTATTAGCTTTTAAAGATGGGCCAGGACCGGCTTTAGGGATGGGCCGATATTGTACCAGTTTTCAGTTTAGAGCGGAACAGTAATGGGCCAATATTATTTCTCTTTTGTTGGCTTATACGATGGTCCCAATATTGGCCTGGTCGTAACATTGGGCAACTCATGGCAACCTCTACATGGGTTGTACGGAAGTCATGAAATAATTGGCAAGGACGGAAGCGAACCGGAAGTGCGCCGGGAATCATTACTGTACGTCGGTACGGTGACTCAGCTTTTCTAAGATAGTTCTTTCACTCTCAGTTGACGAAGGACAGAGAGGGAGAAAGAGAGGGAGAGAGAGAGAAAGAGAGAGAGAGAGAGAGAGAGAGAGAGAGAGAGAGAGAGAGAGAGAGATGTGCTCGTGCTGCCATACCGCGGAAATGCCGAGGGGACAACAATAAATACGAACCATTGCGAGTATAGATTTCTGCATAGAAAGTTCATCGGTTGACCCCGAAGAAATTTAAAAACTAATTAGACACCAACCCAAAATACATATCCTTTTTTTCGTCCTTTTCGGGAGCACAGGGCGCGCTCGTGACGGGCACGCCGCTGTCGCGGCTATCGTCCTATATATGTGCTACCATTCGGGTCGTCTCATCGGGAATTCAACGGGGTAGCGTGTATAAAGTTGGGGGTGGTGGAGGCGCGTGCGAGCAACAGTCACACAGTATCGACACTAAAGTGCAGCAGCGAGTGAGGAGGAACGGCGAGGGAAGAAGGGAGGCCGAGAGAGAGAGAGAGCGAGAAAGGTGAGCGAGCGAGAGGGAGGAAGGGAAATTTCAGAGCGTGAGCTTCCTGACACATTGATACGGAGAACTGCACTACGATTGTACATATATATATATATATATATACATATATATATATATATATATATATATATAGACTGACATTAGCTTTTCCTAGCAAGGGTTTGGGGAGGTCGAAGTCTCGACATCAACGACGGTTGCTTCACGACCGCACGGAGGAAGCCTGCTTGCCAAAGGACCACAAGAGGGATAGAGAGAGAGAGCGAGAGAGAGAGAGAGAGAGAGGGAGAGAGAAAGAGAGAGCGAGAGGATGAAGAGAAGATGAGGTGTGTGGAAATCGGCGGAGCACGGAGAGAAGCGAGAAGGGCGACGTACGTAGATGAGGGCGTAGAAGGGCAAGCGGAGGGAAGCGTTGTGTTCTGTACTTAGTTAGCGGACAATGCGGCTCCTAATGAACAGCCAGGGGCATATACCCGACCACCATCGCCCGTTCACTCGTCTACGATGAGAACGTCGACGACGTCGAGGGCTTCCATATGTACGCGTATAAATATATATATATATATACATGCATATAAGGAGCAACAGCGGCAAACGCTCCCATCGCCATTCGCTGTCTCTGCGAGACATCCAGATTACATTACATCAGTGCGTTACCCACGTTCCTCCGCCCGATGTCTTGGTCGTGAGCTTCGCGCATACAGGGCGAACTGTGTGCATGCACGTAAATGTGATACTCGCATTCCGATTACTCCGCGATTAAATTCACCGTATCGAGTGAAACTCGATGCGCGCTCTTATCGGGACCGCAACGAAGCGCGAGAATAATCGCCGACGCGACTGTCGTCAACGGATGTTGGTACAAGAATTTGAGCTTTTTCGAGGATCCGTTTTGTTCGTTGATGGGTATTGGAAAGTTTGGGTTTAAGTCTTTGGCTGGTATTGGGTTTTAGGGTGTTCCTTTCGCGGATGTCCGTATTTTGTCGGCGCTTGATAAAAATCATTTACAATCAATTGCTATACCCAACGCTAAACGGGAATGAAAAATTTCGCATTAATTTTTCAGACTTAGACAGTTTTTCTGAAAAGTCGCGGTTACGAAAAATGTTCTGTTAGGCACATTTTTTATAAATTTTGTGATTAATATTTTCTCGAAACATTCGGTGACCTCCTGTTTTTATTGTCGTTGCGGAATCATTGGATTTTTTTACCCGCGAAGAGCAGTTTATATCGGACATCTAGAGTTATTTAGTATATACATTATTATAGATAGAAATGTGGCCAGCGTGTCATCCCCATGATGTGCCGTATAGATAAGACGATTTTTAAAGTCGTCATTTTCATGTTGTTAAAAGTTCGGTAAACTGGCTTGAAATTTTACCAGTATACTGTATAATTTTACCAGCGTATTTTTACTTTATTGTAGACGAAAATCAATTGATCTTTAAATATTTAGGTTCGCTAGAGGAATGTCTTAGTTTGATTTTAATTTCTTTTTCGATCAACAGGAAATTGCTTTATTTTTTATGCCTTTAGTGAAGTTTCAATCTACATTCGCGTTTACGCGATTTGGTAATTATGCAGTTTGAGGACTATTCCGAAAAACGGGGGAATTTTTTTTTGCTATGAGCTGGTTTAATTGGTCACCACTATTGATAGTCCGTCGGGGGAAGCCGACGTTTTCTATGAATTCCATAAGTTATAGGATTTTTGAGTTCCCGGAAAAAACGTAATAAAATAGGGCATTTTAAAATATTTCGACGCCTATATTGGGGGTGCGAGGTGGGGGGATTCAGAAAGTAACCTTCCTGAATATAATGCCAAAGAGAAATCGCGGCGGTCACTTCCCCCTTATCCCCTGCAGCCGTTGTAAGCTCGTACAAATAGAGGATTTTCAAGACGAGCCCGAAAATCGGTCCAAATCGGTCTATATTTTTTCTAGCCATTGATAGGAATAAAAAGTGTCTTAAAAAGACCGGCACTCGCACACGCACAATTTTTGTGGCCCGTAGTAGGGCCCTAAACATTATCAACTTAGTACAATTGTAGTTCATTTAAATATATTTAAAAACTACGGTAGCGTCTTTGGGGGCTCCGCCACCGCAGGGGGGTTTGCCCCTTGAGCCCGCCGGGGGGTGCGCCCCCGGGCATTGCGCGGGTAGCTCAATCACTTTCCGCATACAAAACACAAATACAGGGGGCCCATGTAGAGGTTGCCATGAGTTGCCCAATGTTACGATCAGGCCAATATTGGGACCATCGTATTAGCCAACAAAAGAGAAATAATATTGGCCCATTACTGTCCCGCTCTAAACTGAACACTGGCACAATATCGGCCCATTACTAAAGATTATCCTGGCCCATCTTTAAAAACTAATAAACAGCCGTGATAGTTTAACTAAATTTGCCAATCCTAAAGCTGGCAATCCTAAAATACTGGCTATTACATTGGCTCATTATTGTCGAGTTCTAAATTGAAAACCGACACAATATCGGCCCATAGGTAAAACCTATCATGGCCCATCTTTTAAATTCATTAAACAGTCATGATAGATAAACAATATTTGCCAATTTTTAAACTGGTGTTGCTGAAGTACTGCCAATTACATTAGCCCATTATTGTTCCGTTATAAATTGAGAACTGGCACAATACCAGCCCATTACTAAAACCTATTCTGGCCCATCTGTTAAAACCAATAAACAGCCGTGAAAGTTCATCGAAATTTGCCAATTTTAAAACTGGCAATGCTAAAATACTGGAAATTACATTTAATTAATCTAAGCCCTTTAGTCGCTAAGTGGGTCAGACCATACCGGCTTTTATTTTATTTAAGCCTTGGGTTATCCATTATCTGTATATTGTGCCAGAATAAGCAAATAACTGGCACGTCATATATTAATCGTCTACATTTTGTAGTTCAGTTTTTGTAATCAAGTCTTGGCCTATTATTGGCATTTGTACATAACCAACATAAGTAAGTAAAATATGCCAATTTTGAAACCTTTCATATACGCAAATCACTATTTATTTCAAGGTTATTCCATGAAATATGTATCCATGAGGACCAATCTCGGGCCAATCTTGGCCCGATATAGGTTGAATATTTATCACGCACCGAAACAAACCCACGGCCCAATATTCTAGATAGACCAACTTCTAGATAGACCAACTGTGAAGGCCCACCATAGAGCCAGTGGTCAATTTCTACATAGGCCCTTTAAGAGAGCCCACATAGGGTCAAGTGCAATCACCAACATTGGTGCTACAATGAATCAAATCATTGGCCCAATAATTGTTGACTCTGTTGGCCGATATCGGGCCGTTCTTATCATTTCGACAAAGGCACCTCATTGGTAAATACTCACGGCCCAATATTCTAGAAAGGTTAACTGTGAAGGCCCGTCTCAGGCCCAACGGTCAATCTCTACATGGGGGGCAGCAAGGGGTATTTAGGAACGATTCTTTTATAAATCCCTCCACCCCCCACATTCAAAATAGGTGTTCCGGAAATGTCCAAAAATACGAATGTTCCGAAAATGTTCAAAAATACGCAATTTTATAACGTGCTTTCGTAAACTTCCAAACCCTGTACCTTTTTATAGTAGGGTGACCGTCGCGATTTATTTTCGGCATTGGAAATTTTTGGAAATGCCTCCACCCCCCCCCCCCCCAATACAGGCGTCGAAATATTTCGAAATGCCCTATTTTATCACATGTTTCCGCGAACTTCAAAACCCCATAACTTATGGAATAAATGGAAAGTGTCAGATTGGAGGTTTGAGGATTTCCATACGCACAGCCGAGTGTACAGAGATGCTGAAGATGCGGATGAAAAGTTGGCCCTGGCGTTGTGCGGCGACGGTTGAGAGCCCCTGCTCGAGGGACGCTCCGCGGGTTGTAATTGGATTCAATTGTCCCACGTTGAATAAGTGACTGCACTCCCGGCACTCTCCTCCGTCTGTGTAGTACGCGTGTGCGACTGCGCGCGATTGTGCGCGTTTCTATCGCTCCGCATCCATCAGATATACACGAGAGACTGTGGCAATATTCACGACATGCCGACGGAAGGCTTTTGTACGGATTACCCACTGTATCGTTACTATTATCGTACCGTATAACTGTGTGACTTGCATATCGGCAGCAACGATGACAATTATCGGGCGAATATTTGCGGCGCAATGTTGCACGCGTGGCGCAAGCGGGGCCCTGCGTAATTTACACAATTGCCATTGTTATTGTTCTTCCACTTATTTCATTCGCCATTCTCCGTATACACGCCCCAATTTTTCAACTCGCATATCTGGATCCTGGCCGGAAGGAGGAGATTCCACCGCTTCCCTTCACACCCGCACGAGCCGGGCGCGTCGAGCCACGTGGAAAATTTCAATTTATACACTTTTTTTTTTCACAAGCCGCTGGCTGACAGAACCTCGTCTCTCTATACGCGAGTAATGCTCCATCGCTGGCTTCTCCCGCGGTCGTTTCGCTTTCATCCCCCGTTCGCTTGCTCCGGGAGCGCCGCCGCTTCCCGCGGGCGCGCCACTCTCGCGTATTGGTAATACTGTAAGCGGTAATTTTACTGATAGCATTGCAGCAAACCACTTCTGTATACACATATATACGCGGAGAAAATAAATATGAATGCACAGAGAAAATTGTCTGTTTTCTATTCCGTTTACGACCGTGAGCAAGTATCACTCAGGCAAATAAATATCCCGTGCGAAAACGAATTGCGGCAATGTATTCACATATATATATATATATATATATATATATATATATATATATATATATATATATACACATACAGGATGGCCCGGAAAGTGACGTCGAAAGAAAAATCTAAATGCCGCGTATCAATACGTATCCGAATCATCCCCATCCATATTCTACAATCTTTTTACTTTTCGAGAAAAAAAAACAATTTAAAGGTTTTTGTTCCGTACATGTATTTCCCTCGCGATTAATTTTATTTGCGTTATCGTGATGAAGTGCACTGTTGAGCAATTGATAAGTGACCAACTGGACATTAAGGGGTTACCCCCACTTGCGATTTTGAAAAAATCGATTTTTTTGTTATTGCATTTTTTTGAAGTATAAGTATCTGAGAATATGTCCTGAAAATTTCAAGTCGATCCGAACAAAATTGACTGACATATGAGCGTTGAAAGAGCGTTGAAAGAGAAACTTTAAATGCGTTTTTCTCAAAATGACATTTCTGAAGTCGGTGACCAAGATTACTCGAACACTAATGAACCGATCTTCTTGAAATTTTGCAGGCTTATTTAATACATAAAAATGTAGTCTTTAATCGTTCGATTGTTTTTTTCGAAAAAAATGGCCGTTTTATAGCCAAAAAACGACCGTTTTTTTTCGTTAAAATCGAACCATTAACTTTGACTATTCGCCATTTTGTGAAAAATGAATATTTTTTAAAATCCTTCCATTAAATACTAGTTTATACTTATATTTGACTAAATCCATCCGCATTGTTTTTTCAGATGATCCACTTCGCCGCAATGTTGGTCACCGCAAACCGTGTATATAAAAACATTATTTCATTGACGGCCACCCGTGTGGAAATATTTTCCGGGATGTCTAAAGGACCAAACTAATTGTCCCCAATTTTATCCAGGGCCTGGTTTGGATTCCGACTGGTACCTTTATAGGATTGTCCCGCTTTTGAAATCGGGCCCTTTAGTGGACATCTATTCGGGGCCATACTAGATTCCCTGATTGCGCCTGAATTATCCAATTTCATCCCTACTATACCCCTGCAATTAGCCCTGTTAAGTCCCCACGTTCACCCCGTCAGATCCCTATGATTCCCCTGTATTTCCCTGTAATAAAGAAGATGCATATATTCCGAGAAGATTTAATAAATATATATTTATTTATTTATTTATTTATATATATGCCAGCAAGTTTACAAACATTCTTATAATAGAAAACAATATGCTGACATTTTAAGGATTATGTGAACAATATAAAACGTTATATGTTAATCATGTAGATAACGATTCAGAATACTTCAATGGCTAAAAATACTTTTTAAGACCAATCTTTGGGGAGGATGAAAAATGCAATAAGAACACTCAATCATCCATTACAGCAATATTGTCGCCAACAGCATGAAAGAAATCTCATTCCATCTAATCCAACAGAGATCCCCATTTAATTTAAAATCATTAGCCGTACTCTCAAAGACGGGACAATATTTGTAAAATCAATGATATTTAATTCCTCTTTTTTCATCACAATATGTACGCCGAACAATGTTGTACTTTTGAGCGATGGTTGTATAATGGAGATAAAAAAAATTTATGGTGAAAATGAATCCCAAGAATCTCTCTACATCGAGGGGAAAATTTCGAAAAAAAAGTGACATGTACAATTATCCACGTAAATCATCCAGTATTGGAGCATGGAGAATCCCAGAACAAACTTTAAACGATGCAGTTTACACATTGGCCAGCATCAAGAGAAAATTGGTAACATTGCGATTGTCCCTAGAACCAAACGGAAAACTCAATACTTATGCCCTGACATTGCTTCATGTATAAGTGATTACTTAAATAAAAATGTATATATTTTTAAGTTGTAACGTTTTCTTCTTTTTTTTCAAATTCATTGAAAATGATAAGCGAATTGTTAAGTGAGTGAGATATTTGCATGAGGCAGTTATAAAACACTGATAAATTACTATTAATTTTTGTCGCTTATTAATATTATAACTTTAATTGATCTTTGTGATGATCCCTGACTATATCTGACCAGGCTTTTTACTGGTGAACCAAATGAAACCGTAATTTATTTTATGATGGAAATTGTGACTGAACCACACTGGGCCCACATTAGTCTGCCTGGTCAAGACCCGATTAAACTCATTGTAAAAATTAGCCAGTGCCCTGACAGCACCTGGTCATTGGTGCATCCATCGTACCCCTGTTATTTTGTATCATGGAAACTAATGAGTACCTTTCTAGGACCGTTTGTGGCAGTATTCTGGAAATCCCTGTCAGGGATTCCACTTCGAAGCCGTAACGGGACCTGTATATTCTTCGGGTTTCCTGGACTATTTTCCACACGGGCATTTGCCACTAAACAATGTTTAGTGTAATGTTCAGTAATATTTTTCAATAAAAAAATTACTGAAAGTTCTTCAAGATGTGTTCTTTAAGATGGTATATTGATCGATTAAAAAAGTTTCGTAGTTTTCTTTAAAAAAATTCATGAAAAAGGCCTTTTTTTGCGCTACAAGTGGGGGTAACGCATTAAGGGGTCTTCTCACTTTAGACGCAAAAAGGCTATTTTCATGAATTTTTTTGATAGGTTTATATTATAGATATTAATATAAAAGTTGTTACACTTAATAAATACACTTTGAAAATACATTTGAAAATTTGGTTTACGTATTTATGTAACCCGAACAAACTTTAAACGCGTTTTTCTCGAAACAACGTTTTTCGACGCCTCGTTGATAAAATATTCGAAACTACTAGACCGATCCTTATGAAATTTTAACCACATATTCTTTACAACGATAGGTATAACGCATATCAAGGATTTTTTCAAGTTTGATATTTACTATTTTTTTTGCCAAAAACGGTGAAAAAACACTTTTTTTTTGCTTTTTCGAAAAGTGTCCGCCATTTTGTTATTTTTATATATATAAAAAATCGTATGATATGCGCTATAGCCATTAACATACTGAATCTAAAACCGTTTGATTTTTTTGTTTCGGATGATCCATCTCCGAGATTTCATCAACAGCGCAGACCTACAATTTTTTTAGGACATTTTCTTAACCACCATTTTCGTCTATAAATGGTGACTTAAATCAATTAAATTTTTTTTAAATGTATTTCGAAAGTGCATTTATCCAGTTTAATTGCTTTAAAACAATTCTAAGGTTACAATTCGATAGGTACAAACACACAAGAGAAACAAAACAAAAATCTTTGCTGCAGGAAAATTTGAAGGAAAAAAAAAGATGAATGCTTCTTCCTCTAAAAGTTTGAAAGGTCATATAACAATGCTGTCGTCATATGGAAGAAAGCGGGATTTGAAAAAAAATCAAAAATGCGTTTTACCTATACAGAACGATGGGAAATTTTGTACTGATTCCAACGGTACCAAAAACGCATTTTCGATTTTTTTGCAGATGCCGCCTTCTTCTATTGATGGCAGAATGGGTTTGAAGTTTGCATCGACGCAACGGATACTTTTTTATGTGCAAATTCATTTGAATATAAAAACAGCAATGCAATCTCAAACCCCATGAATACAATTATTGACATTCTTTAGAATTATTGACATTCTTTAGAATACAATTAGAATGACGAAAAAATATGCAAAGAAAAAAAAGAAGGTTTACACATGTGTTGGAATGGTTAAATAGGTAGCGCACTCAGCTCTAGAATTAGAAGACGTAGGTTCAATTCCGAGGGGAGGTAAAAAACCTCAACGAGGCAGGATACATTTCATTCCAATTATCATATAGGCACGATCATAAATAACGCATATGGAAACACAAAATACCACCAGAATTTTTTTATTCGTAATTTTTGGATTTTTTTTCATTTCAAGCATAGATACGGCAACCGGATCAGAGCCTGAATCTTTAGTCTGCCCCGTAGCAACCTTTCTAGTCAGGATCCTTTCCCCGCATAATATATAAAATTTCCCACTTTTAAACATCCGACGCCGTGGCACCGCGAGCAGCATTTCGCACGATTACCGGAAGTCCGTGAGGTACACATGTACCTATATACGCATCGCGACTTTTTTTCGCCGTTCTTGTACACACGTGCGCGCGCTTTCTCGTCCGGAAGCGCATGTAATCCACGAATGCACGCGACACTGTGGCGCGATAGGTGAAAGGAAAATGTGCCAGGCGAGATCAGAGGGATGAACATCCGATGTGGAGGGACGTCTCGAGTGAAAAGAAAACTCTCATCTCGCCTAGTGCGCGCCGAGTTTTTTTTTCACACTGCCTGGGCGCGTGGAAATCTTTATCGCAAAGGATTCCGTTCCTTGTCGGGAACCGGACGAGCACGCCATGCTTAAGGGGTTACCCCCACTTGTAATTTTGAAAAAATCGATTTTTTTTATTGCATTTTTTTGAAGTATAAGTATCTGAGAATATGTCCTGAAAATTTCAAGTCGATCTGAACAAAATTGACTAAGATATGAGCGTTGAAAGAGAAGAATCCGCGTTGAAAGAGCGTTGAAAGAGAAACTTTAAACGCGTTTTTCTCAAAATGGCATTTCTGAAGTCGGTGACCAAGATTACTCGAACACTAATGAACCGATCTTCTTGGAATTGTGCAGGCTTATTTAATACATAAAAATGTAGTCTTCAATCGTTCGATTTTTTCGTTAAAATCGAACCATTAACTTTGACTGTCCGCCATTTTGTGAAAAATGAATATTTTTGAAAATCCTTCGATTAAAGACTAGTTTATACTTATATTTGACTAAATCCATCCGCATTTTTTTCTTCAGATGATCCACTTCGCCGCAATGTTGGTTACCGCAAACCGTGTATATAAAAACATTATTTCATTGACGGCCATTTGCCACTAAACAATGTAATATTTTTCAATAAAAAAATTACTGAAAGTTCTTCAAGATGTGTTCCTTAAGATGGTATATTGATCGATTAAAAAAGTTTTGTAGTTTTCTTTAAAAAAAATCATGTAAAAGGCCTTTTTTTTGCGCTACAAGTGGGGGTAACGCCTTAACGCCTGCTGTGTGTATATTGCAACTTTAGACTTATAAAAACAAACATTCCTTTCCTTCCTTGAGTTCCGCGATAATTTAAATTTCCTTGAAACACTTACTTGAGTTCCGCGATAATTTAAATTTTCTCAATTTCAATATCCGAAATGCGAAGCTTTTTTCTATGAAGCTTTTCAATAGGATGGAAATAACGGACGCCCATGTTACGCAAAACTCCAATTCCCCCAAGTTTAAAAGAGTTGCCTGTTTTTCCCCCGACGCGTATAATTCACACCGGAATGAATTAATAACGAGTGGTTTTGGTCGTGGCTGTCGCGGGGAGAATTGCAATTGCGCGTGAAAAGCTCTGGTTACCGGGAGTAGAGCGCGCAGGAAAAGATATCGGTCCTCTCTCTCTCTCTCTCTCTCTCTCTCTCTCTCTCTCTCTCTCTCTCTCTCTCTCTCTGTCTCTCTCTCTACCTTTCTCTATCTGCAAGAGAAAGAGAAAAAGAGAGTCTCGCGTGTGTGCAGTCTCGTACAAAGGATACGAGACGAAGAGTCTTTCGCGAGCGTTTGGAAAAGTTTAATGAAAATAGTTCTGCCATTTTTATCTGTTGTACCCCGGTGGCTCGGTCACCCTTCTCCCTTCTATTTTTCATTTTGTTTGCTCAAATCCTTGCGTTTTGTTCTTTCCGCCCTCGCCCTGCCTCTCTCTCTCTCTCTCTCTCTCTCTCTCTCTCTCTCTCTTTCTCTATATAGGCTCTATTTTGTTCATAGAGTTCGTTCCTTTTGTCCCTTTTCCCTACCAGAACACGAATTATATCTGTTTATTTACCATTACTCGGAGTGGAAGAGAAAAAGGAGGAGAATCGTCTGAACGCGACGATGCGGCCGCGAGGGTTTACAAATTTACTGCTATTTGTTCAAGATATAGCGGTGCGAGAGACGAACGAAAGGGCGAGAGCAGTTTTCGGCTTTCGTGGCCCCTCGTCTCTTTCTCTGTCTCTCTCTGCCTCTGCACAACCCCGGATGGTTATAATGGTACCGAACGCGTGAACGAGCTATACGGGTCGCCTAATCGTCCGAACAAACAGACATCTCTCTCTCTCTCTCTCTCTCTCTCTCTCTCTTTCTCTCTCTCTCTCCCCCCCCTACATCGTCGTTGAAACTCCCCGTACTATGCCCTTGTCCCTTCGTCATTTATTTATTCACGACAAACTCTACGAAGCCGTGTACGTCCATTCAAGTACACAGCGGGATGCCGGTCAGCGCGATAAGAACTAATAGTCCAGTAAAAGAGACGAAAACCCAGCACTTTTTAGCGTAGAATAGGATTTTTTGACTGAAGGTAGATGCTTGCATACTGAAAGTAACCCCAATAAAATGTTACCCCTCAACTCGCTCCAACCCTAAGAAATAGGGGTTGAAAACTTAAAAATCGCCGTATCTCGATAATTAATGGCCCGATCAAAAAATGTTTGAAACAAAAGTTGTTTGGAATGATAAAGTACGTATAAAGTTATCCGACGTCGAATCGCCTATCTTTGAAAATAGCGTTTTTGTGACGCTATTTTCAAAGATAGGGGGTTGGACGTCGAATAACGTTATGTGAATTTTACTATTTCAAATAACTTTTGTTTGAAATCTTTTTTGATCGGGCCGTTAATTATCGAGATACGGCGATTTTTAAGTTTTCAACCCCTATTTCTTAGGGTTGAAGCGAGTTGAGAGGAAACATTTTACTGGGGTTACTTTCAGTATGCAACCATCTACCTTCAGTAAAAAATTCCTATTCTGCGCTGAAATGTGCTTGGTTTTCGTCCCTTTTACTGGACTGTTAGTTTCTGATGAACGGTGTGCCCCAAAGAAAAAAACGGAAGCAAGATACTAGGCCAGTACTCGGATGGGTGGTAGCGGCATTCTCATCCAGTTGGCCAATATGAAAAACATCATATTCCATGACGCCTGGGTTGGCCTCGGAATATACACGACTAATTGGAAAACTTTGGAGACAAAAAAACGTGCGTCAAATGTTAAATAAGACACGTTTGGCGGGAGGCCCAGTCGACATTTCTTTCCCTCCAGCCTCCCACCGAGGGAACGAAGTAATGAAGTTAATCCTCTTTCGGGAATGTCGCGTGTGAACGCTCTGTTTGTTTCGGAGAGAGTCAGCGGCAAACTTGCCGCTTGTTACTGACGTTAAGGGTGAGCTACACGAGTGCGGCCTGTGTAATGAGGGAGCGCCTCCCCCTCAAGCCCTCATCCTCCGCCGCTAAATGCGCCACTCGTGACGGCGCGTCTGCGGCAGCTGCGTTACTTTTTTATCTTCTCTTCCATACTTATCGTGGCCTCTCTTCAAAGCCGCTTTATTTGATATAACGAGGAGACCGGACTTTCTCGGAATATCGCGTAATTTGGACGATGTATGATAAACGCGTATGAATATTGCGAGCCTGACGATGCGTGCATTTTGGTGCAAGGGCAACCACTTTGGCATTCCCGGATGATCGATCTCGAAATTGGATAGGTTCTCGTTCGCCCTGATTATCTACGCGTGTATGGGCTCGTGGACGAAGGGCCGCGAGGAGGTCGAAGACGAGCGCTTTTGTGCGTCCTTGGCAGTGGACCGTACGATATGCATTTGCGTGCATTGACGGAAAAATTCTAGCGATATTAATTAACCGCGTCTATTTGATTTTTGAAAATTTGAACTAACCAGATTTTTCGTGAAATCAAATTTTTCCTATTGCATTCCATTATTGGCATTATTTATTTCAAATATATTTATTTATTCAAATAAGAATCTATTTAATATTGTCTAATAAATGAATATTTTGTTTAATCCTAATGAATCGGTGATTCGGCTTCATCTCGTCGAAAAACAATTTAGTTGAATCCACTAAATGTTACTGTATAATTT
This sequence comes from Ophion ellenae, assembly GCA_963210295.1. Classification (NCBI taxonomy): domain Eukaryota; kingdom Metazoa; phylum Arthropoda; class Insecta; order Hymenoptera; family Ichneumonidae; genus Ophion; species Ophion ellenae. The sequence continues at coordinate 15,010,055 of OY723395.1, forward strand.
ATTTTTATTTTGAAGCATACTTTCGTTAAGAATATGAAAAAAAATATCAATTATCAATGTTGACGTTTTTTTGCTTTTAAAGTGAAGCCTGTCTTTTTATAAGATGATTGACTATTCTTATTTTTTTCAAAAAATTCTCTCGAATAGAGTGACTCATTCTATGATTTTTAAGACTAGTCTCATCATGGGCCCATTTTTCCTCCTATTTTTTCGAATCAATCATATTTTTTTAAGAAGATTTTCATAATTTTAATCTCCAATAATGCTATTAATGATTTTGTGATTTCTAATTCGGCTTCGTCAGGCTCGGAACAGTTTATTTTCAATTTGTGCGGAATTCAACGAATACAAATTATTTTGAATAAAATATCATTTTTTTTCGTAAAGTTCAGAACAAATTAAAATTAAAATTTCACCTGGCCCGCGACCCCGACCATTCTCAGACTAGGTGAAATGGCGTGGAATATCCCATATATAGGTTTAAAAAATGTATAGCATGTTTTTCGATAAAACTGTCTCATTATCACAATGATATTAACTAATTGATATAGTTCATGTGATACGACAAATAATCAGAGGAATTCATTTAGTCTCTTATGCCTCATCTGCGACCAGGATGTCACAAGCATTCGGTAGCGTAGGGGCAGCCTGCGTAGCGGTAGGTAGGTTCGATTCCATATAGGCAAAATATTCTTCGGAAAAAATCATTTCAGAAGGCCAGGGAATGACGAATTACGATACAAAATCATTGTGGTAAAACGCCCAGTTAAGTGTTCCATTTCATTTTGGATTTACGAAATATTTTACGCATATAGTATACACTTAGATTTACAGTGTGTATTGTAAGCAAATCATTTTTTTAATCAAATCTTTATTTATTCAGTTTGAATATATTTGATATTTAAATATATTCAAATATTATATTTGATATTTAAAAAGAATAGCTGAAACAGATAAAAAAATATCTTTGAAACAAATAAGATCGTAGTAGGCCGTGAGACAAGGAACAAACCTGTTTGATTTAAATAGATCCTATGTAAATTACTTTTTTTTTGGCAATTCGGAAGTCCAATGCGTAGATCTGCAGGGACGAGTAACCAATCATCTTTGCGTTCAATTAAAAATGCAGCCGCAGTAAGCACGAGAAGGTCGAGGAAGGAGATGGAAACGGAGAAAACTAGAAGAGAAGACGAGTTTTGAATGTTGCGTATGCATTGATATATGGGGACAGGATATTTCGAACTCGTATTTATGCAATCCCACGTGGAAATTTGGTAGCATCCTATACAGGACGCTTTCAAGTTGCCTGGTTGCGCCCTGGTAGGGAGGTGTGAAGGGTAAAGTTGTGTCACATATGGGCCTTATGTGGTGTCCTGGTCAGGCCATTATAATGCCTCACGTAGCCAGTACACATACATGCTCACGCATACACATTCTACAATGTCTCGCAAAGCCTACAATGTATTCGTCAACATATTTGTTTATTGGACACAGTTAAGGGGTTACCCCCACTTGCGATTTTGAAAAAATCGATTTTTTTTAATTGCATGTTTTTGAAGTATAAGTATCTGAGAATATGCCCTAAAAATTTCAAGTCGATCCGAACAAAATTGACTGAGATATGAGCGTTGAAAGAGAAGAATCCGCGTTCAAAGAGCGTTGAAAGAGAAGAAGAAGAGAAACTTTAAACGCGTTTTTCTCAAAATGGCATTTTTGAAGTCGGTGACCAAGATTACTCGAACACTAATGAACCGATCTTCTTGAAATTTTGCAGGCTTATTTAATACATAAAAATGTAGTCTTTAATCGTACGATTTTTTTTTTCGAAAAAAAATTGCCGTTTTATAGCCAAAGAACGGCCGTTTTTTTTTCGTTAAAATCGAACCATTAACTTTGACTGTCCGCCATTTTGTGAAAAATGAATATTTTTTAAAATCCTTCGATTAAAGACTAGTTTATACTTATATTTGACTAAGTCCATCCGCATTTTCTTTCAGATGATCCACTTCGTCGCAATGTTGGTCACCGCAAACCGTGTATATAAAAACATTATTTCATTGACGGCCATTTGCCACTAAACAATGTAATATTTTTCAATAAAAAAATTACTGAAAGTTCTTCAAGATGTGTTCTTTAAGATGGTATATTGATCGATTAAAAAAGTTTTGTAGTTTTCTTTTAAAAAATTCATGAAAACGGCCTTTTTTTGCGCTATAAGTGGGGGTAACGCCTTAATGATCATAGCGCATATCACACGATTTTTTATATATGCAGAAATAACAAAATAGCGGACATTTTTCGAAAAAACAAAAAAAAGTATTTTTTTGTTCACCGTTTTCGACAAAAGCAAATAGTAAATATCAACATCCTTGAATGTTGAAGAAAATCCTTGAAAAAAATCCTTGATATGTCATTTTGTGGCCGGGGGGTGCTTGAAATGACTTTTATGTAAATGTACTTGCATCTATCCGAAGGGAATCTCGAACCCATTGGGGTTTTTCATAAAGCTGAGTACGGGGACAACAAATTATTATGAGAAGTCAGTTTCTCAAAACAAGAGGGATAATGTCTCCAGCACTTCCGCTCTCCCCACCTCATTTCGTCTCTCGCGCCCAACGTTCCCGTCATCTTTCTCGCATCCCTTTCTTTCAACTTGGCCCTCGCGCCTCTGGGAATGTCTTTCACGACCGACGAGAGCGCAGGCCTTGACGGGGGGCGGAGAAGTCGCTCTCGAGCAGTAACGAAGAAGAAGACGCGTGAGTGCGCGCAGAGAGACTACCGTGGAATTTCCATAATTCTGGCTTAAAGAAAATGACAGCTTTTAGCGCTGATGCGCGGTTTATACTGGGTGTATTATTTTAAGTGGAGCCGACCGGATGTGTAATACGTTACCGGGTTGCGAAGAATACGTGCTGAAGTTAATGAGTGCGCGCGAGAGAGACACGAAGGGCAAGAATACCAAGGGCGAGAAAGCATAACTTCCGAAGCTGCGACCGCAACCCGTGACGTAACATTCGGTGTAATCGAATTCACGTCACAGCTACGTTATATTTTTCTTCATTCTAAAAAACCGAACGTTGTAGGTGCCGTGGGTGGTAAATCCAAATTTGCCTAAAAATCAGGGTGTAGGGTTTTTTAGGGGATGAAGGGGGATGGAGGTGGATTAATGGCAAAGTACAACCCCCACGAGGTCGGCGCGGGGAGACAAAATGTTCAGAAAAATTCGGGCTTTATTTTCGTCCACAGCGCCGAAATCGTGGAAGTTCATTTTACGGGTGAAAAAATGGGGTGAAATTTGAAAAAACTTTTTAATTCGATAACTCTTTAGGAAAAATGCATACAATTATTGTCCAAATGGGAACGTTGTAGTCGCTGAAAAGAGGCGTCGATCGAGTATTTGATCATCCCTTGCCGATAATATCTTGACCCCCCAAAAATTGTTGAAGTATCAAAAAAAAAAATGTTTATTGAATAACTCAATAACAATCGATTTTTCGGGGATGGTTAAAATGTACGAAATGTAGAGACAAATTTTCTCTATATTTTCGTTTGTATGGACCACCCTTGAATTTTGCTTTGCCCAACCCCTCTCGGGGGTTGAAAATTGCAAATGAAATTCTGGAAAAACTATTGACGGAACATAAAGAGATACGAGTTTGGCGCAGTGGACAAAAATGTAGCTGAGGGTTCAAGCTACAAATTGTTCCACGGCGGCGAATTCGTGTGGTCAATGGTTTTCCCAGAATTTGATTTTTAATTTTCAACCCCCGAGAGGGGTTGAAAAATCAAATTCCAAGGGTGGTCCATAGAAACGAAAATATAGAGAAAATTATTCTCTACATTCCGTACATTTCAACCATACCCGAAAAATCAATTGTTTTTGAGTTATTCAATAAACACATTTTTTTTGCTATTTTAACAATTTTTCGGCAGTTGAAGATATTATCGGAGAATGATGATCAAATACTCGATCGACGCGTCTTTTCAAGGGCTACAACGTTCCTATTTGAACAAAAAGTGTACGAATTTTTTCCTAAAGTGTTATTGAATGAAAACTGTTTTTTCAAAATGTCACCCCACTTTTTCACCCCCAAAATGAACTTCCACGACTTTGGCGCCGTGGACAAAACTAAAGCCCGGATTTTCCTGAACATTTTGTCTTGCGGCGCCGAAGTCGTAGGGGTTTTAGTTTGGCATCAATCCACCCCCATCCCCTTCATCGCCGAAAAAAAACCTGCACCCCGATTTGTAAGCAAACTTGGATTTAACACCCGCGGCAACTACAGAATCACCTGTCGAAAAACTGGCCGTCTTCTCATTTTTTCCGATTACGAGGTTTGCCAGCGACGGGACGACTGTACTATGAAGCGAGCGAAAAGAATAGGGCGAAGGAGGGTAAAGATGGTACGGATGAGAGAGCGCGCATACGAAGGTCTCCAACGACAAGTACGAAGTCTCGCATGGTGCGCAAAGAGAAACAGGTCCCCGCGACGTGCGCGCGCGAGAGCCTTTCCCTACTCTTCTCGTAATGGCTTCGTCGTGTCGCAACTTGCAAGCTCCAGTGATGCTCAAACGACCGAAACGTGACTCACGTGCGCCCACGAAAATCGCCTCATCTGCATTTTTATGCCAAACTTAACGCGGAGACGCGTCTGGGCGAATTCTCATAGTACGTCCCTTTGTTCGCGCTACGAAATTTCTCCGTTGCGTGTCAAACTTACATTTTTAATCCAACTTTCTAAAATTAAGGCGTTACCCCCACTTGTAGCGCAAAAAAAGCCTTTTTCATGAATTTTTTAAAAGAAAACTACAACACTTTTTTAATCGATCAATATACCATCTTAAAGAACACATCTTGAAGAACTTTCAGTAATTTTTTTATTGAAAAATATTACATTGTTTAGTGGCAAATGGCCGTCAATGAAATAATGTTTTTATATACACGGTTTGCGGTGACCAACATTGCGGCGAAGTGGATCATCTGAAGAAAAAAATGCGGATGGATTCAGTCAAATATAAGTATAAACTAGTCTTCAATCGAAGGATTTTAAAAAATATTCAATTTTCACAAAATGGCGGACAGTCAAAGTTAATGGTTCGATTTTAACGAAAACGGCCGTTTTTTGGCTATAAAACGGCCATTTTTTTCGAAAAAAAATCGAACGATTATAGACTACATTTTTATGTATTAAGTAAGCCTGCAAAATTTCAAGAAGATCGGTTCATTAGTGTTTGAGTAATCTTGTCATATCTCAGTCAATTTTGTTCGGATCGACTTGAAATTTTCAGGACATATTCTTAGATACTTATACTTCAAAAAAATGCAATAAAATTTATTTTTTTTTCAAAATCGCCCGTGGGGTAACCCCTTAACATTCACACACCCACCCCCGAGCATACTCAATCGAGTATTTTCCTGGTACACCAAGAATTATCATTTTCCGTCGTCATAATTTTCTTGTGTTCCCAACACATTTGGTATTTTCTACAAGTGTACGTGCTCACAAGGCCGGGAGAGAGCGGACGAGCTCGAGATATACGAAACGCGCAAGATGTTTTGACTGCGACACTCTCGTCGAGGTAGCACCAACACACGCATACACGTATAAATATATACAAACGTTTTTACGAGCCAACATGTGCTCACTCGGCCTTTTAGCTTCCATCATCCACTAATTACTGATACACTTTGCTGCGCCGCGAGCCTCCGTTACGCGTGTGTTCTCATCAAACATCACGCGTTTCCAGTGCGCGACTCTCTGTCAGCTATGCGGTAAAAGCTTTTTTTCCCCCTCGGTGCGCCCGACGAGAGACGCAATCTGCCTCGCAGAGTGGGGGATCTATATTCTCCGTTTCAGCCACGAATTGCTTCTCAACTAGATCTTTTTCTCGTGATCAGTACGCACAGGCGGATCGTAAATGTACGAAAATGGGTGAGGAGTGATGAATATATATATATATATATATATATATATATATATATATATATATATATATATATATATATATATATATATATGGGGCATTCCACCCCAAATCGCACACCATTTTGCTTTTGCATCTCCGATGTTCTCTATAATTTTTTAACTTTTAGTATCTATTGATAAAGGCCTCCATGCCAATTTTCATCTTTTTTTGTCCAGCCAGTTCCAAGATCTGAAATTTAAAAAAAACGGTACTTTTTTTTAATGCTCACAACTTTGCGAAAAATGATCTGATTGGGATGTTTTTTCTTAATTTTCGTTTTTATACGCATTTTTAGAAAAAAAATGGTACAAAGTCATCAAAACCGTCTTTCAATAAGATTTTCAAGTTCAAAATTTTAAATGTTGATTTTTGAAAAACACCTAGCGATCGATTTTCTCAAATTTTTCCTAAAAATACTGTAACTCATTATGCAAATTTTAAGCCCGCTTAAAATTTTAATTTTAATATAATATATATATATATATATATATATATGGGGCATTTCACCGCAAATCGCACACCATTTAGCTTTTGCATCTCCGATGTTCTCCATAATTTTTTGACTTTCAGTATCTATTGACTAAGTATCTTCAGTATAAAAGGGTACTTTTTTTTAATGCTCATAACTTTGCGAAAAATGATCTGATTGGGATGTTTTTTCTTAATTATCGTTTTTATACGCATTTTTAGAAGAAAAAAATGGTACAAAATCATCAAAACCGTATTTCAATAAGATTTTCAAGTTCAACATTTTAAATGTTGATTTTTGACAAACACCTAGCGATCGATTTTCTTCAAATTTTTCCTAAAAATACTGTCACTCATTATGCAAATTTTAAGCCCGGCCCGTCAATGGGATAACGTTGGGATCCATGTTTGTTCGAATTTTAAAATTTTCTTGTTTCACTTATATATGTTAAAAAATATCTGAAATTAAAATACTTTACACCAAAGCTACTCTCGAGGATTATCTGATATGTAATGCTTATTGATTAGTTTACAGATTGATTACAAGCAGAAGTCTCTTTTCTACACGATGTGCAGAGAAAATCATCCTTACTCAAACTTATATAAATTTTGTTGAGTACCAGAAGCTCGTCGAAGACTTTTCTTAACTCTATAATTTTCTATTTGCAAAGGATTACAGCACAAATTATATATCCCAAAATTTGACATGGCACAAAAGTTCACAATAAGTTGTGCTTCAAAAAATAAACCGTGATATTACACAAATTTTTCTTCAAAGCAAATTAGTAGAGTTTATTCACAGGACAAACTGTCAACACGTGATTGAAAACAACACTGAATTCTTGCTCTGAAATGGAGCCGTAGACAAGAAAGATACTCAGCCACTAGGCTATGTTAACGAAGTTTTTATTACCGACCGTAGTTAAAAGTTAAAAATCATTTAAAAAAGCGCCAACTTTTCAACACATATATTAACTAAATTCTTTACTCTCCATACAGATGAGATATTGACTCAATATAAAATTAAATAAAAATTAATACAAAAAACTTATGTTGTTATATATTTAACTAAAATGAAAGAGTCATCGTCCATTAAATTATTAAGACATATCTATCCAACTTCATAGATGACAATAACTATTGCCCATAGGTTTGAAAAAATGATTATTATGTACTTTTAGTACGGATTACTAAAAAATAAAAAATTTCAAATTCGAAAAAACATGGATCCTAACGTTATCCCATTACCGTGCCGGGCTTAAAAGTTGCATAATGAGTGACAGTATTTTTAGGAAACATTTGAAGAAAATCGATCGCTACGTGTTTTTCAAAAATCAACATTTAACATTTAGAACTCGAAAATCTTATGGAAATACGGATTTGATGATTTAGTACCATTTTTTTTCTAAAAGTGCGTCTAAAAACGAAAATTATGATAAAAAAAAACATCCCAATCGGACCATTTTTCGCAAAGTTATGGGCATTCAAAAAAAAGTACCACTTTTTTTTATAATTCATATCTCGGAAGTGGCTGGACAAAAAAGCTCACAATTGGCATGGAGGCCTTTCTCAATAGATTCTAAGAGACAGCAAATTATGGAAAAAATCGGAGATGCAAAAGCTGAATGGTGTCCGATTTGGCGTGGAATGCCCCATATATATATACGTGTATATAAATGTAATGTATAAAGCTATACGATATTTTTGTTGAGATTACGAAGCGAAAAAGATGAAGGTATCGTAATCGAAAAAAGGAAAAAGAGCCCCGATATACGTATAGTCGTGTATTTCTACATGCAAGGGTGCGACGAAGATATAAGCAAACGCTTACGTATGTGTGTTTGTGCGTATGCCGGAGATGCGTCCAAAAGGAGGTTTGCAGCCTCACGAGACTGGATATTGGCCTCTCTTCTAAGTCGCGTTGGACGTCATCTCGGGTAATGCAAAAATAAGAAGTCATACTCATGTTTATTTCGTTATTTGTAAGATCCGACTTTTTGTTTGCAGACAGCTGTTTCCGGTTCGGCCGCCTGATCCGCATTGTCACTGATCTATTATTTTTGTTCGTCAAATACGCAACGACAATTCCGGCCATTGTAGTACAAGCAATAGAGATTTTTGCGCGACAAAAGTATTACCAGGATACCGACTGTGCCATCACACGAAAGACAGTCTGTAGTTATATTTTGTTGTTTCCTACTCGCAACTATCATTTATTATTTTTGTTATAAACTTTTAAAGCAAAAAATCGTGTTTTTTTCGTTTTTCGCTTGTAAAATGAAAACTAATGAAGCAATCTTGATGCTCTAAAGAGGCTAATTGTAAGGAATCAAAATGCAAAGAAAATGAGCATTGGAACGACTCGATCAGATTATTATTAATGGAGAAAAACAACAAAAAATCGGAAAGATCGGCGTTTTTCAAAAATGCATAACGCCGCCATTTTTCAAGTTTAAGTGCAGGCTCTCCGCGAGATAGTAGTGATTGATAGGTCCTCTTTGTGTGCACAACCCAGGCGCTGTCGGATAATTAATTTTTGCATAATTGCAATTAACATTTTTTATTGCACTATCTTGCAGCGTGCCTGGATGCGTCATGCATGGTCCGATGTCAACTTTCCAAACGAATTTTTAAAGTGGAAGTATAGTACTACAAAACGTATATTCTCATTTTGCGTTAAAATGCTGCGAAATAGGTGATAAATACGTGCAAACATGACTGAAAACGGACGAGCGCGTGAAAGCGGTTGAGCAGTGGGTGTAGACCGGCAGACGCGGGCAGAGCGTATATGAGGCATTCTTCATCAACTGGGCCACTTTTTTTTTCAACCTCTCCGAATTTTTTTCAAAATCTGCCAGTTTGAAATATTAGTCAAAAGGAACGTCTGTGATTTTTTTATAGATTTTTTTCATCGTCCGTTCAGGATTTTCAATTTCTCATTATGAACACTGCGTGCGGAAAAAATATTCATCAAACAAACAAAAAACATAACAATGAAAACTTTCTATATTTTCCGCTTTATCGAAAAAAATCAAAATCATAACTGTTCTGCATTGAGAAAATTGAAATTTGGCAAAAGAATGAGAATAACATTTCTTTGAACCTAATTACACACTTTCGATTTCGGTACAAATTTTATGAGATTTCGCAGGGTTTTTATTTTTTTTTCATCCTAACCATTGCAGGTACCATTCTGAATTTTTTTTCGCAGACGCTCTATCCAATGACAGACATCCTGTAAAATTTGTACCGAAATCGAAAGTGTGTTATTAGGTTTACAAAAATGTTATTCTCATTTTTTTTGCCAAATTTCAATTTTCTCAATGCAGAAATATTATGATTTTGAATTTTTTCGATTAAGCGGAAAAAATAAGAAGTTTTTATTCTTATGTTTTTTTTTGTTTGATGAATATTTTTTCCGGATACAGTGTTCGTAATGAAAAATTAAAAATCCTGAACGGACGCCTAAAAAAATCTTTAAAAAATCACAGACGTTCTTTTTGACTAATATTTCAAACTGGCAGATTTTGAAAAAAATTGGAGAGGTTGGAAAAAAGTGGCCCAGTTGACGAAGAATGCCTCATATAAATAGTAATAGAAGCGCGCTGCGCGCAAGCTATAAATCTTCACATTCGATTATGTCAGCAACTAGAAGAGCCTTCTTAAATTTTATTTTTCATTTTGGGGTAACTGAACCAGCAAAAACGGATTCTTCACTCGGATTTCATTAATAATCAGTGGAAAAGCTGCTGTTTAATATGTATTGTATTCATGACCATATTTGTACAATAACTGTCTGATAAAAATAATTAGTATGTACTTAAATAAATAAGCTTCCTGGCTGTTTATACTTCACCTATTTCACAGCATTTTATCAATATCGTATTAAGGCGTCTAGTCACTTTAGACGCTAAAAAACGCTATTTTCATGAATTTTTTTTATAGCTTTATATTATAGATATTGATAAAAAAAAGTTGTTACACATCATAAATACACTTTCGAAATACATATACATTTTTTATTGATTTATTTAAGTCACTATTTATAGACGAAAATGGTAGTTAAAAAAATTTCCAAAAAAATTGTTGGTCTGCGCTGTTGATGAAATCTCGGAGATGAATCGTCCGAAACAAAAAAATCAAACGGTTTCAGATTCAGTATGTTAATGGCTATAGCGCACATCATACAATTTTAATATATGCCAAAATAAACAAATGGCGGACATTTTTCGATAAAACAAAAAAACGTGTTTTTTCACCGTTTATGGGAAAAAATAGTAAATATCAAAATTGAAAAAAAAAATCCTTGATATCCGCCATAGCTATAATTGTGAAGAATATGTGGTCAAATGTTCTAAGGATTGGTTCAGTAGTTTCGAAGATTTTATCAACCAGCCGTCGCAAAACGTTGTTTCGAGAAAAACGCGTTGATAGTTTCGGTTACATAAATACATACAACTTTCTTAAAAAGTATTTCATATATCTGTAATATAGACCTGTCAAAAAAATTCATGAAAATAGCTTTGTTTTAGCGTCTAAAGTGAGAAGACCCCTTAATATAAGGATGGGTAGCAAAGAAAAGCCAACATCGGCTGTTCCATTGATTATTAATGAAATCGGAGTGAAGAATCAGTTTCCCCTGGTTCAATTACCCCAAAATAAAAAATATTTCGAGATAGCTCCAGTAGTTGGTGAGATAATCGAATGTAAAGATTCATGACCTGCGCGCAGCGCGCTTCTATTACTATACATACGCCCTCCCCGCGTCTGACGTTCTGCCCCCACTACTCGACCGCTTTCACGCGCTCGTCCATTTTCCGTCATGTTTGCAAGTATTTCTCACCTATTTCGCAGCATTTTTTTCGCAAAATGAGAATATACGTTTTATAGCACTATACGTCTACTTTCAAAATCCGTTTGGAAAGTTGACATCGGACTATCCATGACGCATCCAGGCACGCTGCAAGATAGAGCAGTAAAAAATTCTAATTTCAATTATGCAAAAACTAATTATCCGACAGCGCCTGGGTTGGACACACATAAAGTAACTATCAATCTATACTATCTCGCGGAGAACCTGCGCTACTTAAAAAATGGCGGTGTTATGCATTTTTGAAAAAACGCCTACATTTCCGTTTTTTTGTTTTTCTCCGTTAATAATAATCCGAACGAGTCGTTCCAATGATCATTTTCGTTGCATTTTGATTCTCTCGATTCGTCTCATTAGAGCATTAAGGGGTTACCCCCACTTGCGATTTTGAAAAAATCGATTTTTTTATTGCATTTTTTTGAAGTATAAGTATCTGAGAATATGTCCTGAAAATTTCAAGTCAATCCGAACAAAATTGACTGAGATATGAGCGTTGAAAGAGAAGAATCCGCGTTGAAAGAGCGTTGAAAGAGAAATTTTAAACGCGTTTTTCTCAAAATGGAATTTCTGAAGTCGGTGACGAAGATTACTCGAACACTAATGAACCGATCTTCTTCAAATTTTGCAGGCTTATTTAATACATAAAAATGTAGTCTTTAATCGTTCGATTTTTTCCGTTAAAATCGAACCATTAACTTTGACTGTCCGCCATTTTGTGAAAAATGAATATTTTTTAAAATCCTTCGATCAAAGCCTAGTTTATACTTATATTTGACTAAATCCATCCGCATTTTTTTCTTCAGATGATCCACTTCGCCGCAATGTTGGTCACCGCAAACCGTGTATATAAAAACATTATTTCATTGACGGCCATTTGCCACTAAACAATGTAATATTTGTCAATAAAAAAATTACTGAAAGTTCTTCAAGATGTGTTCTTTAAGACGGTATATTGATCGATTAAAAAAGTTTTGTAGTTTTCTTTAAAAAAAATCATGAAAAAGGCCTTTTTTTGCGCTACAAGTGGGGGTAACGCCTTAAGATTGCTACATTAGTTTTTATTTTACAAGCGAAAAGCGAAAAAACACGATTTTTTGCTTTCAAATGTTTATAAAAAAATAATAAATGACAGTCGCGGGTACGAAACATAACAGAATATTACTACCAACTCTAGTAAGACTGTCTTTCGTGTGATGGCACAGGCGGTGTCATGGTAGTATTTTGGTCACAGGATCACTCATTATCTGCTCTACTGCTTGGTCTATTGGTCAAGGCCTCCTTTACTTGCCCCGATCGGCGTGTCGTCTCTCTTCCCTATACTGGGTGTCCCATTTTAATCGTACACCTGATTTTTCTCGACCAATACTACTCCGTTTAAGTATTGAATGTAGTGAAACTTTTAGGGGACAAATGGGGCAAGTCCCATAAATTTCCAGTCCAAAATTCAAAATGGCGATGTTAAGATGGCCGTCATAAAAAATCGGAAAATGCCTTTTTCAAATAAAAATTTTCCAGGCCAAAACGAACTACTTTTGCAAGAATTTTTTAAAAAGTTTATCATTTTTAGGCTGAAACACCATTTTTTACTATATCAGCGGTATCCAGATTGTACCACGAGGAGGTTAAGTCTTTGACAACCCTAGTGTAAGTGTGTGGGTGTGAGTATGTTTGGTTTTGTTTGGGTTTGTTCGATGACCCAAATAAACGCAAACAAACTCACACCCACACACGCACACTTAGGCTACGGATGTTAAAAACTTTACCTCCTCGTAGTACATTCTGGAAAGTGCTAAAATAGTTTAAAAAATGGTGTTCTAACATTAAAATTATGAGCTTTATAAAAAAAATCATTCCTACAAAAGTTGTTAGTTTTTGCCTCCTAAAGTTATCAGTGAAAAAAGTCATGTTCCCATTAAAAAAAAAAACATGTCAGCCATCTTAGCCTCGCCATTTTGAATTTCGGAACAAAAACGATTTTCTTCAACGTCCCCCTTTGAACCCTAAAAGTTCGATTATACTCAATACTCGATCGGTGCAGTATTTCTCGAGATAAATCAGGTGTAAGATTAATATG
>OY723395.1:15028433-15078433 GCA_963210295.1 Ophion ellenae
TTCTAGAATATTGGGCCGTGAATATTTACGAATGAGGTGCCTTTGTAGAAATGATAAGAACGGGCCGATATCGGCCAACAGAGCCAACAATTATTGGGCCAATGATTTAATTCATTGTAGCGCCAATGTTGGGGATTGCACTTGGCCCGATGTAGGTCCTCTTAAAGGGCCTATGTAGAAATTGACCACTGGCTCTATGATGGGCCTTCACAGTTGGTCTATCTAGAAGTTAGTCTATCTAGAATATTGGGCCGTGAGTTTGTTTGGGTTTGTTTGGGTGCGTGATAAATATTCAACCTATATCGGGCCAAGATTGGCCCGAAATTGGCCCTTATGGATACATTTTTCATGGAATAACCTTAACATAAATTTTGATTGGCGTATATGACAGGTTTCAAAATTGGCATACTTTACTTACTTATGTTGGTTATTCACAAATGCCAATAATAGGCCAAGACATGATTACAAGAACTGAACTACAAAATATGGACGATTAATATATGACGTGTCAGTTATTTGCCTATTCTGGCACAATATACCGATAGTGAATAACCCAAGGCTTAAATAAAATAAAAGCAGGTATGGTCTGACCCACTTAGCCAATAAAGGGCTTAGATTAATTAAATGTAATTTCCAGTATTTTAGCATTGCCAGTTTCAAAATTGGCAAATTTCGATGAACTATCACGGCTGTTTATTGGTTTTGAAAGATGGGCCAGGATAATCTTTAGTAATGGGCCGATATTGTGCCGGTTCTCAATTTATGACGGGACAATAATGGGCCAATGTAATTGCTTGTATTTTAGCATTACCAGTTTTCAAATTGGCAAATATAGTTCAACCGTCACGGCTATTTATTGGTTTTAAACGATGGGCCGATATTGTGCCGGTTTTCAATTTATAACGGAACAATATTGGGCCAATGGAATTATCAGTATTTTAGTATCCCTAGTTTTTAAATTGGCAAATTTAGTTTAACTATCACGGCTATTTATTAGTTTTTAAAGATGGGCCAGGACAGGCTTTTGGGATGGGCCGATATTGTGCCAGTTTTCAGTTTGGAGCGGAACAGTAATGGGTCAATATTATTTCTCTTTTGTTGGCTTATACGATGGTCCCAATATTGGCCTGATCGTAACATTGGGCAACTCATGGCAACCTCTACATGGGATGGTTGATGGTATTTCAATTACTCAAATCGATTATATATATCGATCGAATAATATTATCGAACGCAAATTGGGAAAAAGCGTAAGGGCATTAGCAAATAAAAAATCAACGATGAACACAAATATGCAGACAAACGTCAGATAGTATTTATTTATCAAATTAAAGAAACCTATTACATAGATACAAACAATTACTCATGGTTTCACTCATACATGGAGTAATGCTAGCGCATAAGTGTGAACAGACCCAACCGGTTTTCTCGATATTTTTATAGCCACTAATTTCCGCTCAATACGCATCATAGGGAAAATTATCTCTTCTGAAGCCTTCGCTGATATTTCCCATTCATAAACTTTATCTGACTGTGTAGGATAAGTAAATAAATTGGTCTTTGTTTTCCAGATCTTTCCCTCAATGGAAATATATTCCAGTGATTCAGTAGACCCATACATTTTTTTTATTTCTACTACACATCCATTCCTTAGAATGGATGTGTAGAAGAATATATTTGTTTAAATAATGCAAAAAACTGGCATGGGGGGGGGGGGGGGCGAAGGATGCGTCAAGTCTCATCGAGATGACTTATCTACGTGGACCTTGCAGAAAAACAAGTGAATTCCGTCGTGTATTTTTTCCCCGTGATATATTGATATTTTTCCGTGATATATTAATGATTGAGAATTACTTATTCAATTACTTAATAATTTCCTAATTAAAACTAAGATAATATTACTTTTATTGGAGTCATTAATACTTTACTTTATACAGCGGCCATATAATGTTGCTCCTTCGCGTTCTGTACCCTTACAGACTCATTTCAGACTGTGACTATAACTATAATCAATGTGATAATCTTATAATTTCAAACTTAAGTGTTACAAGCTATCGCAATTCTGAAAAATATTATCACAGTGGATAGTACCTCAAAGATAAATGTTTGCAGTGAAGAGAGTTCGCCTCACATTATTTTTTGTATTAATTTTGTCATGGCAGTTTGTCATAGAGGCTCACATGTAAATATGCAATCACATTTCTACGCGCGCACATATACATACACATGTATTCACGCCCACACCTATGCACATGAACAATTACATAAAAACAAATACAGATATATCCTGATGCATTTAACATACACGTATATCCACCGATACGGATATTTTATGGCGCTGAAATGGTTATGATGAGGCGCCGTTGAGGCATTTTCAGGGCGCTAAAATGGTTTTGATAAGGCGCCATTGAGGCAACTTATAAGGCCCCGCTCGTTGCGCCTTTAATGGCCCTTGTTGACAAAGTGTGACCGGCCGCTAACGGCCCTCATGTGGCTTTCAGAATAGGGCCCGAATAAAGTTAGGGGAATGTTATTGGGGCCCGATCACAGCCCCAACTCAATTTCCGCACGGGTATATGTATTTATTATAAAGGTTACCACTTTTGTTGATTTCTCATTTATCTTTCCGCAATCCATATCGATGTTCCATTTATTTCCCCCCGAAACCCTCAATTTTTACGAAGAATCTACAGACATTACACAAAGTGAAACTATTTTGTGGCATTGAAAATGTAATTAGTTAACTTTTTTTTAACATTGTTACATTGAGGTAATATAATTTTTCAATTAATAATAAGATTAGAATTGGATGGAAATAGGGCATTTTTCAACTGATCACAGGCATTTAGCGTGTCGCAGCTCGCCCCACTCTACTACAATACAGTGGCAGTGGAGTGGAGGTAGCGTTAGTTTCCCTTTCGACAAAAACTCGATAATATTCGTAATTGGCGGAACATTTTCCATTAAATATACCCTTGAAACGGTTTATAAGTACACAAACATTTTTTCCTCAACTTTTGGCCACTTTTGCGGAATCGTCAAAATCGCGAAATTCCAAACAGCTTTAGCGTCGGTTCTATTTGCGTGAGATAAACTTAATGGGGTGTTGTGAAAACGTTTTTTGATAGACTTAGAGAACGGTGCTTGATTCATTCCGATACCTCGACTTTTTTCACGAGAGTTGCACTTGAAAAATGACCGAAAAAGAGGCGAAGTAAAAGGTTCGCAAAAATTCGAGCCGGATTTGTAATTCTGCCAAAAATCGTCGGAACTTCATAAATCAAACGGCATTTTGAAGAAAAAACGATTACGAAGGGAATGCGCGCAAAACGGAGATCCAAATCCAAAGAGGCAATAAATGATCGACGATTCAGTAAAGCCACATATTCTTCGGCGAGATGGAAAAAAATGGAATTATCATTTGGTTTTACAAGCCCATAACGATGGATTTTCACCCCCCGAATACAATTTCATCATTTATTTTCCCCCAAAAACCGCAATTTTCATTTAAAAATCGTCGAAATACACACACACACACACACACACACACACATATATATATCTATACATATACATACATACATACATACATATATATATATATATATATATATATATATATATATATATATATATAAATTGGGTGGAAATTGTTATTAAAATGCAATTCAAACGATACGCGCATATTTAACGGTTCGAAAGTTTATCGTTGCATCAACATCGCATTAGCATGGCTTATCTCGTCGGCTCGACGAGTACACACGCAGGGTTCGTTGCCGAGGTCGTCCGATGAGTCTAAAAGATATTCGGGTCAAATTACATTCGTTCCGTTCATCGTCAATATAAGATATATATATATATATATATATATATATATATATATATATATATATCAGCCACGAAACGCCGTTTCCTTTTCTCTTATATTGTCGAGCGACGAAATCGATAATAGGCGGGAGTGCATCAGGCGCGCGAGGTCGGAGGTCAACACGGTTTCGACGAATGCGATGCATAAATGTTTAAAGAGGCGGCTCTTAAAAAAAGTCGCGACCGGACACGCTGCTCGGCTTAAAACTTATTCAAACATACATTGCGTGTTGTGTATCCGGTCGTTTCTCTAATTCCGTCCTTCCTCTCTGCGTCGGCAGACGGACATGAATTCGAGGGTCCATTAAATCGTGGCCGCACTTACTGGACTAGCTGGACCGGATAAACTGAAATATATAGAAGAGGAACGAGGCTTGCGTGCCTCGTTTTATTAACGTCAATAAGGCAATTATTGATGGATGGAGATATCGACGGAGCGAAAAGAGAGAGAGAGAGAGTGAGAGCGAGAGAGAGTGAGAGAGAGAGAGAGAGAGATGGGGTGAAGAGAAAGGGCCAAGATTACGGGCATCTCATATCTCGTTCCGTTCTGGAGACCGAGTCGTACGTCAAGTCTCGCAGCGATGGGAACGAGCGTCTCCCGAACGGGACAAATGGTCGAGTTTTCCCTTTTTTCTTTTTCCTTTACGTCGAGGTGAACAACGAAAAATGCTCACGATCATAATGGAACTTTTGACTCAGAGATTGCGATATATAAATTGATCCGCGAGAATAAATGACATTTTTCGAGTTCTCGTGTACGAACGATTGGACGAGAATTTAATTTGACCGTGGAGAGAAAGAGGAGACTCGCAGCTACCCCTATACGGGACTATATCGTGAAAGGGAAACGAAAGGGGTTGGGGACAATAATATAGAAAAGTGAGTGAGAGAGAAAGAGTCTCCGCAGCCTCTCGAAGCTCTCGCAGCAATATCTATCCGACCCCACATGCCTCGTCCGCTTCTCTGCCTATACTGCGACGTATTATGACGACGGTGTGTACAAGGATCAGCGTGGCCCGGCAGCTCTCAGCAATTTATTTATTACCCCGTCTCCCGTGCTCACGCGTATTATTGCATTTTTCAAAATTATTGCCTCCCCCGCCCTGATCGACCGGTTATTCTCACATTGACAGAGACCCCCCCCCCCCCCCCCCTGGCGTCGATGGACCAGACAATCCGTCCATCACTACGACCTTTCGTCGCGATCAATTGTCCCTCCGCTTGCCCCTCGGGGTTGCAGGAATTCGTCGCACGTGCGTGCGATGAGTTTCTCATCCTTAATAAGCGAAATACGCGACGTGGCTTTCGCGATGAACGAAATATAATCACTTTTATTAAAAACAATTCACCTCGTTACCCAAACCACGTTTGGGTTTTTTAAGATTTGCTCGGGTCTTTATCGGTAGGATGGATGTTTTTTTAAATTTGTTTTTTCGTAAACAACAGTACCCAAATTTTTGCAAACTGCAAGATCGAGTACGCCAATTCGGGATACCGTTAGCACGAGGACAGCCCTTGAGAGGTCGAACGCATTATTCCATCGACTCGGGACATTAGAGAAAATTATTGGGTGTCACTGTGTGTGTTTGTCGGTGGAATGTGACATTTGGAAAGTGGATATGCGAGACCGAGTCACTCGCAGAGTGTAGCCTCGATTGATTCTGACTATAAAGGGCAAGGGAGAGATTAGTTCAGGGATGACGAGCGAGTGAAACACTGGAGCTATATAAATACACGAGAGACAGAGAGATAAAGAAAGAGAGAGAGAGAGAGAGAGAGAGAGAGAGAGAGAGAGAGAGAGAGAGAGAGAGAGAGAGGGATGACATAAACCGAGAGAGAAAAGGCGCGAGGAAGGGAGTAAAGGGAGGAAGAGATTCGCGTGGGGACAGCGATAAAAAATTCAACGAGTGAATAAATCAAGGGACGTCACGCGCTGCGGCCTACGGTTCTCTTCGAGCTCTTAGTTTAAGTATCCCGAGTGGCCTCTCTTTCTCTCTCTCTCTCTCGCTCTGCCTCGCTCTATTCAATTGCGAATATTTCCGCCGAAGGAAGGAGTTTACGTACACCACTGCATGCATGTGTACTCGACTGTCCGTGTGCGCTGTCCTATATATATATATATATATATATATATATATATATATATATATATATATATATATATATATTTATGTATAAGAGTGTGGTACGGAGGGCTCTATACACTCACCGCTTCGACAAAGTGGTACTCGATGACCTCTCGAAAGAATCGATAGCATCGGCTCTTTATCTTTTATTACCTCGGTATTCATCCGAACGGTTTCACACGAGAAAAGAAATAAGTCGATGGATGGAATAGAGATATACTCTACGCGGGGATTACATTTTACAGCAATCGCGCTCAATGATTGTTCGTATTCAAATGAAATGGTCGATTCAACGACATGTATATATATATATACACACACACATACACATACACATATATACATATACAGCCTTGGCCAAAAGTATTAGGCACCCTGTAAATTTTCTATCCGGACCAAAAATCGAATACCTCGGCGAAAAAAATCGTAAACCAATTTACCAAATGGAGTTTCGTAAATATTCGGAAGTGGAGCTTCTGCTAGAATCAAGTTAATTTTTTTTCTTATTTTCTTATTGTTTAGGTTTGTTTGTGTTATATATATATATATACATATATATATGTGTGTGTGTGTGTATATATATATATATATATATACACACACAGGGTACGGCAGAATAACTTCCTTTTTTCAAAACTTAATAAAACCCATGGTATGAATCATAACATTTTTATTTGTTTTTTATAATGTAGGCGCATGCCTAAAGTTTTGTTTTACACAGTTTTGAAGAACAAATCAGATAGGTGACGTCCCCCATTCTCCATACACTGAGTAAACCGATTTCTGCCGTTTGTCATGACTCTTGCCAGCATAGCAGGTGTTATGTTGGAAATTTCTTCCCGAACGTTGGTCTTCAGCTCTTGTAGGGTCCTTGGACGGTTCACATAAACACGGGATTTCAAAAAACCCCATAGAAAAAAAAACACAAAAAACAATAGCGTCCTCAGGAACAACTTCGAGAAGAACCTCACACGTGTTCATCCGAGAATTGGAGTCGCGTTCAGAAAGTTCCTGTACAATCGCCATTTTTTAAGGATGGAAATGAAGATCATCATGAAGGATTCTCCTCACAGAACGATCGGAAAGTCCAAGGGCAGACGCATGTTTGCGAGCAGAACGCCGCGGTCATTGCAACATTGAAGCTCTCACTGCCTCAATGTTATCAGGTGATCTAATGGGCCGAGGGGCTCCAGTTCTTCGTCTTGTCGCACTTGCAGTTTGTCTGAACGTACACTGTAAAAAATAAGCGTGTTGTCGGTGTGTTGAAGCAACACATAAAACGCCTACTACATGTGTAGGGCCCAGTTGATGCGTTGAAACGATATGTTTTCCTTCTTTTACCGTGTTGCGACAATACACGCTAGATCATTTTTGGCAACAACACACTTTTTGCATGTTGCCAATGAATACGCTTGATGCAATGCACATAAAATGTGTAGAATCGACGCATTTTCTCCAGATCAACACACTTAGCGTAGCTACACGCGACGCAAGCAACGCACATTTCATTGGAAAAAGCGTCGTAAAACAACACACTCGCTCGCGTGTACCACGAACAACACGCTTGCACGTCCATTGATATGACAATATGGCGATCGCTCATAACCTCGCTTTCGTGATGGACGGACGTGCGAAAGAAATTTTTAAATGCGAGTTATGCTATTTTCAAAGCGAAAAACACAAGTTTTTAGTGCACCATGTTGTGAAAAAGCATAAACATGACCCACGTTTTAAAATTAAATGCTCCCATTGCGGATGCGGTGCAGTATTCACTAAATGGAAGAGTTACCAACGACACGTAGCACGAAAACATCCCGAGGCCGAGATTCAAAGTGAACCGCCGCTTACTCGACATAACGAGGATTGTACATTTGAGGAAGGTGAGTGTACGTGAAATTATGATTTACAATATAAACACATATCAGGACCATAGTTCCATTACCATATAATTTCGTTTAGGATTTTAGCCAACCGTTTTAAAATGAAATATAGAATATGTTGACGTTTATAGGGCCAAATGTACCACCCCGTGACCGTCTGGAATGGTGCAGCGCGCAATTTCTAATTCACATCCGGGAAAATTGCAGAGTGAGCCAAACATGCATCGACAGTATCATCGATGGTGTACGCGATTTATGGCGAAACTTTTCAACGATTATACTGGTAATTTCAACATTATTATAGGTTAATTATTCATGAAAATATGATCCATGTGTCCCGCCAGTCTTTGCAAATATATATTCCTTGCGAACTTTGCTAATGCAGTGTAAACATTACACTTGTCCGGTTTTGTCCCATAAATGGAAATACAGAGTAGTTGCTCTACACAAAGGTTGAATGTAAGATTAATTTAATTTGTTCTTCAGCGTAACGAGCATTCATTAGTAATTTTGTTCCGTAGATTGATTGCGTAGTGTAAAAAGTCTAAATCTTCAGTGTTATGAGTATCCGCTAGAGTAATTTCTTCTATACACTTGTTACGCAGCGTAAAAAGTTATTTCTTGCCTACTTTCGTTGAGCCAAGAAATGCAGAGTTTACTGATTCCATGCCAAGGGAGAGCTTCAAAGAAATGCAATTTTTGGTCCTCGCAGTCTGTATCCGCTGGGAAATGGATGCAAAGAGTGGTCACGTGAAGACCAATCTATCCGCAAAGGCTGGTTACACAAAGTCTATCCGCAAAGACTGGTTACACAAAGTCTATCCGCAAAGACTGGTTACGCTAAGTCTATCCGCAAAGACTAGATACGCAAAGTCTATCCGCAAAGACTGCTAACGCAAAGTCTATCTGCAAAGTCTGGTTATGCAAGGTCTATCCGCGAAGACTGGTTACGCAAAGACAGGTCAATCCCCAACGACTAGTTACGCAGTGTAAAAAGTTACAATTATTCTTATGTATTCGCTGTACAGAAATTCAAATCCATGAACACAAGAAAGCTTATCGGTTCTATGCAAAGGTTGAGCATACAACATATTTCATGGTGTCAGTGTCCGCATAGGTAATTCACAAATAATTTCTTGAGGATACCCTTACGGACACTGTAGTTACTTGTCAATTATCCTTGCGGAGGCTGTAACTATTAGTGAATTGCCTTTCCGGACTCTTTATTCACCATGACTTCACGCTATGGACACTGTAATTTTTTGTGAATTGCCCTTGCGGATCTTGCTAGTGACGCAGTGTTAAAATAAACATCGATCACATTTTCTTCTGTTACAGGGAAATATTAAAGTTACCATTTGCAGTTAAATATTAAAAATACAACTTAAGTGTTTTCATTTTGCATAATGAGTTTCCGCAAGAAATATTCCTGCCAAACACAGGTTACACAGAATAAACAATGACACTTGTCCCATATCTATTCTCTGTGGAGGTAAACTCATCGAACCGTAATTTCTTTATCACAAGCAGTAAATTTCTCACATCGTAGGTTACCCAATAACAAATGGTCGCCTTAACTGTTATTTCCTTTGTGTACTGGATATGTAACTTTGCATCTCTAATAAATCATCTTTCACATTGTTTATAGGATGAGCTCTATGAAAAAGTCGACGCAGAAACAAATCTTATACACAGAGATGAAGTCAAACGAGTCATCACAGAAACCTTTCCTGCAGAGAGTATCTTTTCAAACGTTGACACCAAGTACAAGCTCGACAGATATCTGGTTAGCTCAATGAACATGATTATGCCAGAAAAATCATTTATGGGCAAGGATATGGTATGGAAAAGGCAAACAAATCAAGCGGATCTCGTTGAAGTGGAGAGAAATGCATGGGTTGTCCCATTGCGAGATACTTTGCGAATGCTCCTGGAAAACGAATGCATAAGGAACTGTGTGGACCATCCCAGAGTAGCTAGCGACCATCCGAACGTGCTTGAAACCGTAACTGATGGCTCGTACTACCGCTCGCACGAGTTTTTTAGTCAAAACCAAAATGCCTTGGCTATTATATTATATTACGATGATGTGGAGATTGTGAATCCTTTAGGTTCAAAGACGACCACTCACAAGTTGTCGATGTTTTATTGGACTCTCGCTAACATTTATCCCGAAATGCGATCATCTCTGCAAGCAAATAATTTGTTCGCAATAGTTCAAACGCGAATCATGAAAAAATTTGGTATCGACAAAATTCTAAACAAATTCGTCGCAGAAATAAATATGCTGCAAACCGAAGGCATTACGGTAAATATTGCGGGAGTCCAAAAAACATATAGAGGGTCTCTTTTGTTTGTCGCCGGCGATACTCCTGCGTCCGCTCTACTGGGTGGGTTCAAAGAGTCCGTTTCCGCGTACAGACCATGTCGCACATGTATGACGACACGAAGTCAGTGGCAACATTCTTTTGCGGAATCTCGTTTTATTTTGCGTACAAAAAATATGCATAACGATCAACTTAATATAATTACTGAAAATGAGCTCACAAATCAGGGTCTCAACTTCTGGAAACGGCGATATGGTTTAAACCGGAAAAGTGCATTAATCAACATAAAAGATTTCGATGTAACTGTGTGCTTGCCGCAAGATTGCATGCACATTTTGGCTGAGGGTGTAATCGAAACTGCCACTAGAGCACTTCTAAGATATTGCGTTATAGACAAGCGGTATCTTCAAGTGGAAGAGTTGAATACAGACATTACAAAGTTCAACTTTGGTCATTTGCAAAAGGATATCCCCAGTCCAATACTGCAATCGCATTTAATGGAAAACAGTAAGCTTCGTCAAAGTGCATCGCAAATGTTGACCCTGGCTAACACGCTTCCTTTCCTACTCAGGGGAAAGGTAGATGAACTTGATCAGGACACAGCCGAAAAATTGGAATGTCATGGACGGCTCTTACAAATTTTGAATGTTTGTTTGTCGTATCGAATACACAAGGAATGCGTAGATATGCTGGAGAACATGATTCACGTGTACATTCTAGTTTTCAATCGTCTGTATCCCTGCCAAATTGTTCCAAAATTTCATTTTCTGATACACGTTCCACGCTACATTCGCTTATTTGGACCAGCCAGACAGCAGTGGTGTTTTAGATTCGAATCTGCACATGCATATTTCAAATCGTTGGTACCAGTGCTGCATAATTTCAAAAATATCCCGTATTCGTTGGCATATAGGCACCAAGCTCTCCAGTGTTCGAGACTTGCAAAACTTCCAGGTGCCCCTGACAAGAAATTTTTATATACTGGAGATCAAATATTTGCAGGAGATACAGTCTTTCTCGAAAGTCTTCCAAATGCACCTCTATTCCATCCTTATTTAGAAGAAAATGAAATCAATACGTGCAAAATGTTTCGAACTTCAAAAGTGATAACTGGCGGTGTCACTTATAAAAAGAACAGTGTAATTTTGCTAAAGCAGTGCACAGAAGAATCGTTACCCATTTTTGGCGAAGTACGAGAAATATTTGTCTATAACGGCACTTTTTTTTTCGTGCATGTTCTTTTGGACACACTAGAGTATCAGGAAACTTTAAATGCATACCGGGTACAATATGCTGCTGCAAGTTCCCAAAAAATATTGAAAGAGCTTATATTTCCGCATCCTGTATTGAGTGTAACACTAAGAAGAGAAAAGTACGTCGTCCTTCTTAACAACTGCTGCACGGAATTTTCCGGCTAGTCATAAAATAGGCGTCCGTATACAAAATGTCTTGTAAAACTACGTTTATTTCATTGAACAATAATAAGTATGTATATAGAAGATTGTAATCGATTATACAATCCTACATATATGCAATGATAGTATTTCACACGTGAAACTTGTTATCGCATGTACATTTTTTTTTCATTAAAACTTTTCTCTCAACAATATGTTGTTTCTTTATTTATTTGATTCTATATATTCCATGCATGCCTCTATTTTATTCCATCGTGCATAACAAACGTCCTTATATGCGCGACTACGATGTTGTTTTGATCTCGCCAGTATTCCTTTTCCCAGCTGAGCTGACAAATTGAATCCCGTTGGTTAATACGAAATTTCAAAATACGCGCCATACTTTTCATTGGCTGCTACCTAGTCGACGCGAGCGATCCGGCTACCCATAAAGCAATCATAACATTACGCGGCACACACGCTAGAGGTTATTGTGACTTGTATATCGCCACAAAGAAACTTTTTCGCTCTTAATTGTCCTGTGTCTTACAACGAAGTATTTCGGCGAAAGTGATCTAAATTCCGAACATATATAAGTAAAAATCTTGTTCGACGAGGAAAACAACGTCATTACGATGAAGAAAATCGTATATTGTTCCATCGGTGAACGGTTTAAACGCATACAATTTTTCAAAGATGAAAATATGTCAGATGTACAGTCTGTACGTACAGCATTGTTATCACTTGCGCAAACCGACCAGATTTTAAGAAGACAGATTGCTGGGAAGGAAATAGTATTACAAAAACAATTAACGGATAAAAACATGAGGCTTTGCGACATCGAAGAGGATGAGGATATCCCTCACGAGAGTGAAGTCACATGTCTTCTGTTACCAAGTAACGAGGAAAAGACTTCTATTTTCGACTACGAATCTAGAAATTTTGCAGTCGCGAATGACGGCATGCTCGTCGAGGAGACGTTCACACAAGAAGCAAATAATGACCTTGGCGAAATCATTGTAAGTATTATTTATTTGTGTTTTTTATATTATGTTTAACATAGTATATTGCAATATTTGTTAATTGATGTATATATAAAATAGGTTTTTTGAAAATGCTTTGCCACTGCGATTCAAATTTTGGGCTCTGTACTAATCAATTTTTTTCTTCGGTGCATAACAAAATTTCTGTCCTATACGCAATTATACTTTGTTCAGGACAAAGCTCATGTTTTGTTCTTTGTGGACAGATTTTTCTATCTGTTAGAGAGAAAATTTTCTGTTGACTCTGAACAAAAATGTTCTCTTTCGTACAATTTCTTTACGGTACAAATTTTCCCTGCAATCCACATTTTCTCTCCGGTACATAATTTCTCTTCGGTACAAATGTTCTCTTCGAATGAAATTTTCTCTTCGGTGGAAAGTTTTGAGTTCATACTAGTTGATGCAAATTTTCTCTCTGGCATGAATTTTTTGTTCCGGATAATTTTTTAATAAAATTTGTACCGCAGGAAAAATTTGTACTGGAGAGGAAATTTGCTTGAAAGAGAAAGTTTGTATGGAAGAGAACATTTACATGGAAGAGAAAATTTGTAGGAAAGAGATAATGTGGGCAGACCAAAAAATTTTCACCGAAGAGAACTCTTTTACGTAGAGAAATTTTGCCTTCCGTAGGGAAAATTTGTACCAAAGAGAAAGTTTCTATGTGAAGAAATTTTTTCTATGATAGTGAAAATTTGGCCGGAAGAGCACATTTGTACCGAACAAAAAACTTGTACCGAAAAGAAAGTTTCTATGCATACAAATTTTCTCTTCGGTATAAATTTTCCTCTTCGGTACAAATTTTCTCTTCGGTACAAATTTTCCCTTCGGCACAAACTTTTTAATTGACACTTCTTTTCTTCGGTGCGAATTTTCATCTTTTCTTTGGTGCGAATTTTTTGTTCCGGCTACATCTTCGCTTCGGTATGACTAGCCCTACCGGACAAATTTTCTGTCCAGTATAAAATTTGTACCGAACATTACATTTCTATGTAGAGAAACTTTTTCTTCGGTAGCAAAAATTTGATCGGAAGGAAAAATTTGTGGTGAAGAGAAAATTTGTATGTGGAATAATTTTTTCTTTGGTATTGAAAATTTGGCTAGAAGAGAATATTTGTACCCAACAAACAAATTTCTACCGAAGAGAAAATTTCTATGCATAGAAATTATCCCTTCGGTACAAAGTTTTTCTCGGAAGAGAACATTTTTTCTCCGATACGAATTTTGTCTTTGGTGCAAGGGGCATTTTTTCTATACAGTGCACAACATTTTTATCTGGTTTGAATAATGGTTTTTTTATGCAATTCTTTGGGGATGTTGCAATCAATCCAACGAGATGGATTAATTTTTCCATAATTCATTTATCACAATGGACTTATTGGATGCAAACCTATAATTAAAAACTGATTTCCAGATCCCTTATGTGACAAAGCCAAAAGTTTGCATGTTTTTTACATAATTTACTATACTTTTTCAGGTTGTCGAACCAACCAACGAACCAACGACGAGTACGAGTGGGCAAAAAGGGAAGCTCAAAAAATTAAAAACATCCCACATGCCGTTGTTGTCGAGTGGACCAGGGACCATCCGCAATCCCACACTCCTGCCAAAGTTGACAGAACACTTGGCAAATATGTTGGGCAGTGTGGGCATATTGCAGGCCCAAAAGTCTTTCATCTATTTTTGGGCTACGGATTTGCTGAACCGGACAGACGGTACACCGACGAAGTCTGACTACTTAAATTACGCGACGAGTATAGTTGCAGTGTATCCAGAATTGCGTGGTGGAACAAGTGGATGCGTGAGTAACTCATAATCTCGTGTGCGGGGGTTTTTTTATTGGAGAATAAATGGATACAACTTGAATAATCTATATAATTTATAACTTTAGGGGATTGTCAAAACGCAGCTGAGTACCAACGTTCGGAATCGTCGGGCAAACATGAAACGATCGATGCAGACATTGAGTATCGGTCAAAGGACATGCACAAATAAAGAAATTGTCTCCGTTATCCTGGAAACTGAGTAAGATTTAATATTTATGGAGATATTACTCCACTTTACAATTTGATAAATAGTCTATAAAGACGCACTGTTTCTTATACTTATTATGATCTATAGACATTGTGACACAGACGCAGACGATGCCGCAAAGGAGCTTGGAAAGCCCTGCAATGTCTCCGATATCCCACATGTGCGCCGGCTATTAAAAGTTACTGCAGCATCCCGCCGAGAATGGATATGTAAGGAGGCGAAAAGTATAGAAGACGTTATCGAAAAGTACCCGCAGTTGAAGATTTGCAGCCTGGTATTTAATGTTTAATTAATCATTTCTAATCCCTGCATTTTAGATGGGTGTTGTGGGTACATCGAATATATATATAGTTTTGGCCATTTCACCTACCCATTTTTTCGTTATATTCCGCACAAATGAAAAAAACACCGTTTTAGGCCTGTCGAAGCCAAATTGGAAATCACAAAATCATGAATAGCATTATGGGAGATAAAAATGATAAAAACCGTCTGAAAATATGATTAATTCAAAAAAAATAGTTTTCATTTTAGAAGCAAAAAAAAAAGTTGACATTGATAATTGATCGTTTTTTTTCTTCATATTTTCCAACGGAAGTCTGCTTCAAAATGAATAAAATTATATACTGCCATTTGTCGAAAACTCAATTAGTTCAGGAGTTATCGTTTGAACCCATATATATATATATATATATATATGTGTGTGTGTATGTGGAATGGTCCCATATATACATATATGGGACCATTCCATGCCATTTCATCTAACCCGTGACCCCGACCATTTTTGGTTTCCCAAATTTTTTTTGTAATATTGTACGCCATAAAAGGACTACCCACACCGACTTTTAAATTTGTATCTCTTCTCTTTTAGGAGTTGTAATTTTCCAAAAAAATATCACTTCCGGAAGTTGTGGAAACGTTTAAACGATAACTCCTGAACTAATTGAGTTATCGACAAATGGCAGTATATAATTTTATTTATTTTGAAGCAGACTTCCGTTGGAAAATATGAAGAAAAAAAACGATCAATTATCAATGTCAACTTTTCTTTTGCATCTAAAATGAAAACTATTTTTTTCGAATTAATCATATTTTTAGACGGTTTTTATCATTTTTATCTCCCATAATGCTATTCATGATTTTGTGATTTCCAATTTGGCTTCGACAGGCCTAAAACGGTGTTTTTTTCATTTGTGCGGAATATAACGAAAAACTGGGCTAGGTGAAATGGCGTGGAATGCCCCATATATATAACACATATATATAACGTGAAGTATTTATGTTTTTCGTAGATTATCCACGAGTTCCAAACTCTTGTAGGCTGCAACGAAGAGGAACTGAACGTGAAAGTCGATCGCATGTTCAGCAAACTTGCTGGGTACTTCGAATGTGAACTGCAGGGCGAAAGGGAAAAAATAAATATTTTGATCCGATTATGGTCGCACTTGACAGCGAAGATGCAAAAAAAAACATGCACGCCGCTTTTTATTGTTGACGAAGTATGTACGATACAATCGACATTATCTGATGTAAATTCGAAGAATGTAGAAATTTTGCTATAAACATATTTACAGCAATTCGGCTCAACGGACCATTTGATGTCGACCAAGGGGGCCTCACCACGAATCGTGGCTTATACAGCTGAATCGGACATTGCTGTTGCATATTTAGTAGCTGACAGCACGATCAGACTAAAGATCGAAGAACCTTCGACGCACAAAATATTGCAACTCCTCATGGCCAGCTACTTTACGTGGGATACGGCCTATCCTCCAGCATACGCAAATACTTTAGATTACTTAGAGTGGGAATTAGTTCGGCCCTCAAAAAAAGTACGCTCGGTCGTAGAAAAATTCGTGCGCAACGTCCAACGAAAGTTCGAGCCGTCAACAGAGCTATAGTGTAAACACCCCGGCTCTAACCGTTTGTTTTTTTAATTTTATAATTCATTGTTCCTTTTTTCTATTCATAAATGTAAGTTTAAGTTTTACTGTTAAGTACAACATCAAAACTTTATTTTCCAGTTAATGTTATAGTAGAAAAATATATACTGATATTGAAAAAACTAGATTGTTGTGTACATTTAATATTTTAGATATTGTGCCCACTCACCTATGTGCATATGAGACTTCTCGTGTTGCCTACCGGCGCGCGCGCGCGCGCGCGCGCGCGTGTGTGTGTGTGTGTGTGTGTGTGTGTGTGTGTGCATATGTGTGCGCGCGTACGTATATATATGTTACAAATTGTGAAACGCAAGATGTAAGATATATACATCACCGGGCCTTAAGTTCTCAGTCCTCTCATTCGATGTAACCGCGCATTCTGTTCCTTCTCTTTGTAAGAAAACCGCAAGTAGTCGATAGCCTAATGGTTAGCGTACGTACGTTAGGTAGTAGTCGGAAATAGGTTAGGTAGGTTCAATGCCAGGTAGTGACAATAAAATTTATTCGCAGGAATTTGTTTCAGGACGACCGGAAACCCTCAAAAATGATAATACACCATCGAAAGAAACCATCAATAACGGGAAGTGTTTTTTTTTCATGTTTTAATATACTTGACGCCACGTTATTAATACGAGGCGTGTCGATGTACACACAAAAATCCGTGTTCCATCAAAACGCGTGGATGCGTGTAGGAAATCCGGAAGCGTGAACTGTATGATTTATGAACATAACACGCTTAAAGTGTGTTGTTTGAGCATCGACACATTTTAGACGTGTTGAAATTGGCGACAAGTGCATGCACGTTTAAAGTGCATCGAAGCAACACGCTAGAAGCGTGTTGCAACAACACACTACTAGCGTGTTGTAACAACACACATGAAATGTGTTGTTACGACGGCAACACGGGAGTTACCGCGTTGAAAACGGCGACAAGATTACACACATAATATGTGTTTAAACAAGACGCTTGTTTTTACAGTGTAGTGACCCACGTAACAATTGATTTCCGGTCCGGGACAGGGGCCAACGGGGCTAAATTGAAGCGATTCCGAAAGGCACGCTGGGCTGCGATCACAGAACATCCACTCGAAAAGTAGGCCTCAATGGCAACAGCACCCGCCTCACTGTTCCAACGCATGATGGCGATTGAACTGTGTCGGGATAAAACTTTAGAGTCCCCCCCTTTCGAACGAGACCACTAGCGCTCAGTTACGACATCAACCGACTGATTGGCGCGCATTTTAAAAAAGGAAGTTATGTTGCCGCACCCTGTATATATATATATATATATATATATATATATATATATATATATATATATATATATATATATATATATATATAATAAACCATTCAAACAAAAATTGGCCTGATTCTAGCAGGAGCCCCACTCCCGAATATTTACCCGGAGTTTTAAAGCGGATCAAGCCAGCTCCATTTTGCTTTTATTGTTTTTATTTTTGCGATCTTTTTGTACCCGGTACGTCATTTTGAAAATGCCGGTTTTTCACGATTTTCGCACTCTGCAAAATCACGTGCTGGACTTTGAAAAATCGTAATCTCACCATTTAGTGATATGAGCTTTGAAAACGACACCGTTAGCTTTAGCTCCGTTAAAAAAAACTGCGATTTTTTTTTCTCACAGAGTTATTCAGTTTTTTCTAAAAAACGGCAGGTTTTGGAAAAGCCAGCATTTTGGGGCGTAACTTGAAAATTAAGAGGTTTGGAATATTTAGTCTAAGAAGTAAAAAGTTGCATTTTGTTGTTGTGGAGTCACTAAGTTTCATTTAGATTTTTTTCTAAAATATTTTTGTATCGCTATTTTTGGCTGATAGTCGACGATTTCTCTCGGTAATTTATTGCCGTTACTTTGCAACAAAGATGTTTTACTGAAAATATCAAGAGGAGAAAAGGTATTGCTTTGAACGTGCTAAGACGGCATCGTCAAATATAAAATTAAACAATAGAAAACAATTTGGTGGATTGCGAAACATCTGCATCGTAAAAGGCTAAACAGGTGCGTTGTTTAAATTTCGACAAAAACTTTGACCAGTCTTCATTTGCTATGCTTAGAGTGGAGACGCCACAAGTTCGCTTCGGTACCGAAAGTAGAATAATTATCCGGCAGATGCTCATAGTGGAATAACCCACCCCCGAGTGAAAGTCCAAATGAATCCTGGGTTCGAATGAAAAATCGCCAGAATGTCGGGTTGGTAAGAAAGTCTTGCGAAACTAAAGTGCTCCGTTAAATATTATTCCTAGCAAAGCAGTTCGAGAAAATTCGAGAGTGGAAATTGCTAGAACGTTCTAGGAACTTACATGTCAAAGGGATAAGGCGCTTGTTCGTTTCGATCGGACAGTACTAGTAAATTTGGATCAAAGTGCACTAAAAATGATCGCCTATTGCGATTTTCTACAAGGACGTTCTGCAGGATCTGCTGCTAATAATGTGTGCAGTGAGTTTAACAGTAACGTAGCTTGGCATCCAACAGTATGGGGGAGTGCGGTAAATACGGATGCTGATTAATTCCGGACACCTCGGCATTTGTTAGCTTAGCTAACAATATGAGCTAACTCAGCTCATATTTTTTAGAAATTGCAATCAAATTTGAATAAATAAAATCTGGTAGTATCGTTTGTTTCCATATGCTTTATTTTCGTACCTGCCTATATGATAAACGGATTAAAACGTATTCTGCTTCGTTAAAGTTTTTACCTACCTTCGGTTCGAACCTACGTTTCCCAATTCCAGAGCTGGGCGCGCTGTAACATCATCTTGGATACCCCACGGTCTCAGTGAGTCGAACAAGGCGTCACGCGTTCATATTTGTCTTTCATTGTTGCTTCGTTCGCACAGAAAGGATTCGATCAAGGAAGTAGTCACTGAAGATGAAAGCTGGGTGTTATACGTTGACCGAACACGAAAACCTACCTTGAGGCTACCTTGAGGCGAAAGACCAGAACCAACTTCTAAACCATCCCGTGAACAGAGAAAAGTTTTACTCTGTTGTTGGTGGGATTTCGAGGGGCTGTTGTATTATCAGCTTGTTACCCCTAACACCACGATAAATGCCAAGATCTACTCTACACAATTACAGAAGCTGTTTGCACTGATTAAACAAAAACGTCGTAAACGTCGACAAGTTCGTCTTCTTCACGACAACCCCCGGTCCAACGCAATAGCTAAAATGATACACAAAACTATTTCATAATTAGAATGGGAAGTACCTACTACTACATCAACCCTACTTACCGGACTTAGCCCCGTCAGATTGTCATTTATTTCGGGCTGTGAAATACTATTTACATGATAAATAATTCGACAACCAAACGGATCTTCAAACAAACTCTTAAAGACTTATCCCATTAAAGACCTGAAGATTCCTGGACGGCTGGCATTCAAAGTTTACCAGAGCCTTGGACACGAGTTGTAAACGAAGAGGGAGATTATATTATAAATCAATCTTACTTCACTAAAATGTTATGTTTATTTTGAACAGGTGTCGTTTGTGTCGCAAGACTTTCTTACCAACCTAATGTAATAGTCGTTACCCATTGATGATGCGTCTCCGTGTTCTTGCTTGTCCCTTCGAGTATAGTACGCGCGAGCCCAGCATGTATACATATAGTTGCGGAATAAAGCGCGTAAAGTGGCGGCGGGAGAACCACTCTACTCGCTGATAGTAAGAGGTATCGGAGGGTATATCGAGAAGCGAGGGCGTTGGGAGCGCGATCGAGCCAACGCAGGGTGGCGGCACTGCGTTACCAGCGAGCGAAAGCTTCTCCTCGACGGGGAATAGGGTAGCGTAGTGCGGCTGTCCCGCGCACGGTGGCGGCTGTGGGGATTCCCGCTATCCTCGTGGCGCGAGCTGCCGGCCATTCTGGAGAGCCTCTTTGCACATAGACAGGGTGGACCATTTAACGTGACCACCCCAAATATCTCCGTTGCCTTTAGAGTGACGGAAAAAATGTCAAGAGGTAATTCAATTTATTTCGAAGGGCTGATGCAGTGGTGCAAAATTAATTTTTGTCAACGTCATAGTTTTTGTGTTCTCAAGGTCATCAATGGTTTTTCAAATGGAAACATGTTTTTTTTCTTATGAAGACGTTGTAGCTGATATTCAGACGAGTCCAACGACCTATGATATTATGACCTTGAAATGATATCATAGGTCGTTGGATTCGTCTGAATATCAGCTACAACGTCTTAATAAAAAAAAAACATGTTCCTGATTGAAAAAGCAGTGATCGGTTATCCGTTGGATAACCTGCGCCGCTATCACACCATAAACTATTCGAAGGTCAAGAGAATCATTCATCCGACGTTTTCAAAAATGTGTCGAGGTTAATGGCCATCACTTCGAACATTGGGTACAATAAATTTTTCGCACGAAAAATTCAATTACATTATTCGGATATTCTTATTGTCAATACCATCACGATTTCCCGTTTTTACCCGTGTATTTTGGCGAAAAATAATTTCAAGGTTATAATATCATAGGTCGTTGGATTCGTCTGAATATCAGCTCAACGTCTTAACAAAAAAACCTGTTTCCATTTGACAAACCATTGATGACCTTGAGAACGCAAAAACTATGACCTTGACAAAAATGAATTTTTCACCACTGTATCAGCCCTTTGAAGTCAATCAAATTACCTTCTGACATTTCTTCGTCACTCTGAAGGCAACGGAGATATTTGGGGTGGTCCACCCTGTATACATACACATCGTATATATGTATACACGAATGGGTTGGGCTGCGAGGCTGGGCGCTCGGTGAAGAGAAAGAGCGGCGGCGGTGGGAGGGGGGGGGGGTGAAGTTCCCAGCTCATCTTGTAATGGACTCAGGAGACAGCCCAGTCGGCTAATGGACCTCCGCTTTTCCAGAAGAGCTCTTAGTATATGTCTGTGCCGCGTGAGTGCGACCGGGAGAGAGGCAGAGAGAGAGGGAGAGAGGGAGACGAGTCGAACGGAAAATGTGAGAGTATCGATGCCATTGGGATGCTCTGTACCAAATCTACGAGTTTTCCACAGTGTATACACGTATATCCGTGAACATAAATATATTTAACACACGAGGACGATTGTAACGTATATAGGAGTACGATCGCTCCAGCACGGGGGAGCGCGGTCTCTTTCGTTCGAGTGTATTACTTATTACGTTATTCCATTATTGAATTATTGCGGCGACATGAGGGACGAGAGATCGAATATACCGAATTGAATATGACCCGATTTCGCCTCCAGGAAACCATGGGAACGACGCGGTACATGAGCCCTATTATTTCCATATACGAATGGATCTATATATACATGTCTGTGTATGCATTTATGTAAGGCGACACTGGTGGATGGGCGTTCGAGATTTGCCTCCGGCGGTCCTCAGAGTTAAGCAGCGCTGTGCGCGGCCAATACTCGGAGCGGTGACCGCTTGATCGTGCACCAGCTGGCGCATGAGTCATTCAGCGGAAGAATAATCATTCTGAGACCTTGGTGTAGATATGTACTTGATTAAAAAAGTCTGTGCACCAGAGAATCAGAAGAATGTGGTAGTAATAGTGTAGCTTAAGGGGCTTCGGGACCATTCTTTCACTGCGCAGTGGGGCTGAAGATGCTATGAGTTTCTAGCAGGACGTCAACCCTTCGTGAATGGAATTTCATGGAAAAGAAATTATTGTCGAGTATTTTCCAACTGATAATATTGTTGAAAAATATGCCCAAGCTGGGAAGCGTTATTAATAGTTATAATTTTATAAGCTTTTATTTAAGTTCGCTTGGTGTGAGATGCAAAACGGAATATCGATATTTCACCCACTTCCCGACTGCTTAGAGCTCTGAAATTTTGCAAACATGCATCTAATTATAAGAGGTGACAATGCATGATTAAACTTGAACGAAAACTACTTTTTGTGAGATGCAAAACGGAAAATCGATATTTCACCCACTTCCTGACGACTTAGAACTCTGAAATTTTGCAATCATGCATCTAAGAGGAAATACATGGAAAGTGCAGGAACCATATGAATTGGATCTAACAAGGAAAGGTTGCAAGGTCGATCTCTCCGATTTCGATTAAATTTGGCATGCTTGTAGAATGGGTAAAAATAGGCGACACGTATTTTTTTATATCTGCGGCACCGGAATTTTAGGGGGTGAAACGCACCCTCGAAAATAGGGGTGTTTTCGTTTTTCGTCGATAACGTTATCGTTCTCATCTCCAATGTATAGTATATGAAAAAATAAACATTGTTGCAATTTAAATTTTTCTCATATCTCGTACCAATAAAACGTTATCGACGAAAAACGAAAAACACCTCAATTTTGTAGGGTGCGTTTCAACCCCTCAAAATCGTGTTCCGCAGATATAAAAAAATACGGGTTGCTTGATTTTACCCATTATACAAGCATGCCAAATTTAATCGAAATCGGAGAGATCGAAAGCGCAACCTTTCCTTGTAAGTGCTCTCCAATAGGTAAAATAGGTTAAATGGTAAGGTCCAGTAGGTGGTGAGCCAACATCTATGATAGATGCCACCTATTACAGTTTTCCAGGATTTCGCCTGACAATCAACCAATAATGACACCGGTTTGTCTGGAAGGATTAATCCTTCTTCGCAAAAATGTCAGACCTCTAGTAAAATCAATTAAAGACGGAAAAGTAGAAGATAATTTATATGTAATTTTTTTTACAACAAGCTTTTATTTAATGTACTAAAAAGTAGAAAATCTTTTTTTTACCAAGTCACCTAAATGTGACTATCAATATAAGCTTGGGGCGCTCAACATTTAGACATATCATCTTTAAGCTACATAAATCCGTTTACATATCAACTGTATTGAATTTACTGTTAATCGCTCTTAGATTTCTTAAACAAAAATGCTGAAAGTGAGTATGAACGTGTCATAATAATTTCTCGAATTTCTATTGTGCCAAATTAAATACGGTTAATGAAACTGAATTGATCAAATTTATTAAACATTTAAAAAGTTGAGCTCGACAAGCTTTTATTTATAGCCACATATTGGTGACGTGGTAAAAAAAATATTTTCTACTTTTTAGTCCATTAAATAAAAGCTTGTTTAGGAAAAAAAAATCACAATAACATATAAATATACTGAAATTTTGTTAGAGGAAAAAATAATTCGCTGACTTTTGGCAACGGCGACAGGTTTTAACATTTTCAGGAGTGACTGTCGCTAAAGCGTCGTCAGCTGGAATACTATGTACGTTTTATTAGTATACTGTACTGTGACTACCCGAAAATCAGGGTTATTCATAAAAATTAATGATGAAGACATAAGTAAGTTAATTGAAAGATCATTTAGACACTTATTTATATATACATTGATAAAGTTGTGTACCAAATTTCATTTTAAAAATATTAATAATCAAAGAAGTTATAAACAATCTCGTGAAGGACCTTTGAACGTGAAGGGCTCAACGGTCTACTTGATCTTTACCACCCGGTTAATATGACACAAAAAAAATTCATTCAAAACCGATAATGTTGACTAAGACTTGACTGAGCTTTTTTTGTTATCACGTTTCATTCATCGGAAAAGAAATTTTGATTTTTTTTCGTTTTTTTTCGAGCGAAAAGGACATCATTATTGTTAATAACTAATTGAGAAAAATGTTAAGAAGAAAAACATCGGTCAGGAAAAAAACTACTATTACACTGAACAAGTGTACCAAAGTTCAAGTTAATCCGTTCGTTAGATGTCGAGAAATTGTGTATACCGTTTTGAAAAACATAGTTTCGAGAAAAAAGCGTTCAAAGTTTGACTAGTAGTTCTATTATTGTAATAATAAATTTACCTTTAATCTGCGACCCCTGCATGATCTGTCAAAACGTCGTCTTTTGTTTGAGTTGCCATAATCGATAAATGAGGGTTTTTGAATTTTTCACAGTAGCCTAACGGCTTAAGCACCATTACGATTTCGAAATACCCGCTAATTGATGCTTGACTGTGAGTGGCTCACTCGACAGAGCCAGTTACCGCGGTGTTGCCACGTTTAACCTGCAAGTTTATTGAAGGCAGTATTGTTGTCTCGAAAATGGATTTTTTTGAAAATTATTGTTCTACAGACCGTATTGAATACGTCTGTCAAAACGTTTATCGATACTTATAACTTTAGTCCAGTTATAGAAATTTTAAGGAGTCCACGTTCGAGGACCACGGTTGAGAAGGAGCAACTTCAAACGCGTTTTTTTCGAAACTATGCTTTTCTAACCACGATATCTAAATAACCAATTGGTTAATTGAGCTCATATATGGCATACACCTTCAGTGGACTGTTTGCCAACGTTGGTAGCAGAATTGAGTCGAAATATTTTTTTTTACTCTCAAAATGGTGGACAAATTGATTAATAAGTTTAGCATGCTATTATTTTGTCCATTTTTTTTATCAATCTGGTACCGAATATCACAACTCTCATATAGTTGAGCAATACGTTTGGTGGTTTTTTTTCGGATTCATACAACACTGATCACCAATTGGGGGCGTTTTCTGCGCACCGTTGTGAACAAATGTACAAACGTACACGATAATATTTTTTTTCTTCAAATCTGTATGAATTCTGAAAGGATCAATAAACACGTGTATTTAAAAAAAATTATTTTTATTTGGTTATTGCATCCTAAAAATCACCTCGAAAACAGCGCTCTAGACAACATTACTGCTTTAATGGCCGAAAGCAAACCGCTTGAGTTTAAATTGCTCATCTTTTTTCGAGTATTATTGATGAAGTGACTAGATAAATCACTTAATTATTTGACATAATATTCCTAACTCCAAAATCACGGTTTTATCAGATTTTAAATAAAAATGTCGACATTATTTGAGTCCCTACAGCCCTACAGTTAGTGTTTACGAGGTGTCATGGGTATTACTAAATAAATAAAGATTCAGGGTGAATATTAATAATCCCCGAAACTATGCTGTGAAACTGATTGATTTTTAGAAAGTTAATATACCGGAAATTAAGGAGGGAGATTTTCCTTTGAGCGAGGAAAAAAATGCTGATTTTCATGACTTTTTTTCAAAGGCAAGATTTCTTCATCATTTTTTAGACTTAAGGTATGTTTTATTACTACTTCTGGCTGTTACATGGTAATTTATTTTATTTATGTTCAAAAATCGCGGAGATATGGCATGGTCTGCTAAACGGGTGGCGGCGGGTGTTTTCAGACGCCGTGACACGTAGCCTCGGCGGGATTAATCTGAAGAAAAAAAAAACAAACGAAAATGTTTCTTTTTTTAACACTTATACGCAGAATCTGAACCAAGACAAAGTGAGAAATGTTGAAAATCGATTAAATGGTACGCTTTGAAACAAAAACATTGAATTTTCCGAAAAAATGGCTGCATTTTGCAATAAAAAAAAAACCATTCATTTTTAATTTTCATAAACATTCATTTTTTAGCTATTCGTCACGCCAGTTTTGGAAATACAGTTTAAAAGATCGTGCCATACCTCCGCCATTTAAAAAGCGTAATAATAAAAAAAACATGTAACAGCTAGAAGTAGTACTAAAACCCTAAGTCTCAAAAATTGTGGACAGGTTTTTCCGTTTCAATCAAATCATGAAAATAAGCATCTTATTTGTCGTTTATTAAATTCATTTATGTCAACTATCGTCGAAATGGCATAAAAAATCGTTCCGGAACGGTTTTTGAATTTTTTTTCTGGAAACTTTTCGCCTGTACTTTACGTTCGAGTGAATTTGATTTGCAGTTATTAATTTTACCGTAAAGGAACGCTTGGTTCAGTCTTTGACCATACAAGTTGATGCAATTCAATTAAATTCAATACAATTCACGCTCGATTCCAACTTTCTTCAGCCTAAGGCAACGGTTTGTCAGAAATGTCGGATGAGCCCTTGAAGTTGTGAACGCAGGGTACCGCTGATGTTGCGCATAGAGCCAATACGCTGAGGAAGAAAAATGATATAATTGTAGGTACGAGCCTCGCGTTGCTCACATGAGAAGACGTCATCCTCCTCTTTCGAAAAAAAAATTCATATATACATGTATTCATTAGATATATAAAGACGAGAAAGCGTCGGGAGCTATCGTTGCCCTGGCCGCATCTCCTCTTATGTACGATACATCAGCTCCATGCATAATAAATCCCTGGCCAGTCCTGCTCTCCTCGGCTCTTTCTCCTTTTACTCGGTGCAGTGTCTCCTGGGTCGAGGTGAGACGCGAGGAGGCCGAAAACGGCGGCTGTGGGGAGGGGAGAGGGCGAGGGAGAGGGAGAGGGAGAGGGAGAGGGAGAGGGAGAGGGAGAGGGAGAGGGAGAGGGAGAGGGAGAGGAAGAGGGAGAGGGAGAGAGAGAGAGAGAGAGAGAGAGAGAGAGAGAGAGAGAGAGAGAGAGAGAGAGAGAGAGAGAGAGAGAGAGAGAGAGAGAGAGAGAGAGAGAGAGAGAGAGAGAGAGAGAGAGAGAGAGAGAGGGAGAGGGAGAGGGAGAGGGAGAGGGAGAGGGGGAGGGGGAGAGAGAGAGAGTGGGGGGGGGGTACAACATGCCAAATGCAGTCCGAGGGAAGGAAAAGCACTCTCCAGTTTTCGATCCTCTTTCTTTATGCACGCGATTCTCCGCGAAACGAAGGTCCGCACGTTCCATTTTCTCGCCCTTCCTCCCGCACTTTCCCGCAGTCTTCTGCTTCCTCTCTCACTTCTCTGCATCGCTTACTCTCGCTATTTTTTTACTGCTGTATATATGTGTTTATGTATATGTGCGAGCTTATCCCGCATACGTATACGAACTGTATACATACTCCCTCGCGCCCATTCCACCCTCGCTCACTGCTACCAAACTCGTCTAACCGCTTGAAGAGTGCGGGGGGAAACGGAGAGCAGTAGCCAGCAGCAGTGGCGTCCGGTGATGGAGAACCTCCGAGGATATCAATATCCGGGATTGTCCGAGACCGAGACACGAGAGAGAAGCCAACTTCGCCATCGAATTTCGCAAATACGCTTCAACGTGAATCTCGTGGTGTACTTACCGATCTCTGTCCCCTCCCTCACTCCCTGTCATTCTATTTCTCTTTCTCTACCCCCAACCACCTCTTCTCGTCGTTTGTGCGCGACTACTTTATTTATTTATTCGCGGTCAGACCCTCTTTTTCTCCTCCTCTTCTCCTCACGTAGCTCCTCTCAGTTTTTTCCCCGCTACACTCTTTCCGCCCCTCAGCCAGTTCCGCGAGCCCAAATTCTGCCGTTTGTACGCGCGCAGTATCGATAATTGAATTCGTACTGCTGATAAATTTCACGCTTCGATCATGGTGAACACGCCTGCACATCGAACTAGACAATTTTCCAGTGCACATCGGCGTAACCTCCACGACAGATTTTTTACTGGAAATAATTATTTGACGTATTCCTTTTACGAACCCGTATATTTAACAATTTACTGATTTTCGTTTGAATTTAAGTAAAAATACATCCTAGTGTGCTGGTTAAATTTCCAGCCAAGTAACCGAACTTATAAGAAAAAATTACGACTTTGAAAAACGTCTAATTCATACGGCACTTCATGAAGAAGACATGCTGGCCACGTTTCTATCTAATAATTTATATGGGTACTATTAGGGGGTTTAATCTCGCTGTTTTTTAACAGATCGCGTTGCTGAAACTGCGTGCGTGTGGTTTAAGGCGTTACCGTGGGGGTAGCGCAAAAAAGGCCTTTTTCATGAATTTTTTAAAAGAAAACTACAAAACTTTTTTAATCGATCAATATACCATTTTAAAGAACACATCTTGAAGAACTTTCAGTAATTTTTTTATTGAAAAATATTACATTGTTTAGTGACAAATGGCCGTCAATGAAATAATGTTTTTATATACACGGTTTGCGGTGACCAACATTGCGGCGAAGTGGATCATCTGAAAAAAAAATGCGGATGGATTTAGTCAAATATAAGTATAAACTAGTCTTTGATCGAAGGATTTTAAAAAATATTCATTTTTCACAAAATGGCGGACAGTCAAAGTTAATGGTTCGATTTTAACGAAAAAAAAAACGGCAGTTTTTTGGCTATAAAACGGCAATTTTTTTCGAAAAAAAAATCGAACGATTAAAGACTACATTTTTATGTATTAAATAAGCCTGCAAAATTTCAAGAAGATCGGGTCATTAGTGTTCGAGTAATCTTGGTCATCGACTTCAGAAATGCCATTTTGAGAAAAACGCGTTTAAAGTTTCTCTTTCAACGCTCTTTCAACGCGGATTCTTCTCTTTCAACGCTCATATCTCATATCTCATATCTCCGTCAATTTTGTTCGGATCGACTTGAAATTTTCAGGACATATTCTCAGATACTTTACTTCAAAAAAATGCAATAAAAAAAATCGATTTTTTCAAAATCGCAAGTGGGGGTAACCCCTTAAGATGGCAACGCACTTATAAAGAAGTACTATAAGCAAGCCAGTGTATGTCATTTCGTCGAAG
This sequence comes from Ophion ellenae, assembly GCA_963210295.1. Lineage (NCBI taxonomy): Eukaryota > Metazoa > Arthropoda > Insecta > Hymenoptera > Ichneumonidae > Ophion > Ophion ellenae. Next base: position 15,057,498 of record OY723395.1, read on the forward strand.
TGTAAACAACTTTTTTTTTCATAGTGTTAAACTTGTCAAATTTCGTTCTAAAACGGAGTATTTGCGGGGAATTTTACTGCGCTACTTTATTCAATAAAAATCTGCAGCTGAAAAACACAGAATTCTTGTTGAGACCTACGGCGACCATGCTCTGTCGGAAACAACATGCAAATGATGATTTAGACGCTTCGAAAATAATGATCTTAATGTGTTGTATCGGAGGTATTCAGTGAAGACTCATGTCAGACGCTGGCGGAATATCGAAGATCATTAGGAGTTGATCACACAAAAGTTTTGGAATGTTTGAAAGCATGAGGAATGATTTTTTAAACATAAAGCATTAATTTTCACAAAAAAAAAAACACCGAGAACTTATTCAACATCCCAATAAATAACTCCAGATGTTTGATACGCATGCCGTTCTCCGCATGTAAAAAAATCTAAAGATCAATAAAAACAGGGCTCACCGAATGTTTAGGGCCTTAGACCACTCTGGGATTTTCCAAAAATCGATTTTTTTTTAAATTAAAAAGGTACCCTAGTACCTATAAAATGATATTCCGAAGGGTTATGGGTGTAAAAAGTCTCTGAGTACTCGATTTCCGAATTCTAGCGCATCCCTCTTGATCCACAGTAATGAAACATTATTCATGTCGTGACTTTTTACTAACTTTAAACGCGTTTCTCTCAAAACTACATTTTTCAAGTTGGCCGGACTTATAACTGAAACAAATTTCGACCGATTCACTTGAAATTTTAACTGTATATTTAGAATTACATTTTCTAAGGCACTATGTACAATTTTTTAAAATTATATTGCATAGTTTCTTTTTTATAAACAATTTTCCCACGATTGTTTGGTGGCATTTAATACTTTGTGTTTTAGAAATGCGCCATTTTGACATGTATCGCTGTGAAGAAAATAATGTTGTATAGTCAATTACGTCTATAATAAAACCCTTTAATTTGTAATTCCGATTTATTTTATGGTTTCGCTGAAAAAAATCCCAAAATATGCCCTTTTTGGCCTCTACAATGGCCAAGGCCTTAAAGAAAATATCAATGATAGAACACACAAAACGTGACTAGCCGAAGATTTTTCGTAATCGCGACTTTTAAGAGAAAATGTAAGGATGTTTTAAGAGAAGGTTCTGCCTTGTTGGGCCGAAAAATGTTCGATTTTTAACAATTTTTTAATGCGACAAGTACTACATATAGAATGTTGATATTTGGTATGTTGACTGAGCGGTCTTTATTTAACATCAAAATATTTTTGAAACTTTGATACAACATGGTGGTGGGAGTGGGAGGAGCCACTTATGTCGGTGTGCGGGCGATGACATTCTCCGCTTGCCCGCTAAGTCCCGGACAGGTGATCTGAAGCAAAAAAATCAAACATATTTTCACTTTGTACTATATTGTGTATAAGTTGACCTAGAATCAAGAGGAAAAATTGAAAAATAAAAAACAGTGAGCGATCGGAAGGAAGTTTGTTTTTTTTCCAAAAAATGTCGCAGTTTTTGTCTCACTATTTTTTTATTTTTCTTCTTGATTCTAGGTCAACTTATACACAATATTGTACAAAGTATAAATATGTTTGATTTTTTTCCTTCACATCACCTGTCCGGGACTTGGGGCTTCCACAAGCAAAGAATGTCATCGCACGCGCACCGACTCCCCCCACTCCCCCACTCCCACCGCCATGATTTGTCAAACTTTAAAAAAATATTTTGATGTTCAATAAAGACCGCTTAGTCAACATACCAAATATCAACATTCTATATTTAATACTTGTCGCATAAAAAATTGGTGAAAAATCGAACATTTTTTGGCCCAACAAGGCATAACCTTCCCTTATCCTACAAAATGTGTGTGAAATTTGTTATTCCAATTATCCTTGGGTATAACAACAGATTGTAACTTATTTTTATCAAGTGCCACTGTGATTTACTAATGATTCGAAAAAACTCTGCTCGTGCGCTCACAAAATACGGTCCTCCGCGAAGGGAACACCGTAATGCACGCGTTTTCATTTTATTTCCATATTTTTTGTATCCCATTAAGATCGAAGAGACGGAGCAGCGACGAGCTGCGTCCCGAGGATAATAGCCCGATGATCGAATAGTTTGGTTTAATGCACGTAATGATGATCCCCCAGACCTCTTTCCGGGATCGCAGCTTTCCTTCTAGTCGCAGATATATATATATATATATCCTATAGTCCTTGTCCCTTTTTCTACCCCTCGCTAACGCATCATCGCCAAAGGAGAAGGGGACGATGGCTGGGCACGGCGGGTATATAAGTCGAGGACAAAGTGGACGGCGTACAGAAAACCTCCATTAAAGTCCGTAGAAGTGATTAGTCCTCCTGGTCTACAGTGCTTCCGAAGCTTCTCTATATCGAGCCCCTATCTTCCCACCCCCGCCTATCCTGACTTTTTTCTTACACACCTATATACATGTATAGAGTTTCTCTCATTTTCCATGGCTCTCCTTTTCCTCGGTACTTGAAATCTTTCAATGCAAAGGCACACCGACGCCATTATCCTCGAAATTAATCGAATCCTCGTTTTAGCCCGTACAGCGCCGACGTATACGCGAACGGCCACGGCGCATGCAAGAGTCCTCAATATCGCTAAAAAAAATCAACGAAAAAAGCCATCGGCCTTGACGCCTAATGGCGTATAAATCGAACGAGCCAGATCGAAGCGTGAGAGTGGGAGATGTGGCTGCAAAGATGTGCGATAGGATATAACACGAAGAGCGGACACTCTGCGAAATTTGGCGCACCTCTCCATGGTGTTTCAGTCTGGTTTGTTGTTGGTATTGTTGCTTCGCACTGCGTTTGTTCTATTCCGTTCAATTAATTAGCGGCTTATCCGAGAGATCGTGCGGGGCGTTTCGTTCGTTCGATGGTGTATACAGGTGAGGTATAGCGGACGGCTAATTGAAGGAGGTCATTGGCTACGAGGAGAAGTGGAGACGTATATTGGCCTATAATCCATTTACGATTTTCTGTCCTTTTGTGTGTCGCTCTCTGTCGGGGGGTTGCGTCGTCCGTGTCGATTTGCCGGTTTGCGAGTGGTGAAAATAGAAAAAAGGAAGGGTGAAAAAAAGGAACAATGGAGAGCGAAAGAGGCGAAAGAGAGAAAGGTCATAGCCTTTCTAATTTAATCTGGCGAATGATTCCGTGATTCTCGTGACGGTAACCCCCCCCCCCCCCCCGCTCGATGCCCGTGGCGCGGCAACCCTTTCATTACTTAGTTCCCATACTTCTTCTCTCTCCTTCACTCTCCTCCTTTAGCTCGGGATGGCGCACCCGACTGTACAACCCACCCCGTCATCATCCCTTCCGCGGGTCGCTTCTCTCGTCGACGCTTGGAGCAACGTGTGCGCTCCACTACGCAACACTAAATCAACGGCCAGTGTAATTTTTGTAATAGGAGGTGCGGCCGGGAAGGGGTTTGCGGAGGGGAAAGAGGGGTGGAAGGATCGAGAGAGAGGGAGAGAGAAAGGAGGATAGACGAACGCTTTCCCTCGTGGAGTAAATTGCCGTATCGCAGTGGGGATGCGTCTCCCTTGATGCTTGCGGTTGTGGGGGAACATCGCGTCCAACGCGGAACGCCTGGTGGGAGCGACTGCCGGAGGGGAAATAGGGGAAGTTCATCGCGTATGAGCCACGAGCCAAAAAGCCACGGATCGCGTTCGAAGTATCGCTCATTCAGCCACAGGAGATTCGTCGCACTCGTAAATTTTATCTCTTCGCCAGAGGATCCTGGCGGACCGCATACCGGCGACCTTGGATTCTCTCCTGCTCCTGTTTCGTTCCCTCTGGGCGCGTCCGAGATGTTCGGCAATTACGAATGATCGGCGGAAAGTGCAGCGAGTCGGAGCTAGAATCTAACCAGGACTGCCTGGATCCTGAGGAAATTCTGAATGGCTGTTGCGGACGCTGCAACCACTGAGCGGAAAAACAAGCCGAAACCAAACTCAAACCTAAGCAAACCCAAATCAAGTCCGAAGAAACGACCAAATCCAAAGGAACAATCGAAACGAAGTTCGCTGGGAGGAAAGTCCATTTATGGTGAACGCCTAGGCCAAAAGCACGTTCAGGCTCATTGGCGCGCCAATCAAGATGCAACCTATAATTGCCCCACCACTCCAGCCCTTCCACAGCATCTTTCCCCACCGTCATTCGCGGCGAATTTCTCCTGGACGTTTATCCACGGCGAGTTTTCCGATCGGATCAACCGTCGCTCTTTTGCCGCGCAATTAACCTCGAGTTGCAATTAAGGGGCCTTCACTTTTGACGCTAAAAAGGGTATTCTCATGTTTTTTTTATAGGTTTATATTATAGATATTGATATAAAAGTTACACTTAATAAATACTTTTTGGCAATACACTTTTTTAAATTTATTTATTTAAAGCACTATTTATAGACGAAAGTGGTAGTTGAAAAATGTCCTAAAAAATTGTAAGTCTGCGCTGTTGATGAAATCTCGGAGACGGATCATTCGAAACAAAAGAATCAAACGGTTTAGATTCAGTATGTTAATGGCTATAGCGCAAATCATACGATTTTTGATATATGCAAAAATAACAAAATGGCGGACATTATTCGAAAAAAAAACGTGTTTTTTCACCATTTTCGGCAAAAAATAGTAAATATCAAAATTTAAAAAATCCTTGATATGGGCTATAGCTATTGTTGTAAAGAATATGTGGTTAACATTTCATAAGGATCGATTCAACAGTTCGAAGATTTAATCAACAAGCCATCGTTGTTTCGACAAAAACGCGTTTAAATATTTCTTTGGGTTACATAAATACGTTTAAAAAAATTTATGTATTCCGAAAGTGTATTTATTAAGTGTAACAACTTTTATATCAATATTTATAATATAAACCTATCTGAACATTCATAAAAATTGCCTTTTTTGGCGTTCAAAGTGAGAAGACCCCTTAAAGTGCGTTACTTTACGGACTTTTTTCACTCTGTGTTGCACTCTTTTCAATTCGCTCGTCGACGCAATCTGCAAGACGAGTAATCCAGTCATACTTCTATAGGACAGAGGAATCAAAGTAGCCAATTAGACCGACGTGTTCCGTAGTGTGTGTAGGAGGGTGGAGGGGAATACGAGAGCGAGAGAGAGAGAGAGCAGGAGAGAGAGAGAGAGAGAGAGAAGAGAGAGAGAGAGAGAGAGAGAGAGAGAGAGAGAGAGAGAAGAGAGAGAGAGAGAGAGAGAGAGAGAGAGAGAGAGAGAGGAAGGGAGGGAGGGAGGGAGGGAGGGAGAGAGAGAGAGAGAGAGATGAGAGAGAGAGAGAGAGAGAGAGAGAGAGACGGGGGAGTGACGGCACGGCTTCTTTACCACCCACGAGCTAATCGGCTGAAACCCCGGACGGTGGCGCGTCTGTATCGCGTTAATGCACCCCCGACCGAGGAATAAATCGGCCGCACGCGAGACAAAGACCGACGAGCGCGCGAGTCTCGTGGAGGGGTTGGTCGGCGGTGGGGGTGAAAGGCCAAGCGGCGGGGACGCCTGCGCGCCGTGGTGGGGACGGCCATCGTACGGGAGTGGGAACTCCGCAAGGGATGAACGCGCGCGGTGGGGTCTAGAGAGAGAGAGTGACAGTTAGAAAGAGGGGAAGTTTATCACCGTCGTCGGTGGCGTGCCGTCGACGGCCGCACGCGACAGTTTACGGCCGGTTGCCGAGGCGAAAGGTTCCTTCGTCTTCCGCTACCTCGCAGAGCTTAACACACACAGACACTGAGAAAATACTCGCGCGACTATGTGCCATCGGGTATCAACTGTTTCGCTCTGCGATATCGCGTGACAACTGCGTGTCTCGGGGAAATACACATTGTCACGTAACTCGCTTTCCATTATATCGCATTGACGCTGAGTGAGGAAAGCGATTTATTTCCGGCAATATTGTTTTATCATACCTAATAAACGTGGAATCAACGGGAGGAAATAGAGACCGACAAATATACGATATATATATTGATATATGTATAAGGATATATATCTGTATATACCTAAATTAGTCTATCGAATTCGTGAACGGCTTTGTGAATTGTGGGGTGTGCAGAACGCTCGTCAAAATTGCTCCGAATCAGAAAATCGCCGCTGCTGCTGCTGCTGCTGCTGCACATGGCTCACGCTCGTTCACAGGTAAATTTGAATACAGCTTGCACAGCGTTGAAAAAATACTCGATTCCCGACTGAAATTATTCGTCCTGTTGCAAATCGTTTTTTGTCCGGGTGAATTTTTTTTCGGGAGTTATTTATTATTGGATCTTAACAAGTTTGTCCATGCTCTTCACAATGGAGTGTAAAGTCTACAGGCTTGCATTCCCGTGTAATAGTTTGTAGGAATTCGATAAATTATGGACATTTAAGTTAAACGAAGTTATTGAAATTATACGATAAATTATTGAAATTCCGGCAAGAGTACGATATCCGGGGCGCCAAGATTTGACGGTGAATTTAGGGTTATCGAGTTATAATAAACCAAATATGAAGAGCGGCAAAAGTTGATGTTTCGCTTATTTTGCGTTAAAATTAGCATTTTTTCGATAGTTATCGAAAATGACGGTTTTTTCGAATTTGCAAATTTTAAGGGACATCAGGCAAGGTAACTTGGAAATTTATAGCTTCAATAGTGTCTCAGACGCCAAAAATGTATTTTAAATACCACTACCATGTTTTCTTCGCTTATAAGTGCGACTAGACAGAGAGTAAAGTAATACTTTTAATCCCGAGGAGCCCGAAGAGGGATTAAAAGTATGCGGTTCATCCCTCTTCGGAATTGTAAGGCTCTAAGTTTATGTAAAATATATCGTTTATTCATTTTGTGCAGTAATTATATGGAACAATTCTCATTGTTATAAATAAACAGAGTATATGAATAAACAAAGCATTATAATCTCGGAGGTTATGTTGAAAATCATCTCAACACTACGTTTAGGGGTATTTATATGATACCACTAAACCAACCCAAACAAACCCAAACAAAGAAATACCTTTTGAAGCTCACCCCGTTAACTTCCATTATCTGCGATAAAATAAAGATATTGTACCCATGAGTCAACAACAATCGTTGAATTTTTGCGAATTTCCAATTACCGGGAAAGGCACTCATGATTCATTCAGGAAGTCAAACGGCAAATTTTTTATTCTCGAAATTCCCATTATTTTGGTTCAAATATCAAGAATCAACGGTAAAAACTTGGCGCCCCGATATCGTACTATCCCCGAAATTGCCGTCAAATAACAAGTTTCGAGAAATCGATGTGATTTTTTCATTTGACGAGGACCCCCCCCCCCCCGTTTTACGACCTTGAGGTTTGCATCGTTGGAATGCGAGAAAGATGATTTTTTTTGCAATTTTCCTTCAGCAGATTTAAGCTACGAAAATCAGACAAACATTTTTCAGGATTCTTCTTTATCGATCTACAAGACATTTGCGAAGCATGATTTTCGGTAATAATGAAGATAAGAAATAAAAAAGGATTTTCCGTTACATTCCAACGATGCGAACTTCAACCCAAACGTTTTTGACACTGAACATTTAGGTAAAATTATTTTTCTCGTCGATTAAGGTACGATTTAATATTACAATTGTGAGGAAAAAAATTACGTGGATCAAAGAAATGTTCAATTCTCATGTGGCCAACGAAATAATAAGATACATTTTCTCGATGACGAAATTCTTGAAGTAACCCGACATTACTTTTTCCCAATCAATAATTCGTTGGAATTCTTCAATGACGAACTTTGTCATCCCAAGTCATACACTCGTTTCCAGTGTATAAAATTGGCAAAGTGAGTCTAGCCTTATTGACAGCTCGAGTTACGAAAACGCGACATTGAAAACTTTGCCCAGGTATCGAGACGTTCTCCTTTCTTTTCTTCCCTCGAGTTCGAGCCGCGTATCGATATTATCGCAAGCCCATATGAACAGATGGGACGACAAGGCGCGGCGGGTGGGGGGGGGGGGGGGGGGGTGGCATTGCTTGGCTTGTCGTCTTGAGGTCGGCCGAGGCTGCTGCGGGCTCAAGGTACACTCGAGTTTCAATCCGATCTCCTCGAAGTGTCGGGTTTAATTAAGGGACTCCTATAGTAGTGGCGCGCAGCCACACCGACGAGCAACCGCGCGGGGGCGGGGAGAGGGGGCGAGAGTTGCGATATTAGCTCTTGGAGCTCTATCTGTCGCTTGAATTACCTACCAGTATTACTCCGCGGGTCTACACGACATTCGACAAAGCTCCATCCGTACGAGTCGTATCGCAAGTGTGTTGACGCGCGAGCGCTCGTGCTTCGAGGTTTACTTAGGCGCGCGGTTGTACGGCTGCGACTGTCACCGATATGGATTCCTTACAAAATCTCTTCCTCGGCGCCCCGTTCTCGCGCCTAATCCCGTGCGCGGGCGCGGATCGCCGGCGATAAAGGTTTTTCACAGCCACGAGTTTTAATATTTGGCGGTGAAACTATATGGGAACGATGAAATTTGTGCGTATGCCCTCGTGGAAGTTCAAATATTGAGGGGTTAGGCCACTCTAGAGGCCGAAAAAATAGGCTTTTTGGGGACTACTTTTTCAAAAAAACTACAAAATAAATCGAGACTACAAAAAAGGGTGTTTATCATACATATCAGTGACTGTGTACAAGAATTTTTTTGAAGCGATTAACTTGAAAATGGCGGCTGTGCAACGTTTATCTTGAAACTGCATTTTTTAAGTTGGACGGAAACATAACTCAGACAATTTTCAACCGATTCACTTGAAATGTTGAATATGTCTTGAAAAATACATTGTCTATGGAAGTACGTAGGTTTTTTTATGTTGCATAGTTCATTTGTTATTGAGAATTATCGGAAGATTTTTAGGCAAATTTTTTACTTTGCAAAAATTTCGTCAGATAATTGTTAATAACAAATGAACTATGCAATATAAAAAAAATCCTACGTAAAATACAAAATACATTGTCTATAGGCAATGCATTTTTCAAGATATATGCAACATTTCAAGGGAATCGGTTCAAAATGGTCTGAGTTATGTTTCCGGCCAACTTAAAAAATGCAATTCTCAGATAAACGCTGCACAGCCGCTGATTTGTAATTAATCGCTTCAAAAAATTTTTGTATACAGTCACTGATATGTATGATAAACACCTTTTTTTGTAATCTCGATTTATTTTGTAGTTTTTCTGAAAGAAATCCCGAAAAAGCCTGTTTTTTCCGCCTCCAGAGTGCTCTAAGGCCTTAAGGGAGACTTTGTCCTTGGAGTGCCATATTTCAGGTGTTTACATTTTATTTTTTTTAAAGGAAACGAGTAAAGCTTTTTGAGTGCGGTTTTTTTCTTGCTTTTATTCATGATATACAGAACGTTAAAATTTTTTTTTTTTAAACCAAAATGGCGGCCGTTGCAGCTCCGCGAAAACAGGTTCTCAAATCGCGGGAGATAAACGGCTGACATCACTGCCCCCTCTTTGTCGATCTGAAACACAAATTCAAAGCATATTATCAATCTGTGACCTTTTGGTCATGGAATGACGGATGGGTTTTTCGTTTAGTACAAATTTCGGAAAATGGCGGCAATTTAAAAAAAATCGAATTTTCGCGTTTTTTTTTTCGCATAAAAAGATAAATAATAAATGCAAAAATGTATCTATCGAAAAAACGATCCGTCATTCCGTGAAGACATATTTTCTGAGTATGCTCTCCAAATTTCAGGTCGATATGTTAATTACAGCGGTCAGGAGAATGTCAGCCATTTTTAAAAACGTGCTTTCGAGAAAAACGCGTTTAAAGTTTTGTAATGTGTTTACACAAATGTGTTTATAATTACCGCTAATCGGCAATGCCTGGTCCATAGAGGCATCCCTCCTCTTCTTCTAGCTGCTCATGTTGAGCCGCTAACATCTTCCGCTGCATTTCAAGGACAAAGTCTCCCTTAAGGTAATCCTATCGCTTTACACTAGTCATACCACTGATCATACCCGATACTCGTACAATTCATTCTTTTAACATATGCAAAAATAATAATTTGTAACAACATTTTCCACGTGTAAACTGTTTAATGCATGTTTAAATTTAATTAGAAAAATAAACAAATAGTTATTTCAACAATTAGCGCAGTATTTCTAGGTTTTATATTTGCCAACATTGGTTCTATCTCCGTCTCTTTTTACTCAACCAGACGAGTTTAACCTCCATGCTTCTCAACGTCGATCTGTCAAAACAATGTCAGGTGTGGGAAATATAAAGCATTGTATTCGAGCCACGACTGGTAAAAAGCGTGGAAAATTTGTGTCGGCGAAATATGTCGGTTAAAAATGAAATATGTGTGGAAATTCGAATGAGTGAGATGAGGTTAGGACTACAGTCAGCTGTTGCCTTGATGTCACGTCTCTTTATCGTAGCAAGTGGTAATAAATCCAATACCGGAATTAAACTTGATATTACATAAAAATTACGTCATTAAGCGTGATTTTTTCTAACAGCATTGGATTACTACAAGTGTTGAGTATGTAAATCTGATTATTCTTAAGAATCTGACGGAATCCCACTATTATAAACCCCTTTGTAGCGACCGGAAAAAGGATTTGTGCATGTCGTCTTCCGGAATACCTTCACAAAAATACGCAATTTTACGTTTTTTTCTCTGTAATAAGGTCGACAACCGACCCTGACATTTTACAGAGACGATTGTTAATATATTTAGTGAAGCTTAAAAAATGAACATCCTATGGATTGGAGCCTGGCGATAGGATTACCTTAAGGTACTCCTTCCGCGGAGGGCCGTATTTTATGGGGGCATAAGTAGGGCCCTTCTGAGTGATCGGTAAATTACAGTGGCACTTAATAAAAAAAATATGTCACAAGCAATTATTATACCCAACGATAAACTGGAATAAAAAATTTCGCGCAAATTTAGTAGGTGTAGACATTTTTGCATTTTCTCTGAAAAGTCGCAACTACGAAAATTCTTCCGCTAGTCACATGTTTCGAAGTTTTATCATTAATAGTATCTTTAAACATTCGGTGACCCCCGTTTTATTGACGTTACTTGGGGGCGTACGCAAATTGCGTAACGCAATTTGGGGAGGAGGTCCGGCCAGGCGTTACGGTCTACGTACGGGTGGGGGGTGCGTTACGTAACGATTTTAGAACTGCCAGAAATAGCAAAATTTCTGCATGTTGACAGCTTTCCATACGGAATGTCAGTTAAGGGCGGAAGTGACTGTAGATTTTGAAGAACTTGCTTTGAAGAACTTGCACAGTAGCTTTTCCATATTCCCGAAGCGAAATTTGAAATTTTTTTTTCTTTCTTGAAAGTACATATATGAACAAATATGTTGGCAACACTTTTATTCACAAGTACTAAAATTAACGTTAAAGTCACTTTAGTGAGAACAGGTAGCGCGACCGGTTAGTGCCCTCAGTCCCTACAGGTGTGGCATCGTTCACAATATTCGGGTTCGTGAGATGAATACCTTAAGGTAGGCTCCCATTCAACTATGTCGAACAAGTACGAGATATGTGCTGGACAAAAAAAGCATACACCGCTATAATTTTGATACTGAGGCTAATATGTACCTCTATGAAAATTACAAATGGGATAGGCATTGAGCAGTCTGGAGGACTATTTTGCTCCTACGTTTTCACAGAAATAATATCGAAAATATTCGAAAACCGTGCCAGATCGAGCGAAACCCATAGAGTAGGTACTCATTTTACGTTGGACGAACAAAAAGTATGCGGGCAACAAAAGGAGTCAATATACGATCGTACCTGATACTTTGTGTGACCACCTTTTGCATAAATGACAGCTTGCCAACGTCGAGGCGGATTTTTTTTACAAGGTTGGAATGTGCTGTTTGTCTATATCAACATTCCACGCTTTGCAATAAGCGTCAACATTTTCTTTACCCGTCACTTCGCCCTTATGAACTTTTTGGCCCAAAATCGACCCCAGGTTTTTTATAGGATTTAAATCTGGCGATTGCGCAGGCCACTGTTTTGCGATCCGTACGATTCGGGTCATTATCTTGTTGGAACAAAAAATCATCCTTTAGGCCAACCTTCAGCAGAGATTCCTCCAAGTTTCCATTCGCAACATTAATATAAATTTATGTTGTCATCGTACCGTTGATTTGAATTAACAAGGGGAGGCTGTCAATTGTCAAATTCAGATTCGATTCATACTGTGTTTAATAAAAGCTCTTGGCCGGAGGAGTTATGTGGCAAAGCAGTAAGATGCGCTTCTCCGCTTTATAAGTCTGTCGTCCATCGGTTCGAATCTCGCCGCTGGTAACTTTTTTTGTTTAAGGGGCCAGTCCACTTTGGAACCACGAAAAAAAGGCTATTTTCGGGATTTTTTTTTGAGGATTTTATAAAAGATATGAATATAAAAGTTGTTGGGCTTCATAAATAGAGTCTTGAAATACATTTTAAAAAAATTAATTCATTTTTATTCATTCTTAAGGCGTTACCCCCACTTGTAGCGCAAAAAAGGCCTTTTTCATGAATTTTTTTTAAAGAAAACTACAAAACTTTTTTAATCGATCAATATACCATCTTGAAGAAGACATCTTGAAGAACTTTCAGTAATTTTTTTATTGAAAAATATTACATTGTTTAGTGGCAAATGGCCGTCAATGAAGTAATGTTTTTATATACACGGTTTGCGGTGACCAACATTGCGGCGTAGTGGATCATCTGAAAAAAAATGCGGATGGATTTAGTCAAATATAAGTATAAACTAGTCTTTAATCGAAGGATTTTAAAAAATATTCATTTTTCACAAAATGGCGGACAGTCAAAGTTAATGGTTCGATTTTAACGAAAAAACGGCCGTTTTTTGGCTATAAAACGGCCGTTTTTTTTTCGAAAAAAAAATCGAACGATTAAAGACTACATTTTTATATATTAAATAAGCCTGCAAAATTTTAAGAAGATCGGTTCATTAGTGTTCGAGTAATCTTGGTCACCGACTTCAGAAATGCCATTTTGAGAAAAACGCGTTTAAAGTTTCTCTTTCAACGCTCTTTCAACGCGGATTCTTCTCTTCCAACGCTCATATCTCAGTCAATTTCGTGCGGATCGACTTGAAATTTTCAGGACATATTCTCAAATACTTATACTTCAAAAAAATGCAATAAAAAAAATCGATTTCTTCAAAATCGCAAGTGGGGGTAACCCCATAAGTACAAAAACTATAGTTTAACGTAACGCCTCAAAAATAGGTGGGCTAGGTGGCTCCATCACACCTCGGCAACGGCTTGTCTGAAACAAAAAATTCAAAGTCCATTAGATTCAGTATGACACCAGCTACAAAATGACCCTCGGATATAAAGTTTAATAAAAAAAACAAGAAAATTGCAGATGAAAAAAGAAAAAAGTAAAAACCGCGTTTTTTTCGCAGTTTTTCGCAAAAAAAGAGTAAAAATCAAAGTTTTAAATCTATCGAGGGTCATTTTGTTGCGAATCATGTTAACAATATGGGGTTCAAATTTCAAGAGAATCGGTTTATTAGTTTAAGAGATACGATGGAGCTAGATTATGAAAACGTTGTTTCGAGAAAAACGCGTTTGAAGTTTGTACTATGAAAATCTCTTACCTAAACTCAATCGGCAATTCCTGCACCGTACAAAATCCCTTCTGATTGCTCATCATCGTCGATTTCTTCGTCTTGCATGCTTTCGATTTTTTGAAATTTTCAAAGCGGACCGGCCCCTTAATGCAAATGTGTATACAGATAATTCCCAGCAATCGGTTTCAACAATTATGCATACAAAAAGTTTTTTTAATGTCGTTTGTTGCGGAAAAACTGACGATTTCGAACTTTCCCCTGTACCCCCGCTTGATTCGGCCGTGCCCTTGACAATATTGTATTAAAGTTTGCATTATTGAAATACAGCAAAACTTCTCTTTTATATTTTCATTTCCCTATATTCATTATTATGCAACTTCATTTTTTATTTCCTCGCTTTTTATTTATTATACAGCATATTTCTTTGCAGACTCATAAAGTAGATCTGTAGTGTAGACGAAATCTGCCATCTGCCAAAGGAAGTTACAGCAGAAGTATTCATATTCGTGGCATTTCAATGCAGCAAATTTCAATTCTATCGATGAAGGACACTTTTCGGTGCGACCTTCGTCTCTTTGCACCGAAGACAAAAATTCACAAATGCATCGTGGTTGATGGTAAAGAGGTGTGAGGGTTGAAAAAACAGAATAACAATAATTTTCGTCCTAGATCGAGCACATTATGCTCAAAGTGATTATTTTCTCTCCCTCTCGCGCCTGGTCCTTTTGGCCTCCTTGAAATCTCGGTCATCGGATCCTTTCCGCCGCGAACACGATTCCCGCATTCGGAGTTGCCGGTTTTTCGTAATTGGGCGCTGTGAATGCTGTGATCTTTAAGTGGCTCTCGCTGTCTTGTTGGCCTCGATGGGTTGAAGGCGAATCATCATTGAATTATTTCGTTCGAAGTTTGAACCAACTGCTGAACGGCCATTCGGTAAATTACCTTTTATATATTTACACGAAAACTGTAGCTCACGAATAAATCAAGGCTGTCACACGGGATGCAGAAAAAAGAGAAATGATCGAAGGCGAGAGAGAGAGATGTGAGTTGTGTCTAGTTTCCCGTTGGCAAATTGGCTCAGCTAATTAGCCGAGTCCTCGACGTGGACGAGCTCGTATGCAAACGGTGCGAACGGCTTGCAGAGGTGTTAATCTCACCGGAAAAAAAACACCATGGGGACTTTGAAGAGAGGGAAATATTCGTGAGAGTTCTCAATCGCGAGTTCAGGCGTTACCCCCACTTGTAGCGCAAAAAAGGCCTTTTTCATGAATTTTTTTAAAGAAAACTACAAAACTTTTTTAATCGATCAATATACCATCTTAAAGAACACATCTTGAAGAACTTGCAGTAATTTTTTTATTGAAAAAGATTACATCGTTTAGTGGCAAATGGCCGTGAATGAAATAATGTTTTTATATACACGGTTTGCGGTGACCAACATTGCGGCGAAGTGGATCATCTGAAAAAAAAATGCGGATGGATTTAGTCAAATATAAGTATAAACTAGTCTTTAATCGAAGGATTTTAAAAAATATTCATTTTTCACAAAATGGCGGACACTCAAAGTTAATGGTTCGATTTTAACGAAAAAATCGAACGATTAAAGACTACATTTTTATGTATTAAATAAGCCTGCAAAATTTCAAGAAGATCGGTTCATTAGTGTTCGAGTAATCTTGGTCACCGACTTCAGAAATGCCATTTTGAGAAAAACGCGTTTAAAGCTCCTCTTTCAACGCTCTTTCAACGCGGATTCTTCTCTTTCAACGCTCATATCTCAGTCAATTTTGTTCGGATCGACTTGAAATTTTCAGGACATATTCCAGATACTTATACTTCAAAAAAATGCAATAAAAAAATCGATTTTTTCAAAATCGCAAGTGGGGGTAACCCCTTCAGTACTAAAGCGACAGAGAGAGAGAGGGCAGGGGGGGAGATTGAAAGCTTAGTATCCAGAGAGTCGATAGAGAAATAGAGAGAGGGAGAGAGAGAGAAAACAATTCCGGTAATGCGGACGATAATTTCAGGCCCGGCCGGCCAATAAAAAGCCACTTTGCCCGATCGAAATATCAAATATAATCCTCTTAAGTTGATGCCTTCGCGGGCGCGTCGCTGCTAGTGGCTTCTCGCAGCTAGGACCCTACGTATACAACCCCCTCAGACTTCTAGATGTATATATATATATATATATATATATATATATATATATATATATATATATATATATATATATATATCCATAGGACGATATCTCATCGGCTGACCATCGCTCCTTCTCACTTTCTCACTCTTTCATTCCTGCATCTCTATGTGTGCGTGTGTATATATATATAGGTATATATTTTATGTATAGATAACCCGCGAGAGGAGTTAACTCGGCCGACCTCACGAAGAAGCGGCCAAGCTCGTCGTTGCTTTTACGGCGATTGGAAGTCCTTGTGGTGTGCCTTTCTATACACTCTTGTCGGGCGTTCGCTCTAGTTTGTGCGTTCTCTCTCTCTCGCTCTATATATATATATATATATATATATATATATATATATATATATATAATACAATGATGTTCCCATGTAACGGAGAGCTAAAGCTTTATAGCGGGGAAAATTAGAGAGGAGCGCAAGAGCGTGAGGGAGGGAGAAGGAAGAATCCTTGGGCAGCACGCCAGGTGGTGAGGAACTCGTAGCCCGAGCCCTCTTCTTCTCCGGTACTCTCCCAGCTCTCGTCCCCTTGTGTATTTTTCCCCTACCCCGCTGCTTCGCGCGATGCTCGCTCCTTCTTCATTTCTTTCTCTCGTGGGCCACCGTAAGATCGACGATCTCACATGAGATTGGAGTTTGCATCGTTGAAATGCAATGGAAATTATAATTTTTCAATTGGCCGAACTTCTGGCAAATTTTCGATACGAACGTTCCCCATTCATTTTTCAAGTCGCTTATTTGGAGATCTAGAATTTAAATATGCAAAAAAGACCGTAGAATAATAAAAATGCGAAAGTAAATCAATTAAAATGTAAATCAATTATTTGTATTGCGTCCCTACGATCTTCACGGAGTGGCTGGTAATTCGGAAAATTGGGTTCACGTAAAGAGTTTTTTCAAAATTCGGTCGCATTCTTCGTTGTAGGGATTTTACGATGGATGTGTGGTTAATTTTATTTCGGGTTTTCGTGTCATTTATAAGTGAGAAAAAAAACGGTTAATTTTAATTAATCTGTAACTAGTCTCGACCGATTAGAATTTCTTTTGCATGCGAATTATTTGATTAACAATGAGTTTGTTATTTATTGGTATAAATATATGATCATTATTGGAGAGGATGGAGATGCTTTTTCCTAACTCGTCCAGAGAATTTGCGGTGCTGGACTAGCCCGGGGAGGATATCTTTCGATTATCAAGAGTATCCGTACAGCAGTAAACTATATATATATATATATACACTGTCGTTTGGAACGGGCCTTAGCTGACTACGTCGTCGTCGACGGACGTTGCGGGCGCTCGCAACGTTCTTCGGGCTTCCACCCATTGTCTTCTCCCAGCTCTTTCAATTAATGTTTTGATTGATTTTGCCCTCTCTCTTTCTCACTTGGCTTTCTTCGTCCCGCGGAAAGTCCCGAGGAAAGCGACGCGAGAGTGTTCCCTTTTCGATTTCTGCTTGTGCACCGCTAAAGTACACACGGACCAAAAGAGAGAGAGAGGAAGAGAGGGAGAGAAATCGTTGCTGCTCTGAGATATATCCGTCTATGGCAGAGGGACTCGCACGGCGAGAGATCAGTCTCTCTATTTCTATATATATAAATGTAGAAAACACCAAAGAGAAAAGAAACGCCCGCACGAAATTGCTTTCGGAATTTTTCTTCGTCTCGAAGACTCGTACTCGAAAAGAAAGACGGATAGAGGGAGTGGAGGGTGAGTGCGATTTCCGTCTTTCTCATTTTCCTCGATTCTTTCAATTAATATTTCAGACACGTACGTTAGACGAGAGAGGTTCGAGCCGCACGACAGGCATAAGAATATCATACGAATTATGTGTATATGTATGTATGTGTATATATATATATATATATATATATATATATATATATATATATATATATATATATATATATGCGATGCACGGAGACTTCACACCTTTTCTCCATCACCAGATCACTCCTCTCTCTTCCGATATATCTACGTTTTATATACGTATAGGGGTTGTCGCTTTATCAAACGATCGCTGAAATGAGGAATCATCCCTCGGGACGATACCCCACGAAAGCTTCGTTCACATTTTCGTTCGCTGACGACAATGCAAATTTTTTCGCTTTTCCGGATATGTCGAATATTTTATCCCCAATCACGAATTGTGTTGCCTCTCCCTTGCTCTCTATCGCTCTCTCTCTCTCCCTCTCTTTGGCGAAGAGGGAGCCTCGTGTTAATCAAATAAAAGTATGTCAATTTAAGTACGCCAGAAATTACGGAAGAATATAAAATATAATTTAATAAATATAATGAACAGTTGTGAAAACAAAAAGAGTAAATCAACGATGAAATTTGAATGAATAAATAAAAACATTCTCAGGTTCGAACCATTATTCCAAGCCAACATTTTTTCTAAGCAGCTGTTCGCTCTTTTCGAAATAAAAAAAAAAATACGACTGCGGTGAATATCAAATTCAAATTATAATTAAAAATAAAACTCAAATCAATTAATAAAATGGAACTTCCTCAAGTTTTAACAATTATTCCGAGCCAATATTTTTCCCAAGCAGCTGATGCGATCGCCTGCCTGGAAAAAAACGGTGGCTCGGAATAATTGTTAAAACTTGAGAAAATTCTCTTTTATTTATGATTTACTATTTTTGTTTATTATATTTTCAATTTAAAAAAAATTACGAATTTGACGAAAGTCACATACAAAATATAATTTAAAAAAATAGTAAATCGATAATCGAATTTTGAAAAAAATCTTAAGGGGTCTTCTCACTTTAGACGCTAAAAAAGGATATTTTCACGAATTTTTTTCATAGGTTTATATTATAGATATTGATATAAAAGTTGTTTCACGTAATAAAAACACTTTCGAAATACATTTAAAAATTTTTTTATGTATTTATGTAACCCAAACAAACTTTAAACGCGTTTTTCTGGAAACAACGTTTTTCAACGGCTTGTTGATAAAATATTCGAAACTACAGAACCGATCCTTATGAAATTTTGATATTTAATATTTTTTTTCCAAAAACGGTGCAAAAACACTTTTTTTTTGTTTTTTTTTCGAAAAATGTCCGTCATTTCGTTATTACTGCATTTATAAAAAATCATACGATATGCGCTATAGCCATCAAAATACTGAATCTAAAACCTACGATTTTTTAAATTTCGGATGATCGATCTCCGACATTTCATCACCAGCGCAGACCTACAATTTTTTAGGACGTGCTTAACTACCATTTCCGTCTACAAACAGTGACGTAAATAAATAAATAATTTTTAAAAATGTATTTCGAAAGTGGTTTTATTAAGTGTAACAACTTTTATATCAATATCTATAATATAAACCTATCAAAAAAATTCACAAAAACAGCCTTTTTTAGCGTCTAAAGTGAGAAGACCCCTTAAGTTCTAGAAACCATTCCGAGCCAACATATTTCCCAAGCACCTGACCGTCCATTTGGAAAACCAAAAAAAAAAAAAAATTACGAATTCGACGAACGATCCTCCTAGATTGTACGTCTCGTACGCGTATTGACCCAAACCTTTTCAAATCTCACGAGTGTCCCAAAGTTACGATACGTCCCTTTGCCTCGCGGGAGCGCGGACGCGGTAAAAGTGTAGTGAATTTTATGCTTGAGGCTGACGAATCCTCCCGCGCGCGGGAGCCCTCGAGATGAGGAAACGTTTGAACAAGGGGGCTCGGAAATCCAAGCCGTACGAGCATATACTCGGGAGCCGCGATGCCACGTGTGTGTGTGTGTATACGTGTATAAAAAAGTACACGAAGTGAGCTCAACGGTTGGTGCGGCGCACGGATCGCGATGCGGGCGTTATACCGTCGGCTGTTTTATTGCGAGATTTGCGGCATGGCCCTCTCTCTCTCCTTCGCGTAACAAGACTTACTGAGATCTTAATAGAATCTTAGACTCCTCCTACCCCTCTGTATTACATCCCTATACTTTCGCTACTTCTTTTCCACAAAGGCGTTTCGCTCTCCCTCGTCTGTACCTTCTCTCTCTCTCTCTCTCTCTCTCTCTCTCTCTCTCTCTCTCTCTCTCTCTCTCTCTCTCTCCCTGCCTCTCATCCCTCCGGTTCTACACTTTTACAAGGCTGACCATTGCACGGTGTCCCTTCTTTCGTAGATAAAAGTACACGCACACGATCGCCCGTATCTACAGATACGTATAGGTGTAAGTGTGTTTGCGAACGAAATGTGAACGAGGTATGAGCGGGGCAAGAGAAAAAGACACTGATTCGCGGAGGGATGGATGCTTATTCTAAGCGTACATAAGGATGATTTATGAATATTGCCTTTCGCGTGGGCTCCCTCGTGGTTTCCGTTTTTTCTTTTTTCTCTCTCTCTCTCTCTCTCTCTCTCTCTCTCTCTCTATCTTCGTCTCTCGTTCGATTCCTCGGCAGTGCGCGTGCACGCTCCGATATTCATACTTGCATATACATATACATGGGGTAATATATATTCGATAAAACGAATAAGAAAAAAGAGTCCCGAGCGATGCATCGTCCCAATTCGTGTCGAGAGAAATTTCGTATCGAGGCTGCTTCTGTTTTTCATCTCTGTCCCTCCTCGCGCGTTCCCTCGGCCCCTTCGCATACGTCGATACGATCGATCTCCACCTTCGATGTACATACACACACACGGTATATATATATATACATATATGAATTTCGATTAAATCCAACGATCGAGAGATATTGGAAGAGCTCGCGTGGAATTACATCGCGGAAAAGCTGTGCCCTCGACGACGACGTCGAAACTATCGCTGAGCACCTCTGGCTTTTTATTCCCATTGTATATTATGCCCGGATGTCCGGATCTAATACGTGAATCAAAAACTGAAATATATGTATATAGAGGGGCGACTTTGAAGACGAGAGACTTTGGAGACCATCGCGGAAAATCAACGATTGGGTTGAAAAAAAAATGTCACGATCGTCCTGAAAACAGCCAAATGTGGTGACAGTCAACGTTACGCGACCAAAAAAAAAATCCTTTCAGCTGTGTGTGTAGCTGAGACGCAATATACGGGCCAAGTGAGGAGCACCCGTCCGGGATTTAATTTATGACCCGGGTGTATTTTTCAATTTTCAATGACCACCCGGTATCTCCGGAGGCATGGTG
>OY723395.1:15088433-15089829 GCA_963210295.1 Ophion ellenae
ATATGCAACGTTGCGAGAGCCCTTTGTTGATGCACGAATCGTCGTATCGCAAGCTCCGTATATGTGTACACGCGTTATAATTTCCAGCGTGCGTACGCACTTCCGGCGAACTTCCATGCTCTACGTCACCGCGACGAGTTCCCCAAAGGCCTTCGAGGTACGCAAATTTTGTGTGTATCTGTACGTATACGCGTGACGGTACGTGAACGAATGTGTGCATGCGTGTACGAAGAGGGAGAGGACGAGTTATCGGGGTGGAATTTATCGAGCGCAAAGTGCTGTATACCGTGTATAAATAAATGATTTCGTGCGCGAAATGTTTGCGGTTACGCGGCGAACGAGTGGCTGCATGGGCGAGAAAGAGAGGGGGGGGGGATTGTTAAGAGCTTCTCGATGGTCCAAGAGTTGGGATGCGCGCTCTATCTCTCTCTCTCTCTCGCTCGCTGCAAGGGGTTCTGTCTTCCGGTTTTCTTAAGAGGGCGCCGCACTATATCCTATACGTACTGCCTTTACAAATCGACAAAGTTCTTCTCGCAGATGGATTATATATCTACCTATATATATTTATATATGTGGAGGAAGAGAATGTAAGGAGAACCGAGAGTGCGTCACTTCCGGTGTTTCGTCAGCCGAAAGAGCCACACTCTTGTGCCACACAACGAGACGCATACAAAAGTATATATACATATATATTTTTGCGGCCACTCGTTTTGGCATCAACTCCAAAATAACTACCCCGACGTGGAGTTATACGAGGAACTGTACGAGAAAATGCATTTGGGCAATGCTCTCGGCCTTATTCCTCTTCTTTCCTCATAATGCACAAGCAACTTTAGCATTGTTTGCGATTTTCGCGAAGCACCATAAATATGTGAACGCGTATAAGATAAGAGAAGCCGATTCAACAGCACGTCAATTCTCAATCGTAATTTTGGTGTCTTTCTTCGATGGTTACAGAACGCGGTGTAGTCAAGATCACGATGACGATGGATGTGAGCAAATCGGAGACTGGTAAAAATGGCTCCGGTCAGCAAGAGTGCGCTGGGTGTGGCAAGACCATCACGGAGAGGTAAGAGATCATCCGATCAATTCATTCGCCAAAATAATTCAATGGGGTTGAAGTTTTGATCGTTGGAATGCAATGGCTTTTTTACTTTATTTTCATTATGCTTTTTACTTCATCATTATATTTACGGATTTATAAATATTTTTCTAAGTACGCATAAATGTTTATAAATATTTATCAATATTTGCTTTATTATTATATTTATAGATATTTTATATATCCAAAATCGTTCATTTTGCAAATTGGGGTTGTATATCTCTGGCAAGGATACCCAAAAATGTACGAATGATTTTCATTTCCCGAATCGGTCGAACGAAATTTTATTAATTA
>OY723395.1:15090029-15270544 GCA_963210295.1 Ophion ellenae
ACACACACACACATATATATATAGATATATATGGGAAATTCCACGCCATTTCACCTAGCCCGTGACCCCGAACATTTTTGGTTTTCCTGATTTTTTGTTTTGTAAAATTGTACCCCACGGACGAAATAGCCACACCAATTTCTAGATTTTCATCCCTTTTCTTTTGGGAGTTATGATTTTTTTTTTTTAATGTCGATTTTGGTAGTTTTGGAAATGTTTTGAACGCAGATCATACCTGAACTAATCGAGATATCGACAAACGTCACTATATAATTTTTGTTTCATATTGAAGCATACTTTCGTTTAAAAATATGGAAAATTTTTGAATTATCGACGTCAACTACTTTTTTGCTTCTAAAGCGACAACTATAAGACAAATTATTTTGAATTAAAAAAAAAATTCGTTGAATTCAGCACAAATTGAAAAAAAAAACCCTTTCAGGCCCGGCGAAGCCGAATTGGAAATCACAAAATCATTAAAAGCATTATTGAAGATTGAAACGAAAAAAATCTTCCCAAAAAATATGATTAGTTCGAAAAAATAGAAGGAAGAATGGGCCCACGATGAGACTAGTCTCAAAAATCATAGAATGGGTCACTCTATTTTAGAGATTTTTTTGTAAAAATATTTAAAAAAGGCAATCATCTTTGAAAAAGATGGTTTTCACTTTAGAAGCAACAAAAACCCTTGACATTGATAATTGATATTTAAAAAATATTTTTTAGCGAGTGTGCTTCAATATGAAAAACATGATATAGTGACATTTACCGATATCTCAATAAGTTCAGGAGTTATCAGCATTTAAACGTTTCCAAAACGTCCAAAATCGACATTTTTTGGAAAGTTATAACTCCTAAAAGAGTAGAGATAAAAATCTAACAATTAGTGTGGATATTCGAATCATGGGGCACAATTTTATTTTTTTAAATCAGGAAAACCAAAAATGTGGTCGGGGTCACGGGCTAGGTGAAATGATGTGGAATGTCCCACACACACACACACACACACACACACACACACACACACACACACACACACACACACACACACACACACACACACACACACACACACACACACACACACACACACACACACACACACACACACACACACACACACACACACACACACACACACACACACACACACACACACACACACACACACACACACACACACACACACACACACACACACACACACACACACACACACACACACACACACACACACACACACACACACACACACACACACACACACACATATATATATATATAAAATATGCATACATATATTTGTTTCGATTATAAAATACTGTAGTTTATTTAATGGGGCAATCATTCGTTGAGTATAAAATAGAAACTGATTTAATACTGCTGATTAATAATCCATAAAAAATAATGTACACAATTTCGATATTATTGTTAGCCATTTTCAGAGAACCTTTACCCCTATCTAGCTGCGTTCCCTAACATGATGTCGTATATACATATACTCCACATACACACACACAGACATGTAAATGTGTATCGTACGTTTTGCCGCGATCGTATGAAAGAAAAATAAGGGTTCCGGAGTAAAAGTCAGTGCCAGGTCGCATTAATGTTCTCGGAGAGTACAGCGAAGAAGATGGAAAGAGGAAGAGAGAGAGCGAGAAAGAGAGAGAGAGAGAGAGAACGAAGAAGCCGGGAAGAAAGATCGCTCGGACTGTATCTCGTGGACAGTGCGCACTCGGAGCTTGTACATATTGGCTGTTTGTAGAGAGCAGAAAGCAGTAAAGCGAGTCTAATGGGGTCGAGCATCGGTGGTGTGTGGCTGCTGCTGCTCAATTTCAATTATTTATTCAGGTCCTCGACTTGTATGCCCGTGGCTTTTCTTCGCGACCTCGCGCGACGAGACACGACGAACTTTGACACCTCTCATCCCTAGCCTCGCGCACACTTGCGCTTACGAGACGCCGAGACCTTTACGCGATAGCGGAAGTGATGCGGCAGAGGAAAGCGCGCTCGTTCGTTAAACATTTAACCGAGTTATCTGCGAGTGGATTGCGAAATTTTGCATGCCGAGTGAGTGGCCGGTCGAGGAAAAAGCTGGACCAGAAACTGCACGTTACTAGACACGATATAAATATGTGTGGACGGAAGGGGAGGGATTTACAGACGTTCGAGGTTGAGGACCGTGCTCAGAAGTGCGGTTCAGTGGGGAGATAACTTTAGGCAAGGAAAAAATTGCTGATTTTCATGATTTTATTTTTTTATGGAAATATTTCATCACCATTTTTTAGACTCAGTGTATGGATTATTACTACTTTTGGCTGTTACATGGTATTTTTTAAATTAATCTTCAAAAATGTTGGAGGTACAACACCATCTTCTGAACGGGCCGCAGCGCATGGTGTCAGACGGCGTGACACGTAGTGTCGGCGTGGTTAATCCCAAAAAAAACTAACGCAGATTTTTCTTTCATTGAGAGGTCTTTTCACTTTAGACGCTAAAAAAGGCTATTTTCATTAATTTTTTTGATAGGTTTATATTATAGATATTGATTAAAAAGTTGTGATAATAATACACTTTCACAATGCATTTTTTTAAATTCCTTTAAGTCACTATTTATAGGCGAAAATGGTAGTAAAAAAAATGTCCTAAAAAAATGTATCTCTGGGCTGTTGATGAAATCGCGGAGATGGATCATCCGAAACAAAAAAATCAAATGGTTCTAGATTCAGTATGTTGATGGCTATAGCGCATATCATACGATTTTTGATGTATGCAAAAATAACAAAATGGTGGACATTTTTCGAAAAAAACAAAAAAAAACGTGTTTTTTCACCGTTTTTGGCAAAAAAATAGTAGACATCAAAATTTTGAAAAATCCTTCATACGCGCTATAGCTATAGTTGTAAAGAATATGTGGTTAAAATTTCATAACGATCGGTTCAGTAGTTTCGAAGAATTTACCAACAAGCCGTCGAAAAACGTTTCGATCAAAACGCGTTTAAAGTTTGTTTGGGTTACATAAATACATACAAATTTTTTTGAATGCTTTTCGAAAGTGTATTTATTCAGTGTAACAACTTTTATATCAGTATCTATACCATGAATGTATCAAAAAATTCATGGAAATTGCCTTTTTTAGCGTCTAAAGTGAGAAGACCCTTTAACTTTCATGCGCAAAATATGAACCAAGAAAAGTGAGAAATGTTGAAAATCGATCAAATGATATGCATTGAAACAAAAAGATTGAATTTTCCGAAAAAATTGCTACATTTTGTAACAAAAAAGACTTTTTTTTTCTTAATTTTCAAAAACATTTACGGTCATGTTTGAAACATCATGGTTAGAAGGATTTATACCAAATTTCATCAGAATCAGTGCATTCGTTTTTTAGCTTCACGTCACGCCAGTTTTGAAAATGCAGTTTAGAAGACCGTGCATTCCTTTGCCATTTTTAAAGATCGTTAAAAAAATACCATGTAACAGCCAAAAATAGTAATAAAATATACCCCAAGTTTAACAAAAAGGTAAAGATATCTTTCCTAAAAAAAAACATGAAAATCAGCAATGTTTTCCTCGTCTAAACGTATTTGCCCCTTAACCTTTTGTCATATAGATATGTGTGTGTACATGTGGATGGTCCGTAGCGCGACCCCCCGTCCAGCACATTCGGCTATACGTCCAACGTTAATATTTCACCGGAGGCCCGCCGCGCACCTCGTAAGCTCCGAATCTTATTGGTTTCCGACGATTTCTCTTGAGCCCACGTCTCGCCTTTACCCCTCTGTCCTTGCTAATATATAAAAAATGGACTAGGTACATAAACGTCGCCCTCGCTCGCGATCACCACGATTTTCTCTGCGTTCGAAATATACGAATGGAATAAATCGATTATTCATCGTTGCTCGGCGAGTCCGAACGGCAAATACGTGGATGCTTCGTTAGAGGATCCTTCGCAAGTTGGCGAGAAAACGAAACAACCCGTACAGAAATTGTCGTAGGGATCCAATTGGATTCCCATAGTCGTCCCCACTTCCTGATAGGGATCCAATGGGTCATCGCATTAAGGCGGTCCTCTAGTTTCTCGGCTGTTTTTTTGCGGCTTTTTCAATAATTTTTTACGGGCAAAGCATCGAAATAATCAATCTCATTGTTTTTGCATAATCTTTATTAACATTTAAATAAGCTTTACAAATTTTTTGAAGTCAAAATATATAATAGAATAAAGGTTATAGTGGCCGACAGGAAGACATCAAGTAAAAGAGGTGCTTGACGTGACCAAGATTGCTGCTGTTCTGCTTATCTGAAATAAAAAAACCAAACGGCATTTTAATCTTCATATTTAAGACTAGCGATTGAACTAGAGTGAATTCTAAATTACAAAAATTGACTTTTTTATATACTTTTGAAAATTACATTCTATTTTTTACTCATTTTTTCTTAAGTTTTTCGCTCGTACAAAAAAAACTATCGAAGCAATCATGATAATCCTAGTTCAATCGCTGGCTTATAACATATTAAAGATGCTGTATAAATTTGAACAAGATCGGTGCAGTAGTTTCTGAAATATCGTGGTCACCGTTTCGAAAAATGGTGTTTCGAAAAAAACGCGTTTGAAAGTTCGCGCATGTGATTTATACTAAAAATTTCATCTCACCGTCAATCTGCTATGCCTGGACCATACAATGGGCCTTCCTCTTCTTCTTGGAAGTCACGCAGAGCTGCTCCGTCTTCCCTTTTCGCGATTCGGGCCTGTTTTACAACATCACTCGTGCGCCTTTCTGAACGGTCGATCCGAGAGCTATCACGCTGTTGAACATATCATTTAGCTTGTGGGCCGATTTTCACTCCCATGGTTTCCAAGGTCTTCAGGATAGATTTGAATCCTTCGTTGAAGATTATGACAGCGAGAAACGTGGCGATTTCAACCACTTTTGGCCCAGAATGGAGGTGCTTCGGAGCAAAAGTCCAGATTAACGAATTGAGCGACTCGTTATTATTTTGAGTTTCCGCTCCCAGGCATCTGCTTAACAATTCTTCTTTGGATAAATCCTCATAAATTGGCTTTATAACTTTTTGAACTGCTTCAGAGAGAGGCGGTTTATTGTGTTTGAATTGCTCAGCCTCTCCGAGAAGCTCATACCTGCTCCGTTCCAGGGCCGTAACTTGTGAACCACTTCGAATATCGAAAAATCCTTTGGCACACATTTTTTACACATGTTGTAGATGTGATTTATGAAGAGAAAAAATCGATTTTTTCGACCCGAGAAACTAGAGGACTGCCTTAAACCGCGATGTTCCGGCACCCACCAAACTTTCCCACATTATCGAACAGAATACGATACGATCCTTGATGGATACCATCGCATTATGTACCTTGAATCTTCCAAACAAAATAAGTAGATATAAATATACAATGGGTGAAACGTAAAAAAGTATGAATCGTATCGTTGAAAAATATTAATCGCTTAAGAAAGTATATGTTAAAAAACGATTTCAATCACTCCACTGACAATCCACTGTATCTATCGTGTGTCATTTATTTGGCTGCATTTTTACCCGCCGAGGTTTCGTCTCGTGACTTTTCATACATTTTCCATTCAAACGTGGCAAGAATTCTCAAACGACGTTCACCGGGGAACAGTGCAGAATGCAATGGATCCCAATGAGTGCTCCCTATGTGCGGTGTCCCTAACAAATCCTTATAGCGATGTGGGTGTATCTTGGGACTACCCAACAATTTTCTGCACGAAAAGTTCTCTCGTAATTGACACTGAGGTTGGTCGGTGGAACAAAAAGTTGATCAATTGAAAAAATGTCGAAAAAAACTCGAAGCTCGGAATCCGGCGATACGAAAAGGGGTGGGTTGGGTATGATGAAGTATGAACAATTGAATCACGCGGAGCGGGCGAAGAAAAAAAAGGGTGGTATCGTGTGCCAGCAGGTTCGCGACACAACCTCGCGAAAAGCATATCGTCGACGGTTCGCGTGTGCGGTCCGCGCGGAAGGATTCGCGGTGAGTGTAGGGGAACGCACGAAATCCAAACCTCATATAGGGGAGAGCAAAAGAGAGAATCGGATAATGCCAGCTGGAGGAAGATACAAAATCCCGGAATGAGCTATGCCCAATGAGATAATTCTATTTGCCAGCAGCGATTATGAATATCTACCCCGTGCCAGGCTCCATGCTCTCTCTCTCTCTCTCTCGCCCATTCTCTCTCGCGACTGGCGCTTTTCCGGGGTACGACGGATCAAAAGCTTCCGCACTCATGATTTGTCCCGTCCGTGAGAGAAAGGGAGAGAGGACATATGGCAAGAAGATAATGTTCGCATATATGTATATGAATATTACAACGTAACTCTTCGTCGTTTGCCTGCATACCGAGGGAAAAGCAGATAATAATTATTTGCCCGACACGCTGATGCGCTTCGCTCCAGCGGCGGTAAAAGCAGCACGCATTCGTTCTCTCCAACAACCAGTTGGCTCTTCCCATTTCTCTCTCTCTCTCCCTCTCTCTCTTTTGCTCTCTTTCTGTCCCTTTTGTTTTCGCGCACGAGTGTGCAGCCGGCAATCGCTAATTGTCGATGTCAACCTCTCTCGTAATCAAATGCCCATGTTGCTCATAAAAGTACTATACTTATTCATATTCACACACATGAGAATACTTAAACCATTTGTATATTAAATTAACTGGATGCGAAAATAATACAAATACAAATTTGATGGTACTGAAGGGGGGGGGGGGGGGTATTGAGGGATACAGTATACAAATTTGAGGAAAAAAAACAGTTATATGACTATGATTACCGGAGACGGAAATTTTGAATGTTACATCGATAAGCACACATTGCCAACAGCCTGCACAAACGTTAGCGACCTTTGCGAAAAAGTCAGGGTACCTCTTAGTACATCTCTCGTAGTTTTTCCCTGATTGTTACACCGCGGCTCGTTATCAATACTGCATATACGCCAGACACGATATTATCGCGCCGGGGATTCACTTAGTGTTGGTGCGCGCGGCCTCCTATTATCGCGCGAGCTCCATGGTGGATGCATCACGCGGATGCGATATAAGACCTCCTCCTCCACGGTACAAACCAGCATGCTGCTCGTAACTACGTATACTTTGCCGAAGGACGTACAAGTGTATGTACAGTTTCGTTGAAAAGTTATACTACTATGAAATAAACATTGGACGAAATAAAGTACGCGCCCTACTATTTATTTGGTATGGTCCTTCGCGTACTTTATTTCGTTTAGTACGGTATATACGTATATGGGACATTCCACGCCATTTCACCTAGCCCGTGGCCTCGACCATTTTTGATGTTCCGGATTTTTTTTTGTAAAATTGTACCCCATGAAAGAAGTATCCACACCAATTTTTAGATTTTCATCTCTTCTCTTTCAGGAGTCGTAATTTTTAAATATGTCAATTTCGGAAGTTTTGGAAACGTTTAAACGTCGATAACTCCGGAACTAATTGAGATATCGACAAATGTCGATATATAACATTTTCCACTTTGAAGCATACGTTCGATAAAACATACGAAAAAATCATCAATTATCAATGTCAACGTTTTTTTGGCTTTTAAAGTGAAAATTATTTTTTTTTAAGGTGAATGACTTTTTAATTTTTTTTCAAAAAATTCTCTAAAATAGAGTGACCCATTCTATGATTTTTAAGACTAGTATCATCGTGGGTCCATTTTTCCTTGTATTTTTTTCGAATTAATCATATTTTTTGAGCAGATTTTTGTCATTTTAATCTCCAATCATGCTATCAATGAGTTTGTGATTTCCAATTCGGCTTCGACAGGCCTGAAACGGTTTTTTAAAAAATTTATCCTGGTATGGACGACATTTTTTTTTAATTCAAAAATTTTTTTTTTCGTCAAATACAGCATAAATTAAAAATGAACCGTTTCAGGCCTGTCGAAGGCGAATTGGAAATCACAAAATCATTAATAGCATTATTGGAGATTAAAATGATTAAAAAAAATGTAGGATTATTTAAATATATAATGGAAACAAATAAGAAAATGTTGAGCAAGACTGTATATACGTCAAGTAATCTCAACGAGCTCGTTATTAGTCTCTTTGTCGTATCCCGACCTTCCCCTACGTTTCCGCGGGTTTGTTTCACGTACATCTCGAATCCCTGACGGATACACGCCAACGACATTGAATTATTATTAATCATCGAGTGTACGGTAGATTAATTTCGTCCGTATTTTGTGTGATACCTGAAGGTTTTGCGTCGGTGACCGTTTCTACCTGTGCGAGAACAAGATTCTCTGCGAGTACGATTACGAGGAGAGGCTCGTTTTCGCGAACATGGCCCTGCACGCTCCGGCGTCCCTCGCTCACATAAAGAGACAACTACCACCGACACCGACGCCACCCGGCGGCGCGGGCGGAGGGGGCGGCGGAGGAGGCGGCGGACAGAATTTACCGCAGCAACAACATCACGGCCACAATCAAATTCAACAACATCAGGGCCATTTACAGTCGCAGGCGCTCAGCCAGCAAATGGGACAGCACAATCACTTATCAAACGTGAGAAAACACTTGACTGATTTTTGTTTTTATTTTTCGTTTCCCTTTACTTCGATTTTTTTTGCGGAAAAGAAAAACGCGAGGGTACTCGTTCAGGAGCAATTGGGGGAGAACATCGTTTTGCGCTCTTCAATCCAGTATTTTGAGTTTTGTCATTTTTAATATTAATTGTGAAATTAGTTGGTAATGAAAAATAAACAAATAATTACGAATGTTCCAACATTACATCGCAATAAATCGTCAAACAACTAAATGCGAATTTTGTACGTCAAATATTTATGGGAAATAAGAATTGAATATTAAAATATTAAATGTTCAAACAAGGTTTTTTAATTAATAAATCTTTACTTTGAAGTTTTTTTTCTGAGAGGGTGAAAATTAGATTGCACATTCAGGAGCAATTATGGGAGAACATTGTTTTTCGCCCCTCAAATCGATATTTTTTCTTTTGTATTTTTTAGTATTGGTAATTCTTTAGATAAGTGACTTTTCCGATTTTTGTGTTGTTGTTATTTTCTCATTTATTGGATTACAAATTATGATATTCAGTCAGGGGAAGCTGAAATTATTTATTAACAAATTCTGTACAAGCAAAAAATCGTTGAAAATAATTTTGAATTTTTCAAAAACCCAATATAGGCTTCGAAATGTTCAAAAATGCTCTATTTTATCACGTGTTTCCGCGAACTTCAAAACCCCATAACTTTTTACGGAGGGGGGGGGCGGCGAATTTCAGCTTCTCCCGACTGAATATTATCATTTATAACCCAATAAATGAGAAAATGGCAACAAAAAAAGTTAGGCTCATTTTTTGGAAAAGTCACTTATCTAAAGAATTACCTCAGTATTCATTGTCCAATTGAATTGTAATAAAGAATAAATTTGAATTTTGATGATTGATAAATATGAATTTTATAATTTGGATATTCACGAAAAATAAGAATTCAATATTGAAATAGTTAATGTTTCATCTCAATAAGCTTTTCAATTCATAAATAAATGTGGAAAATTGCAATATAAATATTTATGCCACATTAAACGTTAATATTCGAGTATTTATCAATTTAAATGATTTAAATTTGAAAAGATTCACTGTCCAATTGCTTCGTTATCAAGAATAAATAAAGAATTACGAATATCCCAACATTATATCGAATCGAATCGTTAAATAGACAAATATGAATTTTATAATTTTGATATTCACGTAAAATAAGAATTCAATATTGAGATATTAAATGTTGTATTTCAATAAGTTTTTCAATTAACGAATAAATGTTGAAATTGCGAATATAAATATTTATGCAACATTGACCCTTAATATTCGAGTATTTATCAGTTTGAATTATTTAAATTTGTAAAGATTCATTGTCCAATTGCTTCTTTATAAAGAATGAATAAAGAATTACGAATATTCCAACATTATATCGAATCGAATCGTTAAATAGATAAATATGAATGTTATAATTTGGATATTCACGTAAAATAAGAATTCAGTATTGAAATATTAAATGTTGCATTTCAATAAGCTTTGGAATTAACAAATAAATGTTGACGTTTGGAATATGAATATTTATTGACGTTGAATTGTTAATATTCCAATGTTTATCAATTAAAATGATTTGAATTTGAAAAGATTCATTGTCCAATTGCTTCGTGATGAAGAATAAATAACGAATTACGAATATTTCAACAATATATCAATTCGAATCGTTAGATTGATAAATAGGAATTTTATAATTTGGATATTCACGTAAAATAAGAATTCAATATTGAAATATTAAATGTTGCATTTCAATAACTTTTTCAATTAAGAGATAAATGTAGCAATTTATCAATTTAAATGATTTAAATTTGAAAAGATTCATTGTCAAATCGCTTCGTTATAAAGAATAAATAAAGATTTACGAATATTCCAACATTATAGCGTATCGAATCGTTAAATAGATACATTTGAATTTTATAATTTGGACATTAACGTAAAACGAGAATTCAATATTGAAATATTAAATGTTGCATTTCGATAAGTATTTCAACTAACAAATAAATGTTGAAGTTTGGAATATAAATATTTATGCAACATTGACCGTTAATATTCCAATATTCATCAATGTAAATGATTAAAATTTGCAAAGCCTCGAGCCTCAAGTTTAAAGGAGCCTTCGTTTGTTCGTGTGCTCCCGCAGGGTCAAGTGTCGGGTGGTGCGCCGACGGTAAACGGTAACATGGGGCCGCGAGGTGGTCCGGGTGACATGAACAACAACGGGCTCGCGGGGCCGGGTATAGGGCCGGTGAAACCGCCGCCTATGTCGATGCCAGCGCCGACCAGCTGAGACGAGGCCCCGCCACCTATGAAGAAGCTACGATGCCTCGACGGTTACTGAAGTGGCGCCAGCCTCTCGTACGCCGATGCGCGCAAATATCTAGGTGGACGGATATCGTGAAAAAAAAAAAACAAAACAAAAACAAAAACAAACAAACAAAAGGCATCCGGGAGAGAGCGAGTCGCGGAGAACTAAGCGACGCGTCGAGCCTGTGATTCGAAGGCGAAAAACGGAAACGACGTGAATATTAAATAAATCACTGTGATTGAGTACGAAATCGGGCAGAGTGCGAAAGCGTCGCGTGTGTACAGGCGGAAGTTATTGCAAGCTGTACAAACGGGAATAACGAGAAACAATTGTAACCATCAAATGGCTTTGTGTAAGATATATATATTTCTAGTTCGACAGAAAAAATTCGAGTCTCGCCTAAGCGACGGATCTGTAAATATTATTGAATTAAGGAGAACATTTAAGGAGTGAAAAAAAAAAAGATTTAAAAAAACGCGAGTGCGAGAGTCGGCGTGGATGAGAAGAAAAAACGAAAAAAAAAAAACAACCAAGTCAGAAAATGTACGAATGGAAGGATGGATCGAGTGCGAGTACAAGCGTATGCGAGTACGAGCTTAGAACGCATAGTCGGTTCCATACAGCTCATACCAAAGACATAAGATGTAAGATGAAAGAAAAAAACCTCCGGATCGCTACATCCGGCGGTAATATTCCCATTGTTTCTTTTATATTTCGTTAGCCCTCTTCTCCCTTTTCTACATTGCGTAAGATCATGTTTTACCCCTCCTCGAAATTCCAATCGTCATTTATCGCACGTCGTCGTTGTCCATTCCAGTCCGAACTCACCATACCAAATCAGTCGTACGCGTTACCATACCAAAAAAAAAACACACACAAAAAGCTATCGCAAAGTACGCCTGTGACAGAAACCAAAATAAAACAAAAAATGGCGATCAACGACGACAGCGAGGATGATTTTTCGCAAGCGAGGAACGAACGAGCACATCTATAGTACATCTCTCCGAGTATGATCGAGTACAAAGAAGCTATATGTATAAAAAGACGAAGAAAAAACGAGAGCGAACGTAACGAGAGTGTGAGAGAGACAAACGATATTATTGTTGTACGTTTATTTTGTTCAATCGTCGAAGCGTGGAGAACACGCCACGAGAGAGCACTCTTTGTTAATCATCATTGTATATAAAGTCATTTATTAGCGCACTATTAATACATTAAATATTGGCGATCGCGATAGGGAGATTCTCCATTACTACCGAACGAGAGGGAAAAAAACACAAAAAGGCAAAAATATACATTCTTATTAATAACTGATATGTTCTGATTATTTTTTTCGAATTGTTACGAAAGGTTTTGTTTTTTAGATACCGCCTCTCCCATCCTCTGACCCTTTCCCTCTTCGTCTTCTCATTGAGTAAGTTCCATCTCTTGCCACACGAGGGGGATAAAAAAATGGGTCTGAACATTTGTACGGATGAAGACGTGCGAGGCCTTTTATTATTTTTCAAACAAGATAACATTTTTTCTTGCTGTTTGAATAATTTTTTGCGAAAAAAGAAGATCCTTTCAAACAACGTACGGTGTTTGAGGTTAATGAAGAGAACGTTTCCTACATCAGCTAAATTCGATTACAATTATAATGTTTTTCCGTTTTTCTTCATGTGACTAAATTCATTTTTTAGCCTGTAATTATATACTTCACAGTGTAATATAGAGTAATTATATACTATACACTACACACGAGTTGGATTTAGCAATATAAATGTTTTTTTTCTCTCTTTCATCTATACAGTTTCAAAGTAAACTATTTTGAGATAAATAGCTTATCTGGCCGGTTGTAAGTACTGAAATTTTCACGGGCGTTTTTTAGCGATTGTAAAAACAATATGAGTAAGCGAATATTTATTTTTTCCGGACACGCCGCCGAATTTGAAGAAATGGATGGTTGGCTCAATCCACGTGCCATTTAAAAAACTATAATCCATTGACTTAATTTTTTTTATAGAGAATTTAACGTGCTTGGTGTTTTTCATAATGTTGTTTTTTTTTACAGAAATACACTTTGAAATGTCATTAACGGAGACTTTGTCCTTGGAGTGCCATATTTCGGGTGTTTACATTTTATTTTTTTTAAAGGAAACGAGTAAAGCTTTTTGAGTGCGGTTTTTTTCTTGCTTTTATTCATGATATACAGAACGTTAAAAAAAAAAATTTCGAAAAAAAAACCAAAATGGCGGCCGTTGCAGCTGCGCAAAAACAGGTCCTCAAATCGCGGGAGGTAAACGGCTGACATCACTGCCCCCTCTTTGTTGATCTGAAACACAAATTCAGAGCATATTATCAATCTGTGACCCTTTGGTCATGGAATGACGGATGGGTTTTTCGTTTAGTACAAATTTCGGAAAATGGCGGCAATTTAAAAAAAATCGAATTTTCGCGTTTTTTTCGCATAAAAAGATAAACAATAAATGCAAAAATGTATTTATCGAAAAAAACGATCCGTCATTCCGTGAAGACATATTTTCTGAGTATGCTCTCCAAATTTCAGGTCGATATGTTAATTACAGCGGTCAGGAGAATGTCAGCCATTTTTAAAAACGTGTTTTCGAGAAAAACGCGTTTAAAGTTTTGTAATGTGTTTACAGAAAAGTGTTTATAATTACCGCTAATCGGCAATGCCTGGTCCATAGAGGCATCCCTCCTCTTCTTCTAGCTGCTCATGTTGAGCCGCTAACATCTCCCGCCGATTTCAAGGACAAAGTCTCCCTTAAACGAAAGTGCTTCACGATAGTGAGACAACTTTTTTTTCTTTGTCAGATCATGGGAGTGATTTTTGTTTCACTACTTAATTGTTGCATACCGTTCGTCGGCAAATTGGACATAACGATTTGAATTGTGGAGGTTCAGTCCCTGTCCCCATATCCGGTACTGTGCGTATATATAAGGTACCCGCGGCTAATAAGGCCTGTCGGCTAATGAGGCCTAAGGAACGAAAATCGTATTTAAAATAACCGCTCACGCTCAAGGCCACACTCACAGACGCCTATTGCACGAATATGTCACTACAAGTTTGGGGAGGCGCGATACCCCGCTCCCTGCCATCAGTGTTGCATCATCCGTCACAAGACGCGGTCGCGCAGCACCAATAATAAAAATCGGTGCGAATAAATCGTAAGTATTTTTTGTAATATTACACTTATCTATCTAAAATCACAGTCTTTATCTTTAGGCCTTAGGCCACAGTAACGGGTATAAAATCATGTGGGAATTTAACCATTTTTATCGTATGAACAAGTGATTCACTCATAAAATTAATTACACATCTATTCAGTGTGAACATCAAGCTGTTAGAAAATATATATATTTATTTCGATGTACAAAATAGCCGACTACTCAAAACTTCTTGAAACAGCTTTTTTCCAATTGGCGTGACAAATAACTTCAACAATTTTCACTCGATTTACTTCAAATTTAAAAGTTATGTTCCTAATTGCATTTCGCAGAGAATTACATACGGAATTTCTGATTAATCGAAAACTTTTCATTTTATGAGCAGTTATAACGAAATTTTTCACTGAAAATTCATTTCTTACGTTCACATACTTACAACTTTTGAATAAAACAATATTTTTTAAATTCCGCACGTACTTCTCTCGGTATTCTAATGTAGATTGACGAGGATGTTTGTTTTTTGTTCTAGGTCAGAAATTGTGGATGTTAAATGTCACGCCGCGGAGCGCCTAAAAAAAAGATAACAAAAGAAAATATTAGTAGTCGGCCATTTTGTACATCGAAAAAAGTGCTAAAAGCTTGATATTCATACTAAATAGATGTGTAATTAATTTTAACGGTGAATCACTTTTTCATACGGAAAAAATTGTTAAATTCGCACATGATTTTATACCCGTCACTGTGGCCTAAAGCCTTAGGGGGAGATATACACCTAGGAGTCGGAAAAGAGGTCATTTTTGTGAATTTTTTCACGGAAAACTATTTGAAATTTCGGATTGGGGTTTTAATTATCTAAAAGTATATACATTCAAAAATATGTTCAATTTTCTTTATTTAAAAATATCAAAAATATACAAGGATATTGTATGATCCTTGGAGCGTCGTAAAAAAATCTGCGTATACGGTACCCACTGGCGTTTCTTCAAAAATTATTTGAAAAAAAAAATCCAAGAGATTATTAAATAAGATATTATAATCTAGTACTTGTCATAGCCGATTTTGAAAATATCGATTTATGACAACATGGCGGACGTTTGAACATAAATAGTGATTTTTGGGCCAAAAATTAGTTATCATTTAGCCTATAAAACAAAAACTGAGTAACGGAAGAAAAAAATCCTATGACAAGTACTAGATAATGGTGTATAGAATAACCACAAAAAACCTCAAGGCAATCGGTTCATTGGTTTTCGAGAAATTTCGGGTACCGATTTGAAAAACGTGGTTTTGAGAAAAAACGCGTTTGAAAAATTGGGAATGAACAAAACATGAAATTTGTCAACTTACATGGAATCATCGATACCAGGCCCATAGTGTAGGTCTTCTACGGTCGACGGAATGTTCATAGCTTCTGCATCCTCGACCTCGACCATCTAGATGTATATCTCCCCTTAATTCAAGCTTCGATGATCATAAATATTTTAATAACGTATTTTGGTCGGAATATTTTTCATTTGGTATTTCTTACATACGTGGTCGACGGTAATTAAGGCCTACTAAATTTAATGATAGGCCTTATTATCATCCTATTTCTTTTACCAAAGTATGTTTGTTTTATAAAGTATTTTACATTACTTTTAAGACGTTGCGAATGTACATAAGTAGTACGCATATTTATAACTAATTAATTGATCGTTATTTTTAGTGCCTCGATCCCGATGCCCCCAAAACGAGTGTTGTGGTCAGAAAACGAGCTGGTGTCAGCAGTCCGGCCAGTGCAAAGAGGAACTTTGAGTTCATACAAAGGTGCAGAGGATTATTGATCTCAAATACCAAATATATTACGTATAGTTTGATTATTCAAGTATGTTAAAGCCGTATGCCTTATTATCCTACCATAGTAAAATAAGGCCTACTATCAAGGTTTTTAACAATGGTTAATTTTGTTTTTGTTTATGTTACAAGTTACCATTTTTCGTTTATATTTTGTAGAAACTGAATTCGAATAATGATTATTATTAAAATATGTCGATTAAATGGGACATTTTTCATTTTACTTCAAGTATCCCTTAGCTAGGCCTTGTTACCCGCAGGTTATATATAAAATGCGAGGTCCGTTTGCCAAATCGGGAATCGTTGTTTCTCGCGAGCGTTCGCCTGGTCCCCTCACGTTTTTCGCATTTCCACCGTGCTATCCCGCAATCTACGAATTCAATAACGTCGCGAACGAACACCGGTTTAAGGATACGGGCGGTTCAGTCGTATCGAAATCGAACAAGTCGTTTGAGTATTCCGAAGTTCGCCGATTTGTGGTGTATATATATGCGAGTGAAAGAGAATATTGTCTAAACGCGAGAATGGGAAAGAAGGTTGAGGGCAAAAAGCCCTCTTCCTCTCTCTCTCTCTCTCTCTCTCTCTCTCTCTCTCTCTCGCTCTCTCGCTCTTCCCATACGCAACGATTTCCCTAATGTCTTCCAGGCGATGGGAGCTGCGTCTCGACGAGGGTTTTGTTATTATATTTGGTAAAGACTTTATAATGGAAGGTTGAAACTCCTTAAAACTCGAAACACGACGGGCCCGACACGGCCGATGGCCCTCACGCCGCCCTTTTGCCGTCCCATATTGCGCTAAGGTTCAAAATTTATAGAGAGCAGTTTTCCCCCCGTTGAGAGAGTCCTGCATCCTCCTCGGCATCGACCCGATAGAGGGAGCAGCAGGGAAGAGGCACGTATACATAACTCGGCGGGAGAAACGCCACCCCCCCCCCCCCCCCCCCCCCAAATGGTAATATTCGAACTAATATCGCAAAAGTTTTGCGAACCGTGACAAAATAAGCGCCGCGCCGGGTCTCATTTCAATAAAACCGCGGCTGGAGAAAAACCGAGGCTCGATTAAATTAAATGTTATCGATGAAGAAAATCGCCTTGGATTACGATAAATCGAAGTGAGTGCTCTCGTTATTTTTCGCTCTTCCCGATATAGCTGCGACGATCGTCGCGGAAATGCGGACAGTAAGTTCAATTAAGGGGTTTCCCCCCACTTGCGATTTTGAAAAAATCGATTTTTTTGTTATTGCATTTTTTTGAAGTATAAGTATCTGAGAATATGTCCTGAAAATTTCAAGTCGATCCGAACAAAATTGACTGAGATATGAGCGTTGAAAGAGAAGAATCCGCGTTGAAAGAGCGTTGAAAGAGAAACTTTAAACGCGTTTTTCTCAAAATGGCATTTCTGAAGTCGGTGACCAAAATTACTCGAACACTAATGAACCGATCTTCTTGAAATTTCGCAGGCTTATTCAATCCATAAAAATGTAGTCTTTAATCGTTCGATTTTTTTTTTCGAAAAAATGGCCGTTTTATAGCCAAAAAACGGCCGTTTTTTTCGTTAAAATCGAACCATTAACTTTGACTGTCCACCATTTTGTGAAAAATGAATATTTTTTAAAATCCTTCGATTAAAGACTAGTTTATACTTATATTTGACTAAATCCATTCGCATTTTTTTCTTCAGATGATCCACTTCGCCGCAATGTTGGTCACCGCAAACCGTGTATATAAAAACATTATTTCATGGACGGCCATTTGCCACTAAACAATGTAATATTTTTCAATAAAAAATTACTGAAAGTTCTTCAAGATGTGTTCTTTAAGATGGTATATTGATCGATTAAAAAAGTTTTGTAGTTTTCTTTAAAAAAATTCATGAAAAAGGCCTTTTTTGCGCTACAAGTGGGGGTAACGCCTCAAGGCAGGAGCCTGAATTAGGTCGGAAAAATCGTTTTCTTTAAATTGCTTTAATCGATAGATAAACTATTCAAAAATATATTTACAAGGACAAAAGCTGAGAAGCGATTGATATTTCCTCCTATCGAAAACTTCGAAGCGCGTTTTCTCCAGTTTTCATTGGCACGCTTTTTCCAAATTGTTGGGCGTGATAGCAAAAAAACTAAACGACCTATTGAATAAAACGAAAGTTTGTTTCCTCCAGTATGAAAATCTCTTCAAAGTGAATTGAAAAAGTCTTTTTAAATAATTGTTTGTAGCACGTTAAAGTGTTTTTTTTAAACACATTTTTTTCGAACCTGAGAAAAGGTATAATTACACTATTTTTCCAGCTTTTTCATAATTCACTCAAAGGAAAAAGATATGACAATTGAAATTTTTATTGGTTTATTTGGTTCAGCCAAGAATTACGAGCTTCATCTACCCGCCGATTGGGGACTGCAGTGGCAAGACGCAGATGGAATAGGCTGATAAATCTGCAGTCATTTATTGTTTCATGTTGATTTTATTTCACACATTAAAAATATACATGAAAAGTTACCTTAATGTTTACTCGGCTCACTTGCCTTTTTTCCTTCTGAACAAAT
The DNA here is from genome assembly GCA_963210295.1 of Ophion ellenae. Classification (NCBI taxonomy): domain Eukaryota; kingdom Metazoa; phylum Arthropoda; class Insecta; order Hymenoptera; family Ichneumonidae; genus Ophion; species Ophion ellenae. The sequence goes on from OY723395.1 coordinate 15,108,481, forward strand.
TCCTGAAAAAACACTTTTTCGGACTTTGTACTTCAGGCTCCCGCCTTAAATACCGTAACACCCCGAGTTGCGTAAGTATAACGTTCCGTAAACCTTGACGTAACACGAATTTTTCGTTCGACAAATTGGTAAATTATTACACACATTATTCAAAAAAAAGGAACATCATGCAGCAGGATAGACGCTCGTATAAATCAGAAGACGATGACAAACACTTCGAAGAATATTTAAGAAACAAACTGAAGAAACATGTCAGAAACAAACGCTAAACAGCCACCGTGTTTATACGCGCTGATTGTTCTCATAATTTGTATTTTTTTTTTCGATATTTTTTGCGTATCTGGGAATTTACATAAGTCGGATTGTAACGTGCTCGGTATATTATATTGTTGTTGATATTGATGGAAAAAGGCACCTCGGCCGAGGGGGAAATATTGGGGTCTTTGTCGTTGGATGGCTGCGGGCCCGGAAAATTTAATTGGATTCCATCACGGCTGGTTTGATCGTCCAGAAAGAGACGCGGGCTGGTGGATTTTGTACACATACACGGACAAATGTGTATGCGTATACTGTGGATTCTGCGGTGCACACTCCCCTAAAAAAAATCGCATTAATCATACGGGGGAGAAAAAAGAGAGCGGAGAGGAGGAGCATAGTCGAGCGATGCTCTCTCGCTGCGCGTCGTTTATCCCCTTAAAATAATCTGGCCCCTGAAATGAAATCAGTAGAGGCAATTTCCAGGAGCAGAAAGTGCGAGAGGCGATCTCTCCCGTCCCTTTCAAGCCAGCAACGCGTTTCCGTGCCCACGCGGAAAGATCGACCCTTCTCTCTCTCTCTCTCTCTCTCTCTCTCTCTTGCCCTGTTGTACGAGTCTCTGTATGCAACGGACAAATCACGACGAGCCCTTCTGATCCTCGCCCGACTCTTTATTATCGTCCTTTTCTTCGATCGGAATTAAAGATGTCGCGATAAGGGCTCTCTCTCTCTTGCTCTCTTTCCCTATCCGTTGCCATCCCTTCGGAGAGCGTGGTCACCAATTCCCCAATGTGTATATCGAAGGGGACAAAAGTATACACGTAAAATGGTAGATTGCCGTTTTCGTATAAAAAATCCGTTCGGATAAAATTCGCAATATATGCCGATCTTATCGATGGGCGAAAAGCTGCAGTGCGTTTCCACGTGTGATTTTCTCTTCGGCTGTTTGGGCAAACCGGGAAAATGCTCTGTACATCTTCGAGGGCAAAGCGGAACGCGTTCCTTCTTTGCGAGCCATGCACGAGCGGAGCTTTGGCTTGGACCTTTGGCGCGCGGGAGTGTCGCGAGGTAACTCCCCGGGGCAGTGGGCTGCGAACGCGCGTTATGACCCGGACATCCTCGGCTTCGTTTTCGTACCCAGCTCTTCCAAGGCGCTGACTCCTCTCTCTATCTCACTCGCTCGCTCGTTCTTTCTCTCGTCGTCTTCCAATACGAACCATCCCACATAGAGATCCCGTATTTCAAATTTTATCGTTCGAAAATGTTAAGGGCGGGTTTAACGGCGTCGATGTATAGAATTCGGCGACAAAGTGTCGACGAGTTAACGCCGGGCTCGAGGGTTCGTCTGTAGTTATTCGAGAAATACTGTAGGGAATAATACATATATTGCCATTCCCGTGAAAGCTCGGCTTATCCTACGATAATGTTGATAAATAAATGTGTATTTATATTTTTCCCCTATTTAAATTCCGATATTCATTTATTATTATTATATAAAATGATATGTAAATTTTTTTATTAACAAGCCTGTATTTAATGTACTAAAGAGTGCAAAAAAAAATTGTTTTACCAAGTCACATATGCGTGACTATAAATAAAATCTTGGGGCGCTTAACTTTTTAAATGAATAATACATTTGATCAATTCAGTTTCATTAACCGCATTTAAGGCGTTACCCCCACTTGTAGCGCAAAAAAGGCCTTTTTCATGAATTTTTTAAAAGAAAACTACGAAACTTTTTGCACCGATCAATATACCATCTTAAAGAACACATCTTGAAGAACTTTCAGTAATTTTTTTATTGAAAAATATGACATTGTTTAGTGGCAAATGGACGTCAATGAAATAATGTTTTTATATACACGGTTTGCGGTGACCAACGTTGCGGCGAAGTGGATCATCTGAAGAAAAAAATGCGGATGGATTTAGTCAAATATAAGTATAAACTAGTCTTCAATCGAAGGATTTTAAAAAATATTCATTTTTCACAAAATGGCGGACAGTCAAAGTTAATGGTTCGATTTTAACGAAAAAAAAACGGCCGTTTTTTGGCTATAAAACGGCCATTTTTTTTCGAAAAAAAATCGAACGATTGAAGACTACATTTTTATGTATTAAATAAGCCTGCAACATTTCAAGAAGATCGGTTCATTAGTGTTCGAGTAATCTTGGTCACCGACTTCAGAAATGCCATTTTGAGAAAAACGCGTTCAAAGTTTCTCTTTCAACGCTCTTTCAATGCGGATTCTTCTCTTTTAACGCTCATATCTCAGTCAATTTTGTTCGGATCGACTTGAAATTTTCAGGACATATTCTCAGGTACTAATACTTTAAAAAAATGCAATAAAAAAAAATCGATTTTTTCAAAATCGCAAGTGGGAGTAACCCCTTAAGGGATTTCCTCGCTTTAGAAGCTAAACATGGCTATTTTCATGAATTTTTTTGATAGGTTTATTTTACAGTTATTAATATCAAGGTTATTACACTTAATAAATACACTTTCGAAATACAACATTTTATTTATTTAAGTCATTATTTATAGACGAAAATGGTAGTTAAAAACTGTCCTAAAAAATTGTAGGTCTGCGCTGTTGATGAAATCTCGGAGATGGATCGTCTGAAACAAAAAAACCCTTGATATGCGCTATAGCTATTGTTGTACAGAATATGTGGTTAAAAATTTATAACGATCGGTTCAGTAGTTTCGAAGATTTATTCAGCAAGCCGTCGGAAAATGTTTTTTCGATAAAAACGAGTTTAAAGTTTGTTTAGGTTACATAAATACATCAAAACAATTTTTTGAATATATTTTGAAAGTGCATTTATTAAGCGTAACAACTTTTATATCAATATCTATAATATAAAACTATTCAAAAATATCTGAACATAGCCCTTTTTAGCGTTTAAAGTGAGAAGACCGCTTAATTTGGTACAATAGTAATTAGAGAAATTATTATCACACATTTATACACAGTTTCAAGATTTTTATTTAAGACATCGAAGGTTGTTTTACAGTCAATTTAATACAGTTGATATGTTAACGGATTTATGTAAATTAAAGATTGTACGTCTCAATTTTGAGCGCCCAAGCTTTTATTTATAGTCACATATAGGTGACTTAGTAAAGAAAATTATTTTCTACTTTTTAGTACAATAAATAAAAGCTTGTTTAAAAAAAAATGTTTACATACAAATTATTTTTTATTTTCGGTCTTTAATTGATTTTATTACAGTTCTGCAATTTTTGCAAAGAAGGATTAATCGTTTCAAACGAACCGGTCTTATTATTGCTTAATTGTCGGGAGAAACCCTGCACGGAGAGAATTTTTAAGTATTTCTTACGGTGAAATCTCCGTAAAAATTACATAAAAAATTTGAAACCGGCGACAAATGTGCACATAGTCAAACATTGACACTAGCTTTTAATATTTTGCTTTCATTCATGTAAAAATTTAAGCAAGTAGCATAATTTTTTACATTTCTTTCAGTAAAAATTCTGACACATTCTCATGTAGAATTTTAACAATCGGCTGCCTAAAAAATTCCAAGTTTCTACAGTAAAAATAACCTGGACAAACTCGAAATTTCTAAAATCCCTAGCGAAAAATTAATTCCCTATGATTAAATAAATACTCTATGTACTGTATTTCGAATACCGTCCTAAAAATAAACACTTTTTTCATCGGCGTTTCTGAATATTTGTGTTCTTGATTGCTACTTATTTTAGCATATCATCTTTCCGTACCATTGTAGACGTCCTTTATCGAAGTTTCCTTTCACGTTTCTTTGTTTTCTTGCGTAGAACTGCGTAGAACACGTTAGACTGCACGAGACCACGAGGCTTTCTTGGCCCATGCTTCGTACTATAATGCGCATGCGCGGTACCGCTGTTGCTAAGCAACGCGGGTCGGCGTCGTTCGTGCTCGTCATACTGCGTCATACACAAGCACACTCTCACAGCTTGCGTTCACGTATACGCACGCTCACACACAGAGCTCACGCGTACGGTCAGGCGACCTAGCCCTAACTGATTTTACTATAAAGAACGTAAAATTCCGGTGGACGCACGGAAAATTTCGGCTTCCTTTTTTAAATTTTTATGGAAAACACGCAAATTTCTCAATGTTCCACTGAAAAATTTCATTTATATTAGCACTTTATTAACTTATTGTCGTAATCTTTACGTTTCATGAAATTTTACTATTAATTTCAGTAAAAATTCTGGAAAATATTTTTAATTTCTGTTACGCAAAAGTAAATTTTGATTCATTTCCATGAAAATTTATAATTTATTTCCTAAAAACCTGAAGAATTGCTCATTTGTCACCGAGTTACTGTGATTTCACAGTAAAAATTACTTAAAAATTCTCTCCGTGTGGAGAGATAGATGTTGGCTCACCACCTAGTGGACCTTACGTTTTAACCTATTTTACCTATTGGACCCTTTTAACGATTGTGCGACCCGGGATCACTTAGAGCCCATTCATATTTTCTCATGCAATTTTCATGTAGTTTAGCTCTATTCAATGTTTGCCATTCTATTCATTTCTACTAACGCATCGTTATTGCAAGGTCTCTTTCCTGTTAGTTTATCGCAGTCCAATTTTTTTTTAAGTTGAATCATGCATTGTGTCCTCTTAGATGCATGCTGCAAAATTTCAGAGCTCTAAGTATTCGGGAAGTGGGTGAAATATCGATTTTCCATTTTGCATCTCACACCAAGTCAAGTTAAATAAAAGTTTGCAATATAATATACATGATTTATATTTATACGCTGACATATAATCATATTATAATTATTTATAAACGATATAATAGCGCACAATAATAATAATAATAATATACTTGTATATAGGGCTCCATTGACTGCTGTGTTCAAGTCTTAGGATGAGTCCAATATTTTCGGCCGATTGACGTTTAGTTCGCGATGTCTTCGGGTAAATTGGGAGAAGCATCATCCGGAAGTGTAGGAACGAAAAGCAATAAAGCCCGAAATGACGCGACGGCGGATAATTCGACGGCTGACGCCTTGACTACAGAGTTTCAATATTACGGGTGGGTTACGTTATCACAGAACGAAGCAACCAATTACTTGGGACATTCGGGGGGGAAATGATCGTTGCTCTTACCATTTTCATTATCGTTATTATTATTTACATTATATCATTAACGTGATCAATATTATGATCATCATCATCACGATTATCTCAAGAATTTTTATAGGGTTCGTAGCCATATATAATAATCGATTAAGAAGAATTCGGTTGTAGAGGCGCGATAAGAAATCTCGCTCTGGCAATTACCGATCCCGCTGAGCGAGCCCGCGCCGTGCTCTGGGTCAACAAGCTTTTCGGTGCCGAGTATCACGTGGAAGTTCTACGGGACAAGCGCAACAGATATTTGGCAGCGCTCACGGTCAGCATGATAAACGACGAGTTGATCGGCGCCTTCGCGGACTCTCCGCCGACCGGTACGCTTAGAGATCTCACGAGAATGCAAATCCATAACGCGCCCACCGCCGAGTGGGAGAAGGATACGACCTGGGTGGACTTTGTTTCCACACTGCCCGATAATTGCAAAGAGGTCAATATTCGAGCAGCTTCATAATTTCGTCGTAAAACATAACTTTTGGAGGTAGAATTTATTGCAATTGATACGGTTTTTTAATGAGTTGATTACATTTTCTTTTGGTTATGATTATCATAAGTGAGAAGAGCGATTTTTCGCCACGGAGATTATATCGTGATAAAAAAAACCCCGAGAATTGTTCTTTCAGAAGGGCCTTTCGGAACAAAAATTCGAAATTGTTTTTATTTAGCCGAACATGTGGAAGATTTCATAACTGTGAGTACTATGAAGAGGGAACCTTTTTTAGCGCATAGGGAATTTTCCCTGAAACTCAAATGTGGTGATTTTTGGCAAGGTTTTTTCCAAAAACTACCGTCCTTGTTTTCCCTCGTCCCGAACTATTGACAGACGTCATGTCTGATCATATCATTTAGGGTAGCACCATTTTCCCCCATAGGGGAATTCTCTCCCACAATAAGCTCTAAAACAGGCAAGGTTTCTTCACAAAGCGGTCGAATTTTTTCTCTCGGAATTTTACAGATCCCTTGCAGTTTTCACTCCGAAGGTGAGGCCTGCATGCAAGCGTCGGTCGATATGGGTCAGCAGCTGGACAACGTAAGGCTCTTCCCCAAATTTGACGACCCGAAAGAAACCCATAAAACAGTCCCAAATTTTCACGACCCTTTGTCCATTAGGAGTTCCTTTTTCTGCTGTACCAAATAAGGCCCTACGCCGCGATAATGCCGTGTCCGGATTCGCGAACTAAGGTGGCCGCGTGGATTCAGACGCTGTGCCGACTTGGCTGCACGGCGTGTGACAAAATGCGGGCTCTGCGGAACGACTATGCCTACGCGCTTTACGGCTACGTCCGGGACCTGCGAGTCGCCGGGCCCTTTCAGGACTATCCACCCAAGGACAATCTGCCGTCCCTCTGCGAAGCGGCCAAGTGAGGATGACCTTCAAATTCACGTTCCAGCAAAATGCAATTAGATCAAAATCAGGGCTAAAATGCAATATTGAGAACGAGCCCAAGAGAGATCCAAAAACGACCCAGAAACTTTAGTAAATTCCGTTTCTCGTGAGCCCTAGAAAATATGAATTTCTGTGCAGAATCGCAGCGAAAAAGCACCCACTGACGTCACCCTACAGCGAGGAGGCTAATTCCTTTTTGGAAATACAGCCAAACCTGGAGGACGGGGCTTTCTGCTATATCGCGATCACTGGAGAATTCGCCGATCCGGACGCCCTCCTGCCCCCTTAAGGAATGGACACTGCATCGAGCGATTGCAACGACGAAAAAACAAAAATAAAGTTCATACTGGTCTCTATCTTCGGTTTTCTTTTTTCGCTATTTGTGAAAGGTTGCCGGTAATTTCGATGGATGTTAAGGTAGACCGAAATCAGGGAGGGTGCATGATACGCGGTGTGCAAAATTTGATGAGGGAGGGAGAGGGAGAGGGAGAGAGAGCGATAAAGCTTATATTAGGTTTATTAGTGCTCTAGCTCCGAAATATCCTTTGGCACGCAATCCTCATTTTTCGTACGAAGAAAACATAGAGGAAATAAAAAGAGACTCAATATAAGAACGAAAGTGACTATATAAACCAGCGAGAGAAAGGGAGGTATGTGCCATCTTTGTATCGCTATTCGACATTTCGCGTGTGCGTCGCCATCAAAATCGCCAACACCCCTATACCCACAAATATAAACATGAACGGAAGGGTGCCCGCCGAGAGCAAAGGGGGTAGATTTTTCCGCGCCTTCGTATGATTAATACTCGAGAGCCAGAAAGAGAGAGAGAGAGAGAGGGGGGAGGGTAGTAGGGAGTTTGGGAAGAAGTGTAACATTCGCGGTGGGAGGTCAGACGCAGAAGAGAGAGACGGAACGTCAGAGGGTTGATGGTCGATTCCCGTGGGCACAGCTATAGTCCACTATACAGCGAATATACAGCAAATCCCCGTCAACCGCATTCAATTACGATGTTATCGCGAATACAGATGACGGTTATTTCCTTCGGTACACCCTATACATAACGCTCCACATAGAGTGAGAGAGAGAGAGCGAGATGCCGTGCCAACCTCGAACCCGCGCTTTTGCCTGTTAAGTTGAAGCGTATAATGGCGGCTGGCCGCCCGTGTGATTGTTTTAGGATGTATGCGAGGCGATTTCGGGGACGGACGACGAGAGGAGGGTGCGGTGCGAGAGGAGGAGGCGACTATGACGATTTTTCTTGAGGGTGAGCAGCTCTCGACACTTCGATAAGGGACATCGTGTGTGCTTTGTACGCTCCTTCCTCCCTCCTAGTATTTACGTACCATTCCCGCTGCGAATTTTATAGCCTCGTCTCTCAAAAAAAATATATATATTCGCAAAATCATTTCGGAGCTCGAGCAATGTATTTTTTCGATCCCAGAATTTATCAGCGGTTATACTTTTGCCGATTCTATGGTTGAAACCCAAACAAATACAAACACAATGAATGATCGGCGAGCGCAATTCGTTCGAGTGGCGAAAGTCCGTTTGCGGTTCGAACATTCGGGACGATCTCGCGGAGCATGATCGCAGTTCTGATGGGACATGTTTCGTAAAAGTCGTCATCGAAACTTTCCATAAGCCTCCATCATACGTGCGGAGACGAGAGTGAATTTCGCTACTTTTCTGATTGATCCGCGCTAATTTCTCAACTCCTTCGACACGGAGTGACGTATTTTCGGTAATCGAACTATCTACCTCGGCGTAGGCTAATCTCATTTTCTAATCCGCATATCCTGCGGAATGATACTGCACCTGGACGCGTTCCAATTTTTATCGTAGGAAAAATGAAGACGAGAGTGGAAAAAAAATACAGTCGCCAGCCCAAACCGTCATACGATTTGCGCTCGAACAATAAAACTGGCTCTGCGGAGAATACGCGAATTACGAGGTTCGAGTGCGATCGTTTGGAAGATTGACAGGTCTGTCGGATCCAACTGATAGAGCTTTTACAGTACGAACCACCGATATCTATGAGTCATCTCTTTGGTCGTCTGTCACTGATTAGTCACTACACACACGAATATTATATATATATATATATATATATATATATATATATATATATAGGATGCATGAAAAGTTGCGCATATCTGCAATGTGTCATTGCCAAACGAGCCAATATTTTCGCGATCAGTTACAGTTTTTGGGGGTGCAACACGAAGCGCATTCGCGCGTCAGCTTTCATATTTCACGTGCATGGCTACTCCGTCGCGCCGATTGCACCGTAGGGAGTTTTCGGGGTGAACGCGAGAGTAAAATCTGACCCTCGGGCATCCTCGAATTATCGAGATTCCTCGTCGGTCAGTTTTCAAAACGTTTTATTCCTCTTGTCCGACATAAATACACGTGTCAAATAGCGCGTACGCTAAATGGAGAGTCAGAACGGTTCCGAGGGTCCGTCTGACCGGACACGGCCACTTCTACTTGCAGAAAATGTATTTCACTTGGCAGCCTTGCACTCTGGAAAGGAACATCACTTTGGTGGTCACCTTCAATCTTGTTGAAATTCGTGTATATGATAGAGCATTAAAAACTATTGAATACGTATTCTATCCGGGTATTTATCAGAATTCATTCAATCATTTCGAGGTTTTATCGGAAGGGACATTCTGCGCGGATTACGAATATCGCGGAATTCTTTTGTCGAAAGCTCAAAATAAAGCCGACTAAGCACGAAAAACGTCTTTTCACGAACTTTAAACGATGTTCTATAAAAATAGAAAGTTTGGGGGGAAATTGATGGTCGATTTTTATTCAGGGGATCTGTATATATCAACCGGCAGTTACAACAAAAATATAAAAAAATCCAAATTTTTTTCGCACCTCGACCAAAACAGTTATTTAAAATAATCGCAGATCATTTATTTTTCCTTTCGATGTTATACTCTACTCTACACTCATCCGCCTCTTAATATTTTGCTTTTTAAAATGGCCTTTAATTTGTCAAGCAACGATTATTTTTCGATTTTTGGCCACATGTCAATGTCGGACCACGGATTTCTGCGAATTTTTTCATTCCCTCTTGCCTCCCTTTCGGCCATTTTTAAAATGCCCTTTCCGGGAAAACTATTCGAGATATCGGGTTGAATCCCACGGCATTCATTGAGGGGTAACACTACTGTAGAATTTAAAAAAATAATGTTTTAAATTGGCTTAAAAAATACTTTGAACCATCTAGAATGAGGGGGAAAAAAGTTTGGTACCTATAAAAAAGGCCCACAGGCTCGTGTGCGAGACGTCGACCGTTTGTCGCGGAACACAATTTTTCAAAACGGCACGGAGCATAACTCCAACAATTTTCATTCTATTCACTCCAAATTTCGAGCACATCTTCAAAATAACATTTCGAAGAGAAACACGTGCGGGATTTTCCACGAGTTAATGATAACATTACTTATTAACAAATGATTGTCCTTTTTTCTCTCGAAAATTCAGCTTTCACTTTAAATGCTCGCCAATTACACAAAAATTAATATGTTCGAAATCCCGTACGTATGTCTCTAGCTATACTCATGTAAATTAATGGAAATTTTGTATCTTTTTTCCACATTCATATTTGCGTCAGTACTACTGCGTGCCGCAAAGCGTCTCAAATTCAACATACCTCGCACGAATGGCTCCAGCGTAACCATTTTGTATAATTTTTCAATATAATTTGGTTTTTGTTCTCTTGAAAATATAACTAATAACATCCTTGAATATTTTTGTCTTACTTGTCCTTCCACAAAAAAAATCGCTTAATTTGAGACGTTTGTTTAAGCCCTTAAAGTCTACCAAAATTATTTTTAAGAAACCTAACAATAAAATTTATATCACTCGAATAGAACCGACGCTACGGTTGTTTGAAATTTAGCGATTTTAGCGATTCCGAAAAAGAAGTGAAAAAGGTAATCTTTTTTATCGACTCTTCAACCGTTTCGCGAGACCATCTGATTGGAAATTTTCCGCTAATTACGAAGATATCCGAGTTTCTGCGAAAGGCTCAAAATTAAGCCGGCTCAAGGCGAAACACTTTTTTTCACACACTTTTTACAATTTTTTAAATGAGAGTTGAGGGTTCCGAGGGAAATCAATGGTCAATTCATATTCCGGAGTGCAGAATGCACTACTCAAAAAATTGAAGGAACAAATATGTTAAAACATTTTTGGTCATTTTTTAAGCGCTGTAATAGTGGTAGCAAATGATCTACAGAAACGAAAAAAGGCATTTTGAAGTTTGAAATCTCTAGTTTAGAAGCCTGGCATTCAAATTTTGTTTAATTTCTTTCACGAACCCGAATATTTAATAACTAACTGATTTTTGACGATAATCAAGTGAAAATACATCCCTGGTGCAATTTCAAGCCATATTACCGAACTTTTAACAAAAAATTACGACTCCAAAAATCGTCTAATTCATACGGCACTTTATGGAAATGACACGCTGGCCACATTCCTATCTAATGAATTATACACAAATAATTCTAGATGCCTGATATAAACTGCTCACGCGTGTAAAAAAATCGAAAGATTCCGTAACGACAATAAAAACAGGGGCTCACCGAATCATTGAAGAAAATGTTAATTATAAAACTTAAAAAATGTGACTAGCGGAAGAATTTTCATTCCACGACTTTTAAGAAAAAATGTAAAATAGTCTAAATTTACGAAATGCGCGAAATTTTTAAATTTATTTGTTGTACGCCACTTTGGCGCCCATGTTATTTTTTGCCGTCGTATTCGACCAGAAAACTTCGGAATCTGAAACAGAAAAAACAAATATTCATTACATCATATAGTAAAAATAAAAACGAGGAACGCTAGCGCTCCCTGTCCTTACCTTATTGTCGATTTGATGCCTCCGTCGATATCCCGACGGCTACCTGAAAAATAAAAAAAAGGGTTAAAATTAATTAATTCACGATTGCCTACTTATTTAAATATTTATTTCTACATAAAACAATTGTGTTACTTACCGCTTACATCGCTGGTCTCCATCGTGCCTCCGATGAATTCCCGGCAACTACCTGTAAAAAAGAACGAATTATTGTATGCATATTTTACATGTAAGAACGGGTTTTATTTATAAAGCTACGACTTACCCAGAATATCGATGACTTAAACATCGCGCTGCGTTATCTGAAAAGAAAAAAAATACCAGACTTATTTTTAATAGCTAATATTTACGTATTTTGTTCATAGTTATATTTAATCACTTCTGATTCTCGTACACAAAAAACACCGCTCACTGTTAATATTATTACTTACCTTTTTATTACACATTCCTAACACCGCACATACACCCTGAGTACACTCCCTCCGCCGATGAATCAAAACATTGCCTCTGTACCCGCGAAGGCAAATATTCAAACACACCAGCGCCGCGATTGACGACTCGCAACACCCGCCGCGAACTTGTCCGACACCGCGACACCAGCGCTGCCACTCGGGTCCTTCGCCACTTACGCCGCGCCATAACGCGACCTCCACGCCGGGGTCTCGCGCTCCGTATACCCGTGCCTAGAGTTGGGCGGCAAATCACCGCTCCGACCGGGTGTATAAGGCGAAGGGCGAAACCCGGTTCGAGTAATTCTGAAGAAATAGAGAAGACCCAACTGAACCGTTGAAAAACCGGCCAAGATTGATCTCCCCTCTTACCCTCTACCCTTGGTCCGGTGAGCCGTTGGAGGAACGGCCAAGCCGATCCATCCTTATCCAGCCTTTGCTCCACACCCCGGACACCACATAATGCCACTCACTGGAAAAATTTCACCGACCATCTACATCCAAGGACACCCGCTTGAACTAGAGGCGTGGGTCGCGTCCGAATCCCGAGAGCCTGTAATCCTGGGTTACCCTTGGATCAAGGCTCAACAAACAGTCATTAACACCCAAAATGCTCGAGTTTACCTTGGGGCTAGAGAAAGGTTCTCAGTTCAATTAGTCGACACTCCAATACCATCAAAACCGGGAACGCTATTCAATATCGCCAATCTTCAAGTCGGAGTCCCTACTATATGGCAACCTCATTTCTCAAAACTTTTTGAGACCTTCCGCGACATTTTTGACGTCCCTGAACCAAACGCAGAGCACTAACACGGTATTGGATTAGCGTCCGACCAATCCTTCCGGTTGTCCGTCTACAAGTACTCAAGCGCCAAGAAGGCAATCATCCAGGAACAAATACAGATCATGCTGGCGGAGGGCATTATCGAACACTGCAATTCACCGCATAGCTCACCTATCGTCATCGTCAATAAAAAAAGATGGGAAACCTAGATTTTGTGTCGACTATCGGCGTCTCAATAGCGTCAAGGAGGACGTAACCCAGCCCATCCCGAAGATCCACGAGACTCTCAAAGAACTCGGCACGGCGAAGGCATTCTCCACGATCGATTTAAAAAGCCAGTATTGGAAAATCCCTGTGGATCCCGAGTCGGAAAAACTTACCGCCTTCACTACACCGGATGGGACTACGTACCAGTTCCGGGGCATGCCATTCAGATTGAAGAACGCTCCATACACCTTCCGAAGGCTGATGAGCCAGGAGGTTCTAATCGGCCTTATTAACAAAATCTGTGTCGTCTACTTAGACGATACCATTGTCTTCTCGAACGATTGGGAAGAACATCTCCAGCACCTAACACTGGTTTTCGAGCGTTTGGAAATCCACGGCCTCACCTGTTTCAACGAGAAATGCATATTTGGCAAAAATGAACTCAAGTATCTGGGTCAGACGGTAAACATCACCGGCAATGAGGCTCAGCCCGAGCTCATCGGGACCATACTCAACTTCCCTACACCCAAAACAAAACAGGAAGTTCAACGATTCATCGGTACTTGCAACTGGCTACGCAAGTACATTCCGCACTTCGCTATGACCCCAATGCTTATCACCGATTTTCTGTCTACTTAAGGAAAATTCAAATGGAACGAACAAGTTCAATAAGATTTCGACCAAATCAAATTGGAAATCTAAAAGCCTCTCAAACTCAGTCGCCCTGATCCATCCCTGCAATACATCTTGCAAACGAACGCCAGTGCGGTAGGGATGGCAGCTGTCTTCTATCAAGTTACCCCTACTAATTCAAAGAACATCATCAGTTACGCGAGTGCAAAATTCGATGTCACTCAAAAACGTTATCATAGTAATGAAGAAGAGTGCCTCGCGGTGGTTTGGGCCTTTAAACGTTACCGCAAATATCCCGAGGAAAAACCCTTTATCTTGCGAACTGACACTAGGGCACTGGCATGGTTAAAATACGTAAAGGATGAAAAACCAAAGCTTAGCCGCTCGGAAATCCTTCTTGAAGAACTAAACTTCACACCCGAACGCGTGCCCGGAAGAGCCAACGATCTTCCTGTTGCACTCTCCCGAAATCACGGGGATCAACTTTCAGAAAAGTGCGAGGAAAATGACAACCTCCACCCACCAGAACGCTCTAATGCGCCAACTCAAACTTTATCACCAGAGATTTTCGGCAGCCACCAAACCAACATTCTAGATGAAGTAATGGAGGATCAACAGAACGATCGCGCCCTTTGCAACATCGTGAAAATACTCCAATCTCAAGATTACAACTATTTTTCCCAATTACGAGACGGTACAGTTTTCCAACGAATTCAGGAGGAGTGGAAGATTGTGATACCTGAAAACTCCAAAATCAAAGTACTTCAGTAGTGTCATAATTCCTCCGTACCGGGGTATCCGGGAATGGATGGAACTCTCAGGAAAATACAAGCTGACTTTACCTGGATAAATTTCCGTAGATATGTACGGAACCACGTGAAATCTTGTCACGTATGTGCGTGCCTCAAATCAACTTGGCCGAAACACCCGGATCAATTAAGGTCGGCATCAACCCCGACAACCTTGGGAAACGATAGCGATCGATTTTGTGGGACCCTATCCACGGTCGGGCCGAGGCCAGCGTTTTATCCTAGTCGTCACCGACTTGTTCTCACGATGGGTGGAGGCCTTTGCCATGGGCTCCTCCGAAGCATCCCGAGTGATAAACCTCCTAGAAAATAAGGTCTTCAATAGATGGGGATATCCGAAGGCAATCTTGTTGGATAACGGGCCCCAATTCTCTAGCCTAAAATGGCGGAACGCTTGCGACAAATGGCAGGCCAGCCTCTGGATCACTGCAATAAACGCCCCACGAGCTAACCCTACTGAGAGAAGCAACAAGGAAATCAAGAAAGGCCTACGGTTGCATCTGCAGGATAAACGGCATCGGGATTGGGATCTTCAACTCTCACACGTTTTGTTCCAACTACGTAATCGACGTAACGCGGCAACAGGTCGTTCTCCGAGTGAAGCCTTACTCGGAAAGGGCTTACATCTCCCCAGCGAATGAAAGTTTCCAGTCAGCGTCAACAACGTAAATCCAGATCATGAACAACGCATCCGGCAAGTCCAGAAACATCAAGAGAATTATCAGAGCAAATATTCCAACACCACTGAAACCGCTCTACGGTACCAACCTGGAGATGAGGTGTATGCTCGAACTCACGTACGATGTAATGCTCCAGAGGGAATCCACGCCGGATTCACAGCTCCATGGAGTGGACCCTACACAATCCGAGGGAATCTGGGAGGCGGCGTCTACCTGGTAGACCAAGGACAAGAAGTCTCCGAAATTCACGGCTGTTTCTTGAAACCGGCATCCGCCTCACCATCGCTCCAGGCGGTGACACCTGGCCCAGAGTCCAACCTTACGATTCTCGCCATGGTTACACCATCCTTGGATGCTTCGACAGAGCCTAACCCTACGGCGCATTCGAATGTTACCCTGGACAAGCCAAACCCTACGGCTTGTTTCGACTAGCTTACCAGGAAACCATTGCTGGTTTCCACCAGACGTTCGGACCAGGAGGTCCGCGAAACACCCGCGGTGAACGCGGGCAAGAGACCAGCCTCCAGACCAAGTCCAAGGCCAGCTTCGGGTGAAACCCTAAAGTCATCACCTAAACAACCTACAAGAACGTCCACCCGTATTACCACACATCGACGGTCATCGCCGTACAATTTTCGTCCCCGTCCGCCAAAAACACATCCCACATAACACTAAACGCCCAAAGATGCCTGGACGAACTGACTCCCCGGACACTTGTTGTACGCCACTTTGGCGCCCATGTTATTTTTTGCCGTCGTATTCGACCAGGCAACTGAAACAGAAAAAAAATATTCACTACATCATATATTAAAACGAAGAACGCTAGCGCTCCCCTTACCTTATCGTCGGTTTGTTTCCTCCGTCGGTATCCCGACGTCTACCTGAAAAAGAAAAAAAGGGTTCTAATCAATTATTTCACGATTGCCTACTTATTTAAATATTTATTTCTACATAAAACAATTGTGTTACTTACTGCTTACATCGCTGGTCTCGATCGAGCCTCCGATGAATTCCCGGCAACTACCTGTAAAAAAGAACAAATTATTGTATGCGTATTTTACCTGCAAGAACGGACTTAAACATCCGCGCTGCGTTACCTGAAAAGAAAAAAAAATACCAGACTTATTTTTAATAGCTAATTTTTACGTATTTTGTTTATAGTTATATTTAATCACTTCCGTTTCTCGTACACAAAAAACACCGCTCACTGTTAATATTATTACTTTCCTTTTTATTACACATTCCGAGCATCGCACATACACCCTGAGTACACTTCGTCCGCCGATATATCAAAGCATTTCCTCTTTACCCACGAAGGCAAATATTCAGACACACCGCGACACCAGCGCCGCGATCGGCGACTCGCAACGCTCCCCACGAACTAATCCGACACCGCGACACTAGCGCTGCCACTCGGGTCTTTCGCCACTTACGCCGCGCCATTATGTAACCTCCGCGCCGGGGTCTTGCGCTCCGTATACCCGTGCCTGGAGTTCGGCGACAAATCACCGCTGCGGCCGGATATATAAGGCGGAGCGCGAGACCCGGTTCGAGAAGTTCTCGCCTACTGGAGAAGTAGAGAGGACCCAACTGAACCGTTGAAGAAACGGCCAAGGTTGATCTCCCCTCTACCCTTGCTCCGGCGAACCGTTGGAGAAACGGTCAAGCCGAGCCATCCTCACCTAGCCTCGGACGACGCTGCATACCTCGCGCCGACCGCGTCGTCCAGGGTACCGCGCTTCCATAACCGCGCTTTATTTTTTCCTTTTTTATTTCATTTTTATTTTTATTTTCTGACGTCGCCCCGCGATTTCCTCGTGCGCTATCCGACATTTTTATATTTATATTCTGCCTGGTGTCTCGTTGAATTTACAGATAAATATTGTAAAGTAAAGTTGTCCGTCGCGCCGCTGATGCTCGGGACGGTCTCCGCACCTTTAGGTGTGACAAAGAGGAAAACACCCCCCCCCCCCCCCCAACAGCCACCCCGTGACCTTCAAGGCCCCCTTTCCCCTCCACCTCTTTCCCCGCTCCGACTACCCCCCCCCCCTCCTGCCGCCTTCTCAACCCAACAGCCACCTTTCTCCGCCATTCTCACCCCTCCTGTGGGACCAATGCGGGTTTGACAAGCTGTTTGACCGCGTGGCATCGGCTCTCGCCCGCATTCCACTGCCGGGTTCCTCTCCCCCGCCTCAACCTCCCCTCTCCCCGACCGCCCCGGAGCGGGAAGTCCTCGCCATCCTCCCTCCTCACTCCCAATAAACCCCGTTCTACGATATCCCGATGACAACCCTAGCTAACGTTTAATTGACCACTCTTCCGTACTATGGGCCTCCAAACAGCTTTTTAAAGGGCTAAAACCGCAAAACAAACCAACGTATTGTAGGACCCCACGTCCCCGGAACAGCGCCGGGCAACGTGCCCTCCGGACCTAAATTTTCAATTCCGCCGCAATTGTTGGGAACGGTTGCGCGACTGATCCTTCGCGTAATGTCTTGTTCCGTCAAAATATTTTACCGTTGTATATAATAATTGTTTGTGACTTATTTTTATTAAGCGCCACTGTAATTTACCAATGATTCAAAAAGGGCCCTTCTTAGCCTCCCATAAAATACGGCCCTCCGTGAAAGGAATTCTTCAAGCTACACTATACCGCATTTGCCGAGGGTACGGGGAAAATGTGGAAAACCCGAATCTATATTCGTCTGATTCTCTGGTGCACAGACTTCAACTCAAGTATTTACACCAAGGCATCAGAAGTATTGGCCTTCCCCCGTTGATTGATGCGGCCGACGGTGCACGGCTGAGCGGTCACCGCTCTGAGTATCGGACACGCACAATGCTGCTCAACTCGAAGTACCGCCAAAGCCAAACCATGACCACCCACCCTCTAGTGTCGGTCAATAAATGTATGGTTCTTTTTTCTTAATGACGATTATGGATAATCATGATACGCGAAACAGTTTGGGTATACAGTTTTTTTACAATCGCATAACGCATTGAAACGAATGAGTGTTTGATTGATTGCATAACTGTAAAACCTCTAAATCGAAAAAAATTAGAAAAAATTAGAACATTAAAAGAAATTTCGAAATTTCACAAGTAATGAATGTGCAATACTAGAAGCAAAGCAGCAAAAAAGTTCCTTCTATTTTAATAATCATTAACCGATGTTTTAGGGTTATTAACGTGTACCTTTAATGTTTTCACTTTCAAATTTTACACGGCTATTGGGGAAACATTAAGCTTAAAACGAGATATTTAAATAAGTCCTGCTTCTTTTCTGTCTTATTTCTTAGGTAGTACTAAACTAAAACGATATGGGGTGATGATAGCTCAAGAAAGCTTTGTATACTGCTGCTTCAAGCTAATAATGAAAATATATAAAATTATTGTTATTTAAATATTTACAATACTAAATTACTTATTCATGGAGTCAAAGGAAAATAAATGAAAAATACGATCTATAGTCCGTTTTTCATGTATGTATATATTTAATTATGATATATACTACACTATGAATCGGCGTTGTCAGTATTTGTTCTTTAAATATAGTATATGGTACATAAGATACAGAAATTCTAAATTCTTAACTAGTTTCGTTTCTCAGATAGACCTCGTAACAAAAATGGTCTACTACTGACAAGTTTCACGAGCCTCCATTTCTTAATTGTTGAAGATAAAAAAGAAAAAAGTATATTTACACTCTACTCAATGAGCTTTGGTCGTTATTTACGGAACAAATGGTTGTACAGAGTTCGTTCGAAAAGCAAATAAAAGATAAACGATCGGGCTTTCTGACCCTGGCATTGAAAAAGGCAAACAAATATTTTGATGTCCATGGAAGCCTCTGAGTTGAAAAAAAAATCGAAAATTTCCCTGTCGCATAATTCTTTTGTTTTCTCTCTGACGTAAGCTCCAAAAAATTGTTTAATGCAAGGATTGTAAATTAGAGACTTCGAGCTTCAAAATGCTTTTTTTCGTTTCTGTATGATCATTTGTCCAGCAGTTAACGCGCTTAAAAAATAACCCAAATGTTTTAAAAAATGGTTGATCCTTTCAGTGTTTTGAGTAGTGCATATCGATAAGGACTTATAACAGAAATATTAACAATCCAATTTTTTTCCATCTAGGCCAAAAAATGGTTTCTTCACTGAATGGCCGCTCATTTGTTTATCATTTTGATTCTAAACATGGCTCTGCGCGCATTTTCTTCACGATCATTTGTGTTTTGAAATACCGTTTGACAAATTAAGCTCCGATGATTTTTCGATTTTTGGCAGAATTTCAAAGGTGAACCAACAATTTTTGCCAATTGTTGGCGATACCGAAACAATGGGCAAAAAGGACAGAAAAATTTGTGTTCGTCTCACCCCTCGCATTAGAGGCCTTTTGCGCTAGAATAGTACTAATGTAAGTGGTGAGCGGGAGTCACCTCTCGTTTGCTAAGGGATAACATATTTTACAGTCTTACCGGATGGGAAATTTCTCGCTGATTACAAATATCACCGATTTTTGGACGACACTTTGGACGATTTTGAATGAGAACCAAATGTTTTGGGCAAAAAGCGTGATGTATTTGTGTTCAGGGCGTTAAAATACATCGACATGAGCACCTAAGAAAAAAAAATCCGAAAATGTTCCGCACCCCGGTCAAAAAGTGTGGCTTTACTGAATCGCCCGTAATTCCATCCCCTTTCAAATTTTAGACTTCTCTTCGCGCTCATTCTTTTCGCAATCAATTGCTCTGCAAAATGCCACTGGAATCGCCCAATTGCTATACTTTTGCGATTTTCGGAGATTTTTTAAGTCTGCCCATCGATTTTCGCGATTTTTTCTATACATGGGGCGACGTGGCTTGATGTAGGTTAAGGTAGTACGAGCGCGCGCTCTTGATTTCTATAGATTTTGTTTAAATTTCAACCAGACATTGTTCATATCATTATGCATGATTGAGTGAAATTTCAGAACAGATAATCGGTTTTAAAATTGCAACATTTAACACTTCAGAGTCTGTATTGAAATTTAGACAGAATAATTTTCCGTAAAAAATATTTGTCTCCTATAATAAGAAGACATATGACAACACCGCATCGTTCCACGTATTCAATGACGTCAGTTTGCGCGGCATATTCAAAATAATACTGCAACACAACATTTTATTTGGAAGTAATTTTTTATCGAAAAGAGTTTTCAATTAGTTATGAATGAGCGAACACTTTTATTTGTTAACGAAGATAACATAATCAATGTAAAATATTAATATTTATAATGCACATATTTTTTTATGACAAAAGTTTTTAACTTTAGGACCACGATTTTTTTTCTCAAAATATTGAACAATACTATTCTGCGGTGTTGCATTCTGCGATTAGCAAAACTGAATAGTAAAGGCAATCCAAACTTTTCTCACTCTTTCCCTTACTAGTTTGCCATGTCCAAACATAATTTTTTTTCCAAAATTTATAAACACACTAGAATGGTACAACGTATTATGTAACCAGACTTTCGATCGATGCAGACCGGGCAGTGTTAAAAGTTGCAATTTAAAAACCCATTACCTCCCAACGTAAATAGTTGACTCTTCTGACATTTCAGTCAAACATGCACAAAGATATGAACAATGTCCGGTTAAAATTTGAACAAAATCTATAGAAATCAAGAGCGCGCACTCGTTTTACCATAAGAGCGTTACAGGAAATGAGCAATAGCAAAGCCCACACTCTACATACGTATACCTGCACACTAGGGAAGTTGCGTTTCCCGTGTCATAAAGCAGCAAAGTTTAAGAAATCGGGAGCACGTAGAGGGCGTTAAAATTAACGACGCAGTAACAAAGTATCGTACGACTGCTCGTCGGAGCTATACGAGCGCGGCCGTCGAAAGATGGGCGTCGTGAGTGACCTCTGCGTGCGGCGATTCTTTATTCGCCTTGTACCTACGCGTGTGAGTGTTGCAGTAGATACGAAGGTTGAAACTGTTGGCAGGTAAAGGCGCCCAACTCTCGAGGGATCTGCGCCGCGTAAGATTTTCGATTACGAGCTTTCGTTGCTCAACGTGCACGTATGTATGAGTGCCCAGGAGCAGCGGCACGAGGGAGTGAGGGAGAGCCGGTAGTTACTGTACGCTAAGGGCGAAATTGCTGGTTGCGAAAGCCCGTAATCAAATACTTAAAACCGATGCCCATACTCGTACATAGATCGCGCGGCCTCTGCTGTAAAGACCTGCAGACGAAGAACCCGTAATGGAGTTTGCTCGTTGTGTATACGTATTTCTTTTTCTCTCTCCGTCCTTTGGGCCGGAACAAGGCTGTAAAAAAACGATTCCACTCCTCTCGTTTCCTCAACGGTGTCGCGATTTCGTGAGAGTGGAAGAGAGAGAGAGAGGGAGAGAGAGAGAGAGAGGGGGGGGCGTGCAGAACGAACGACTACGGAAAGAGGCAAAGTCCCCGATCAACTCTCGAAGAACTTAAAACGGAAAGTGTCCCTTTTCTGATAATTTCTCTCTCGAAGTTCCCGTGAAGAGGAGCGAGAAAAATGAGCGGAGCACCTCGAGAGCTAAACAAGCCGCGACCTACGTCGCCCTCGAGAGTCCGAAGACGCGTCGCCAAAGAGAGAGAGAGCGAGAGAGAGAGAGAGAGAGAGAGAGAGAGAGAGAGAGCGAGAGAGAAACGAACCGCGAGAAAAGTTTAACCGGGGAGGCTGTTGGGGATCGTAACACCCGCTACTTAGCGGAGTATAAATAAGCGTTAAATCCGTGCTTAGGAGGCTTAATCTGTACTTTTTCTTTCTCTCGTTCTCTCTCTCTCTCTCTCTCTCTCTCTCTCTCTCTCTCTCTCTCTCTCCCTCTCGAATATATCCGTAGACGTACAGCGGCAAGCCCGGAATACATTATCACCGAGTGTACCGCGGCTCGAAACTCTTTATCATGAGCCGAGAG
The DNA here is from genome assembly GCA_963210295.1 of Ophion ellenae. Classification (NCBI taxonomy): domain Eukaryota; kingdom Metazoa; phylum Arthropoda; class Insecta; order Hymenoptera; family Ichneumonidae; genus Ophion; species Ophion ellenae. Next base: position 15,130,656 of record OY723395.1, read on the forward strand.
AGCGAGAGAGACAGGGAGGGAACGCGATAATGTCCTCCGAATCCTTTTTATTTTCTCTTTTTTTCAGCTCCTCCGGCTCCCCCGCTTGGGCAAGGGCCACACTGGATAAGCTCGTTTGCGGCGATAGATAACGAAGCACGTACTTGACGCCCATTAAGCCAAGGGCTCGTGGGGCAACGACTCCTAGGGAAGGGGGCGGGAGGCTCACTTCCACGAGCTATTTCTTATACTTTTTCGGTCCCCGACGACGGGGGCCTAACTCGCTATGTTCGGATTACAACGATGAGGAGATAAAAAAAAATCATCATCATATGGATATTGAAGAAGTCCTTGAAGTGACCTGTATGAATGTGCTTGCTTGCATCCAAACATGGTTTTGAAGACAGTCAGGTGAAGGAGAAAGGTGACTGAAGACTTCGAGGACCATTGTCGAAGCTTCCCGCGTACTAATTTTGATAGGGGCCTACTCAGGACGCTTTCAGGTTGCCTGGCTGCCCTGGTTGGGTACGTATAAGGCAACCTGATAGCACTCGGCAAGAAAGTGTAACGTTGCGTCACAGTGGGCCGTCTGGTTGCCTGATTAGGCCGATATCAAGTTGCCTGCCCAGGCTTTATAATGTTACTCGACCCGGTCGTTATAATATTGCCGAAGTCTTGAATGTATTTGTCGACATATTTTCTTTTTAAACACAGATGTAAGAAAAATTATAATTACATTAATTTAAATCAGATTTACTTCAGAATAATTATGTACGTTCAAAAAAAAGGCTCAGGGAAAATAGACGAAAATATACGCTCGTTTAATTATTCTTCTCATGTTGGATGCACACACCTCATAAATTAGTTCGTGTTTGTCGGACATGAACGTTGTGAAAAACAGAGTATATATATATATATATATATATATATATAGATGTACATTTGAAATTTACGCATTAATAATTTTACGAAATTTACGGAATTTTGAGCTTATACATACCTTGTTCATACGGCTATATGACACATTTTGAATTGTGTTTTGAGGTTTGGAAATACAACGAAATCTTGTAACACGCATTCGAGTTGCATACCGTTTTTTTTGTCACGGTCCATATTTTTTTAGTGAAATTTTCAAAAAACGCAAGAACATCTAAGCTGATATGCTCCCGAATTAAAATTCCTCCGTGGAATATAGGGGGTTGTGTGCATATATGGAATGCCAAAGTGGTTACAAGGCAAGCCTCAATAGGGCCATTTTAGTATTGCTTGAATTCGTGCCAACGTACGTCCGGTCTATTTACGGTGAAGCCAGGATGTCCGTAATAAGGATCACCCGTAACATAGCCTGACCATGACTCGATACTGATCAAGCAAGCCTTAAGACGTTACATCTATTCGGCTCAACAAAAATGAGAATTAATTGGGGATTTTTTCAACAATACTATAAGAAGCAATCATAATGCGGTTGGGAGGGTTCATTCTAGATGTGGTGGCGTAAACAAAAATAATATGATAAAAAATAGAGTATGGCGGCTAAGTCGTGGCTGCACTAAAAGCGTTTTTCTTGGCGCTCTGCGGGGGGGGGGGGGGGGGGGGCGCAGAAATATGGATAAGCACTGTGACAGGAAAATGTCACGGTATTCTCTCCTCGACGTCTCAACGTTCAAATTCATCGTACGAGTCACGTTAATTAGACTTCTTTCTATTGGAGCGATTTCGGTCTGTCCGGAAAGTGTGCAATTTTCCCATCCTTAGAAATGTCCTTGGGTGATCCAATCGAACCATCGAGCAAGGTGAGCTAACTTTCAGTATACGATTTATTAGTTCGTAAAACTAATTGGCGCCCAATTTGTAAATAAAATGTTGAAACCAAGAGCCCTGCCAGCCACTGACGCTGACCGCGGCAGGTGAAGGTTTCCGAATAAGCTAAGAAGGCTTCCGAATAAGCTAAGAAGAAAAAAGAAGTCCGGTCTCCCATGTGGGGTGATGAGTAGTGACCAATGATTGGCCGAAGCTCGACGCCGAGCTTTCCAACACTGGCAGTCGAGCTTGGCCCGATCATCGACCGAGCCTCAGATGATAAGTGTGGCTCGATATTTGCAATCAATATTGGCCCTAGAATGGCTCATGAGAATCGGTCGAGCATCGCGTATGAGCTCGTTCGAGAATCGGCCAATAATGAGTCCCCGTCGAGATTGCCATCATTGGCACTCGAGCTTGGTCCGATGATCGACCGAGCTTCGGCGGAAAATCGTGACCCGATGTAGATAACCAAAATTGGCCCTATACTGCCCACAACAAATTATTCTTTTCGTATTGTAATTCGTTATTCCCTAGCCTTTTGAAATTATTTTTTCGAAGAAAATATTTCACCTACATGGGAATCGAACCTAGAACCGACCTACTTATAACCCCATGTGCGAATGTCGGTATTCCGCCAGAGTTGCCAATACGGCCCAGAGTTGTGCAAGTTCTGGCGACCGACTCTCAGTTGGCGGTACTGCCCCAGTATTGGAAACCGAACGTATCAGCACCGTCCCAGTCTGGGTTACTGAGTCTTGGGTGAAGTACTGGCCCAGTAATGGTAAACTATTTTATCAGTAGGGTGCCAGTCCTGGTTACCACGTATGGTTGAGTCTCGGCTGGAGGTACTACGCCAGTACTGACAACTGAACGTATCAGTGCCATGCCCGTCTTAGCTACCCAGTCTTGGGTGTAGTACTGCCCCAGTATTGGTAAACAATTTTATCAGTGCGGCGCCAGTCTTGGTAACCAAGGTTGGTTCAGTCTCGGCTGAAGGTACTGCGCTAGCATTGGCAACAGTACCACGCCAGTCTTAGTTACCGAGTCTTGGGTTAAGTACTTCCCCAGTATTGGTAAACAATTTTATTAGTTCAGTGCCAGTCTTGGTAACCAAGGTTGGTTCAGTCTCGGCTGGAGGTACTGCGCTAGCATTGGCAACAGTACCATGCCAGTCTTGGTTACCGAGTCTTGGGTTAAGCACTGCCCCAGTATTGGTAAACAATTTTATTAGTTCGGTGCCAGTCTTGGTAACCAAGGTTGATTCAGTCTCGGCTGGAGGTACTGCGCTAGCATTGGCAACAGTACCACGCCAGTCTTGGTTACCGAGTCTTGGGTTAAGTACTGCCCCTGTATTGGTAAACAATTTTATTAGTTCGGTGCCAGTCTTGGTAACCAAGGTTGGTTGAGTCTCGGCTGAAGGTACTGCCCTAGCATTGGCAACAGTACCATGCCAGTCTTGGTAACCGAGGTTGGTTCAGTCTCGGCTGGAGGTACTGCGCTAGCATTGGCAACAGTACCATGCCAGTCTTGGTTACCGAGTCTTGAGTTAAGTACTTCCCCAGTATTGGTAAACAATTTTATTAGTTCAGTGCCAGTCTTAGTAACCAAGGTTGGTTCAGTCTCGGCTGGAAGTACTGCCCCAGCATTGGCAACAGTACCATGCCAGTGATGGTCACCGAGTCTTGGGTTAAATACTGTCCTAGTATTGATAAACAATTTTATTAGTACAGTGCCAGTCTTAGTAAGCAAGGTTGGTTGCGTCTCGGCTGGAAGTAGTCCCCCGGCATTGGCAACAGTACCATGCCAGTCTTAGTTACCGAGTCTTCGGTTAAGCACTGCCCCAGTATTAGTAAACAATGTTATTAGTACAGTGCCAGTCATGGTAACGAAGGTTGGGTGGGTCTTGGCTGGAAGTACTGCCCCAGCAGTGGCAACATTACCATTCCAGTCTTGGTTAACGAGTCTTCGGTTTAGTACTGCCTCGGTATTGGCAGACAATTTTATCAGTACGGTGCCAGTCCAAAAAATATGGATTGAATGAAAAATGTAAGTTTTGCTTCCTCATAGAGAAACTTTGTGACGATGAAAACATTTTTTTTCAGTTTTCAATATCAACGTGCTCAAAATGTCCCAAAACCTCGAAAAATCAAATTCACAAACAATGTCTGCATGCATGTGCGCCTGTGTGCGTATGCGCACGCATGTACGTTCTGGCACTGTAAAATTAAAACGTCTGTAACTCGAGAACGGTTTGGGTTGAAGGGCTCCTTTGTCGCTCAGATGTTAATCTGTACAATCTCTTTATTCCCTGCAAATTTTGTCGAGAGAACTAAAAAATTACAAATTTAACAGCATTTTTTAATTTAAAAGAAATGTCTGTGACCACGTTAATTTGCAAAAAATTTCAGAATTTTGTAAATTTTTTTTTTTACAAATAGAGTATCATGAAATGACGGCTGGTATTGAATTTAGGGAATTTAGGGAATGAATTTTGGACACTTTCGAAATATGTCAAACTGCTCTAATTTTTGCATATATCAAGATACTGTGGTGATTTTTTTACACAAAGTATTGTAAAAGTAAAGTTGCTATAACATTTGGAGAGAATCCCGAACCATTACAGACTCCTCTGGACTCTTCTGTCTCCTTACGGATATCCATAAATTGGCTAAGTAAACGATGTAATTTTATTTCACTATTTCGCGTGTTCGTTCTGAACGTACGCCGCGACTCTGGCGGCTCTCGCGCCTTCTTGCGTCGAGGCAGACATTGTTATGCCTCGACACAATGCGTGTGTGTCAGTGGTCATTCGCTACGTCGGGCGCACACGGTTGAAGATTGTTTTCTTCCCGCATACTGTCCCTCCGCGGCAAGTATACACTTCGTGTGAGTATATGCACCTATATACCCACACGCTGATCCACGCTCAGCGTCAACAAAGAATTAGGATTTCTTTGGCAGCGTTGGGCATCAGTCTTTCTCGTGCCGTCTACGTGTGAACTTGTTTCAATCCCCAAGTGCTTTTCATCTATTCCCATTCGTTTTTATACAGTACACTTTTTCTATTATTATAAATTAATTTTTCTCGTCTTAACACGAATTCGAGTGCTCTAAGTGTGCTATAAAAATTCGAACGTTCTATAAGGTGAACCAGGTAAGATATACAAAGAATTTTTCTTTTACTTGTTTTTTCATTTTATTTTGTATTTTTTGTCTACTGCATGTTAAGGCATAATAAACAATTCATTTATTTTCTCTCCGTTCCTTACTTGCTGTGGGACTGCGCTATCTTTCTGTCTCTCTCTCTCTCTCTCTCTCTCTCTCTCTCTCTCTCTCTCTCTGTCTCTTATATTTTCTTTACTTATTCTATCATTTATTTTAAAGAATTTGTTCAATTTGATCAGGGAGTCTCGGAGGACAAGGGGAAAGAAAACGCTTTGGTAAATACAATGTTATTTACTTTGACCGAAATTATGTATGCTGATGTAAAATTACAGAAGAGCATCTTAATTCATACTAAATACTCTGGAAGTGGCTATATTTTTCAATTCTGTTTAGATGGAGGTGATGAGATCCTTGGTGGGTTCACCGACCGACGGAAAAGGTGTTATCCGCAATGTGATCGCTGGCCTGATATCAAAGGCGGTGCAGGAAAAATACTCGGCCACGGGGAAACCAGGCGCGAACGGTATAACGAAAAAATCCTTCAGTGCGACAATAACGTACATACGTATGAATGGTAAATATTTTTCAAATTTTTACTAATATAATTTTTAGAACTGGGTGCAATGAAATAATTTTTTTTATTTCAGATATTTTTTAGATACGATCGGGAAAAAAAAAACTACTGCGGTGGAAATATTTTCGACAACCAGCCGATGTTTATCTGATGCCGGTGACCGGGAACACGCCGCAACTCTGGCCCAATATTGGCAGCCGGTACTAGTCACCAATACTATGCCAACGCTTGCCAAGCGGAGGACCGGTGTTATCATTTCGGAATTGGGCCAGTATTGTTTACACGATCTGACCCAATATTAGCATTCAGTATCCGGCCAGTACTGGCGTCAGTACTGAGCCAAGTTTCCAGTCTATACATGGGCATATACCAGCAAAGTACTGATTTACTGTTTGTCTCAAGACTGGCTACAATATCTGGCCCAAAACTGGGCACTTATTCTGAGCCAATACCCGTAAACAGTGTCGGGCCGATTCACGCCGCCATAACTTGGACCGGTGTTAACAAACCAATTTTGTCTCAATAGTGATTCCGACTTGGGCAAGGCTTGGCCCTTGGGAGCCTGCCCGTATTAGCAGCCCTGGCATCAGTACTGAGCCAAGACTAAGCCAAGTCCTCAGTCTATACACGGGCATGTACCGGCAAAGTACTGATTTAGGGTTTGTCTCAAGACTGGCAATGATATCTGGCCCAAAACTGGGCACTTATTCTGAGCCAATACCCGTAAACAGTGTCGGGCCGACTCACGCCGCCATAACTTGGACCGGTGTTAACAAACCAACGTTGTCTCAATACTCATTCCGACTTGGGCAAGGCTTGGCTCTCGTCCAAGTACCAGATGCCTGCCAGTATTGGCAGCTCTGGCACCAGTACAGTGCCAATACCAAGCCAGTTTGCAATACGTACATGGGACTGCGCACGCTGCCCCTATGCTACCGAGTACTTGTAACATTTGGGTCGCAGATATCGCATAAGAGACCAAATAAACTCCTATAATCATTTGTTCTATCACATAAGCTATTTTAATTCGTTAATATCATTGTGATAATTAGAGAGTTTTATCGAATAACGTACTATAGATTTTCCAAACATAACACACACATATATATATATATATATATAATTATATACAGTGAAAACCAGTTACAACGACTTTGAAGGGTCTATGCAGACCGACGTTATAGCCGATAGTCGTTGTAAGCGATATATGTTCAATGTTGTACTCTAGATTTCTTCGTTATATCCGATACGTCGTCTTAAACGATGTCGTTACAAGCAGTTTCGACCGTATATCAAATACATACAACATAATTTAAATCATTTGGACATTGATGAATTTAGTCTCGGCGGTAAAAAATAATTTACGATTTACATTCCAGCATTTGTAATGGAAATGGTAAATCTGTTTTTTTTTAACGACGTGAATAAATTCATCGACGTTCAAAATTCCGTACATCAGGCAATGGTAATTACTGAGAAAACCTGACTACAGCATTCGTTCTCTTTTATTTCGAGGGTAAAATCTGCGGAAGTGGCGACCGTGCTTTCTCTCTCTCTCTTTTTCTCTCTCTCCCTCCTTGTTGAAATATATAAGTGGATTCCTATGCGCCACGAGCAGAACGGGGCTAATTCTCTATTCAGAATGGCTCGCGTTAATGAATCTCTATAGATTAACCCAATTAAGTATAAGGATGGCCCATTTATTGTCCCGCGGAGTTTCTCTGGATTTCGGCAACTCCCTTGCAAGGCACGTGCTCACCCTGCCCCCTTAAGCTCTCGGTACATCGTCCTAGCCGCTGCTATTATATACACAAGGGCTCTTTCTCTCGTCTCTCTTTGCCCGCGCTCTCGGGCTCTTTTCCTCCCGCGTTCAAGGGCTGGTGAAATTACTTTCGCGAGCTCCTCGCTCCGTTATAATAATTCTGAATAGTGAAAATATCGGCGGGCGGGGCAGAGCGATTTGTGGAAAAAGATTCGGAGCGTTGCTATTGAGTGGAAAATTGGCGGACTTTAGCGATAAGTGCTATATTGCATTTTTTTTTTTCGTATGTAGGATTTTTTTTCGGCTTCCGAGCATTTTGAAAAAGGGCGATAAAAATAGTGGATTTTTTTTTCTCTTGTTACTACATTTTAATGATCTACTCGACGAGAAATTTCATAAATATAAAATTCAAGTCCGATATTCACAAAGCCCCTTTCAAAAATGTTTTTGCCGCCGAATGTTTCTTTTCACTGTGGATTAAAGGGTTGAAAAGATCGCAAAGGGGCGAAAAGTGTTCTTTCTGCAATAGCTCTTTGCGGATTTGGCGTAACGAGGGAAATAATTGCGTGGTTGAGAACGAAGTGACGAAGGGTAGGAGAGCGGGGCGAGCTATCGAAGCTTGGAAGGGAAAAATCGTGTTTTATTGAGGAGTTACTTTAGTCCTGCAAAGCCATCTAGGAAGAGAATCTCTATACACATATATAGTGTAATGTCTGTCTCTATTCGCGGGGATTTGTTCTTCTTTCTTTTCCAATTAAAATTCAACGCCCGTCGACGCCCCGTGTAATTGGCCGAGATCTCTTTAAGCGAGAAAATTACCCGGAAGGGGTTGTCGCCTCGAGCCCTCTTTGTCCCATCAGGGTTTAGGGTATGGGGCAGAGAGAGACAGAAAGGGAGAGATCGTCGAAGACAAAAAATTCTGCCAATAAATAAATTTAAATACATGAATATCTAACCCCTCCCCTGCGGGGGACTACTGATGGCGTGACACACGGCCACGGTCGAGTACACCACGATTTCTTCGATCTCTTCCCCCGCTGTTCGTTGCGCAGTCTTGATCGCCAAACGGAAAGTAACCTGCGAGCGCGCGGCTGAAACTTCAAAATTCCTCGTACTTTTCTCCCTCTTTTCCCTCAATCATTAGTCTCGTCGCACTAATGATTTTTTCTACCCCAAAAGTCAACGAAGTATATTAAATCATTGGTAGATACACTCGCGTGGTAGGTAATGCTTCTTTTTTTCTATCATCGATATATTTTTTTTACACGACTTTGCTGCTCGACTCCCCAATGTGCCTCGATCTCCTGCTCTGTCCCAACATTTTTTTACATCCATGCGGATAGCACATTGTCAAACAGGTTTTAATCAATTGAAACTCTTCCAAGCCGGAGGCAAAACAAATTCTGCGTTGAAAAATATTGTTTTTTCGCGAATACAGAAATATGACGATCGAAGATTCGTCTGTCTGTGGAAATAATTTGATAAAAAAATATACCCATTTAACATTGGTTCACGTACAAATGAATATCACCCCTTGACTTCTTTCAGCTGCGCGCAGAATTTTGCAGCTCTCTCTCTCTCCCTCTCTCTCTCTCTCCCTCTCTCTCTCTCTCTCTCTCGCTCACTTCGGTTGGTATACCGGTAACATAAAACCGTGTAATTAGCTATACTCCCCTTGTCCGTATTGCCCTGTCAGTGCGGTTCGCCCGGCGGGCACTTTCGAGCTACGAGCGAGAGATTCAAGCTCAGTGAGGATATACAGAGAGAAGGTTACTTGTCGTGTGTTTTCATATATGCATATAAACATGCATATCCCCACCCATAGATATATTCGTTTTATGTACGTGTACGCGTATTCGCCAAGGGTAAAGGGAGACGGGGAGTGAACGGTGGTGGGGTCGACGATGGGAGCATGAAGTATCCGCTAATTAATACCCCTAATTGCGCCAACCCCACAGCAACCCGTGCTGTTGCCCGCCTGCGTGTGTGCGTTTGCGCTTTTGAAACCAGGGCCGTCGGCAAAACGTATAGCACCCCGGAGAAGTGTTTCTTTCCTTGTGATTCACGTGATCTCCTCCACGTTCGTATCATCCGCACATTTAAATATGGGCATCTATAATAATAATAACAATAACAAACCGGTATACTGGTCCAATGGTTAGCGAGCTTGCTTAACAAGTAAGGTTAGATAATAATAGTAATATTATTATTATTTAAATAGATAACATTGCTCCGGGCAACGTATTACCATTATTATGTTATAATTGTTATTTTATGACGATAAATCATAACATTTTTTTTCATTTAGCACTTTAATGCGATAACTATAACATTCGAGTCCATCTCGAAGTTCTATATAATTTCCTTACACACGTCACACAGCCTCGTGCATTTACGAGCGACGCTCGCAATTTTTGAAAGCGCCACTCGCATTTTTTTCGCGAGCGATATATATTTTATACTTCGGGCTTGTAGATTATTTTTGACTTTGTACCAAGTCGTGAAATACAACCCTCTTGTATATACGGAAGGGTACGCGCGTGGATGTTAAGTCGCGTTGCTCTCCGTGCGTCGGCAATATATTTCCCGATACTCCCCTTCACCCCCGTGCCGTCCAACGCCGCCACACGTCTCGCGACACAAAAGAGAGTCGGCCCGAGCTCGCTCTCCTTTTTTTTTCTCTATCGTACACCCTCGAGTTTACACTTTTCGCAACCTCACCCGCTTTCCTGCTCCCTGGTACAAGATGTTCCTCGTTGTATGTATGTATATAGAGGGCCTCGCGACGGTTCCATATAGGGCCTATAACCTTCGGGTGTATACACACATCGAGGCTCTTAACTTACGACGCCTATCGCCGCAACATGTCGCGATCGCGCGTGTTCTACAAACTTTTCACAGTCCTAATATTATATACGTTTGTATGTGTATGTATGTATATATATATATATATATATATATATATATATATATATATATATATATATATATATATATATATATATATATATATATATATATATATATATATATATATATATATATATATATTTTACGATATACATTCCACACTCTCGATATTACGATGTATACGCGCAAAGTGATTCACTGGTTATATAAAATAACGCCGACAGCCTGGTAACTCATGCGTGTCTATAGATATTTATATTAAGATATACAGGGTGATTCACAACAATTAGAGTGCCCTTTGTGAGAATAATAACCCTTTTTTAGTGTCGAGAGACGAAAATTGGCCGAGATATTTGCATCCAAAGTTCAAGTAGTAAAGAATAGTAGTTACCCAGGTAGGAATTGACGATGAAAAAATGGCTCGCCAAGCTCTGAAACAAGGCTCACATTTTTTTATTCAGGCTGAGTACCAGCCTGATTTCAGGCCTCGCTGAACCTCTGAATGATAACGCGGTTTCAGGCTCTTGCACACAGGCTTGACCAAAGGCTGGTAGAAAAGCCTGTACTAAGCCTGAAACGACGAAACAACAAGGTTCAAAACGAGCCTTAAGGGGGAAGCCTGCTTTAGGGCTTCAAAACATCGATTTTTTCGAGGATTTTTTTGGGATGGAAAGAAATATTCGATTGATACGAAACATTCAGGTTTTATTGTTATATATTTCAACAGTCTTCTCAAATTTTTTCATTCAAATATATGGCATATTATGCCTGGTACAAGCATTTCGCCGAGGCGCCTCGAGTGTGCATGTGTCGTGCGGCGGGAAAGATAGGGAAAAAATTAAACGTCCTATCGAAACGAGACAAAATTCATTGTATTCGGGATTAAATTCTCTTCTAGTTGAACCTAAAAAACCTTAAGAAAGTTATGATTAACCCACTTTTTAAACAATCTAAAGTGAATTTTTTTCCCAAAAAAATGATTTTTTTTAATTTGCGAAAAATTGTTGAATTTCTCACTTTTTGTTGAATTTTCTTGGTTTAACTAGAAGCTAAACTATTGAAAATAATTTTTTTTTGGGTTTTTTGTTTCAGATGGAAATTGCGACCTGCATCTTTCCCGCCGCACGACACATGCACACTCGAGGCGCCTCGGCGAAATGCTTGTACCAGGCATAATATGACATATATTTTAATAAAAAAATTTGAGAAGACTGTTGAAATATATAACAATGAAACCTGAAAGTTTCGTTTCAATCGAATATTTCTTTCCTTCCCAAAAAAATCCTCGAAAAAATCGATTTTTTGAAGCCTCTAAAGCAGGCTTCCCCCTTAATGAAGTCTTCACGAGCATTTATGACCAGGCTTATCCCAAACTCTTCTCGAGGCTATCTCATGTAGAGCCTGTTTTTAGTTTTCTATGGTCTACATTGGGGTTAATTTAATACATTTGTAAAGAATTCATTCTATTTATTATATATATTTATTATTTATTATATTATTTGTTATAAAATATATATAAAAAATATTTTAAACACAATACTTTATTTTATTTATTGTTTATGGGACACGTAATACACAGAGTGTACGCAAACTCCAGAGAGTGAGTATATACGAAATCTGTGTGTGACGAGAAAAAAACTTTTTTGTGTACCTCATAAATATCGAGAAGAGAATATTTTTAAATGTTCTGAGCAGCCTCCTTCGCTTTCGTTTTTCGTGCCTTCGCACCCGACAAATTTATTGCTGATTTTTTTTCATAAAAGTACAGAAAAAATATTATTTAAAATTTATTTTATTTTATCACAACCTGAAACAAGCCTGCATCCAGCCTTGATTTTTTAGCCTTAAAATTCACTGGCTGGATAAAGCTTGAAATAACCCTGAGATTAGGCTAAGCAGCCAGTCTTGGTTCCAGGCTGCTCCAAACGATGCAATGAAACATGGCCCAGGTCTGTCTCACTCAGGCTCGGTGAAACAAGGCTCGCACACGTTTGTTTCCATCGTCAGCCTTGTGATTTCCTACCTGGGTGCTCACGCGCAGATCGTGCAAGCCGGATGAAGCGCGGGTTCGAATCCACCTTCCGACAAGTGATTATCTTTCTTATATTCCTTTTCCGGTAAAAAATAATAAACACGTATACCCGCTTCGTAAATCGATAATACGATTGAATCATTCGCGTTTATTATTTAATACTTGACGAAAAAAATCGCGCGTGAACTACTGCGCGCGAACTGCTACGTAATCGCGAATATCTCGACATATTTTTGTCGCACGACATTTTTCAAAAAAGCGTTTTCCTTCCAAAGGCGCACCATATATCGTCATCAAACGGACCCTGATAATTGCAAGCTATCCCGTTTACATGTGATACATAAAATCAACGTATCTTTAAAACAATTATATACATACAAGAGATATGAATTTCCAAGTACTTGGAAGCATACATTTAAAAAAGATCTTGTTTCAATTGTATAGCTATATGTATATGTATTTATATATATAAACATATTCATAAACAACACAATTAGCACGTACATACGCGCACGTAAAGTTATCGCGCATAGCGTAGGGGTTTTCTGTACTCGGCCAAGGATGCGCGTCCTATGTATACTTGTATGTACGCGTCGAGGTGTCGAGGCACCCGGAGCGAGGGAGGACGAGCTACGATAGTTGGTAAGGGGGACGACAGAGCAAGCGAGAGGGCCACGAAAGCACGATACGCGAACGCACAATTTGCCTCGATGCCATCCACTACTCGCGCGCTCGCACAGTCCCCTGGTATGGTTAAAGGGAGAGGTTTAACGTGTTGCGGCGCGGTTAACGAGTGCGGTTAACCGGACCGCCGGAAAACCGTTATCCCTCCTCCCCCGCACGCCGCCGCGCTGTTCTTCGCTAATATATGCAAGCCGTACATCGCGAACCGGCCCTCGGTCGCAGATTTCACCCTGCGCGATCGTTCAACCTATATATAAATATAAATGTGTGTGTGCGGGTGTGCGTAAATACACACACACGCCTATATATATATATATATCTATGTGTTTGGTCGTTCTGTTGTCCCGTGTGTCTGAGCATATGTTGCCACAATTTGCCATACTAAGCACACACTAGTCACCATGCAAATATATAGGTATATCTATAATCAACCTTTAATAGACACCTACAACGTACCCAAAGTATCCTTTTCACATATATATGCTCAACAATTTTGCTGTTGACACGATCGCGTTATGTCTGCGTGCTCGCAATAATTTCGATTAATTAGCCATAAGAGATTTCTCATTTTTTTACCTCCCTCTCTCTGTGGAGAAGTGAAGATTTTCAAATGTTCACCTGCTGACTTACCACCACAGGTTCTTTGGTGTAACGGCATCTTATGTATGAGATGCGATTGAATATGATGCAAGGGTGTGTGATTCACTCGTAAGTCTTAAATATACTATATGATGTCGTTGCAAAATAGTGACGTTTAAATTTGCATCGTTGGAATGCAGGAAATTCATTTTTTCGTTTCCCAAATTTCCTTTGGCACATTTGAACCACGAAAGTCACGGAAACATTTTTGAAGTTTTTTATTCGGTGATCTACAATAAATGTGCGAAATATGATTTTGCGTAATGATGAAAGTAAGAAAATGACAAAAAAATGTGTTGCATTCCAACGGAGCAAAGTTCAACCCCATACAGAATATGCGTCAGCCGGCAGTTACTACGTGATCGAACTGTATTTCTTCGTAGTTAGTTATAGTTTAGGTCAATACTAGTAATGGATTGAAGGTATAAGTATTCTCAATGTAAATATTGCGCAGCTAAATTTTTTATATCATGGGTTTATGCAGCATTATTCTGTACGGTGCTCTGAGGGGGCTTCTGTTCCACAGCACGCAATGAGTGAACAGTCTCTCGCGCTCTCCTTCTCTATTAGGGCGCGCTCGATAATTAGAAAGATCACGTAGGCGAGGTACAATCCATTCTTGTCCGCGTATGTGTGGAGGCGACTGTGGCAGTACTCCCAATTATGCCAATGTCAGTTCGGGGAATAACAGAGAGTCGAACAGGTTACCACGGAGCTGCAAAATGCGTCTAGTAGGTATACAACGCGCGCGCGCCAGAGAGAGAGGGCGAGAGAGAGAGAGAGAGAGAGAGAGAGAGAGAGAGAGAGAGAGAGAGAGAGACAGAGAGAGATAGCTATCGCGATTAACGCCTCCGCCACCCTCTTTTAGGATGGCGCTGCGTTCGTTAATTATTTGCTGGTAAATATGGTCGCGCAGAAGAGAGGCCGAGATTCGGAGGGAGAGGAGTGAAATTTACGAATGCGGATTTTCAGCGAACCTTCCTGTCCCCGCGTTTAACACGCGCGCATCTGTTAGATCGATCGATTATGAACGATCAATAAGTGAGGGCGGCTTCGAACACAAAGTAGGTGAATTAACCGCACCTCGGACATCATCAAGCTGAGTATGCGACGATTTCAGGAGTATGTGAACGAGTCGCAAATAATATGCGACTCGACGAGATAAATATTTTGAGTGAGTTGCTCTCTCGTGTACATATCGTTATTCCGATGTCCGGTAGGTGGGGAGAAACTTGTTAAAAAGTTAATAACACTTGCCCATCTGTGAGTTTGCTAATTTATGTTGTACGAGGGGAACTATTGTCCAACTATATAGAGATTTTGAACCAGCGGTCTGAACACTGATCAGGCTGCTATCAAGTCGCGGTCCTGAATGCCGTAGTCCCGAGTAGACATGTGGCTCCGACTACAAGAAAGACCGGATCAGGCATCCTAATTTATTTTTCCGGCCTTGATAAGGGTTTTTTATCAAGCCTTGATAATTTTTAAAAAGCAATCCCTAACTTCGGCCTGATCAGGATAAAAAATCGAGACTTGATCGGGCTAACAAATCGAAGCCTGATCAGGCTACAAAATCAAGGCCTGACATGCAGTTCGAAAAGAGAAGATCGCTGTTGCTTCGAAAACCACCATCTCTACCCATTTCATTGAACCGCCAAAGAAAAAAATTAATTTGAGTTGGATCTATTTGAATAAAATAGGTTTTTTCCTTGTCTCACGGCCTACTACGGTCCTATTTGTTTCATATATATTTTTTCGAATATAGAATATAGTAAAGAATATTTCATAAACCAGAAATAAAATGCGATTTTTTTCATTCGCAACGCCATCTGAATCTCAAGTTGACTAGCCAGCCAAGCGTCATTCTCTCGATGGAACTAAACGTAGTCACATAACCTCACTTTTTCATTTGCGACCAAGATCGGCTGGGCAGTGACCAGACAAGGGCTGGATAACAAAACATTCACAATATTACTAGCTAATAGCGAGCCAACCATTGGTCAGTTCGTATGAGCTCAATTGGGCGAGCCAGTTGCTAGGTCATAACCCAGACAGGCTAATTTCTATTTGGGCTCTTTGTCATTTGTGACCGAGATCGCTGGGTAGTGACTAAACAAGGGATGCATAGCCGCAGTTAGCTAGTGTTGGCTAGGCCATGGGGAGATACCCACTTGAGAATGTTTGCTTTTGCAACGCCATCTGAAAATTAAGTTGGCTGGCTAGCCATGAGCCAGGGTTCGAATCCGATTGATTTCCTTCCTTTTTTTCAATTAAGGATTAAATGTTTGCTCCGTTGTAATAATATCATCAAAATATAAATAGCGGGTGTAAAAAAGTATCAGCCTTATATACATATAGCTTATACTATATTGTTGTAATATTGATGCCTGCGTTAAAATCATTAGATGATAATATTTCTATGCTGCAAATGTGTTATTTTTATACGGTGACATGTACGATTAAACGACCATAAATTTAATTTCTGTTACTGCTAAAAGAAAAAAATAACACACAATTAAATGGAAATAACGGCACTTACCAGATTTTTTTTATAGCGTTTAGCAGTGTTCATATATTTTTTAATCTCAGGATTGTGCGATCACTTAAGCAGTACCACTATTTGGAAGGAGGGAGGTGAACTATTTCTTTACATTTTCTCACGTGACCCAACATACTAATGGAAAGTCATCTTGAACAGAAGGATTTCGAAAAGAAATAAACGAGAATGTTTAAGCGTAGATAAACTAATGAACAAAAACGAATCCAACTGAATTAATTTAACGAGTTCTCGTTAAATTCAACTTCACGTTCTTAAAAGAACGTGATGATTTGACAAATAAATTCAAACTTTGCCGTAGCTCGTATATTAAGTAGACGACACGAATGTTTTACTTTGTGTCATTCACTCTAAAGGAATAAAGGAAAATAACTTTTGAAAAATGTTATAGTTTCACATTTCATTTGTATGAGACAATTATTAATTATTGGTGAGCATTTTATTTTGTCTGCAGAATATGTTCCAACGATGGAGCGAGGCCATCGGACACAGTCTCTCCCAAACTGATTTTGTTTGCGAACTTCACTTTTCTCATAATACCGTAGTCAGAGAAGATCGTATTATTTGCTCATAACAGTTCCTCATCTATTAATATTGTATTGTATTGTGGTAATTAATTTTTCTATTATGCCTTTAATTTTTATATTACTATACAAACAGCTGCGAGAGTGAGGCTGAAAAGATAGTTATAATTTATTTCAAATTTTTTAAAAATTACTATTGATTATTATTCGTGTGATTTTTTAATTACTTTTCTTATGTATTTCACAAATAAACCTGACTCGTTTACACATATTTTTCTAATGACGTAAGCATGCTTTGCAGCTGTTTCCCAGCCCTTTTGCCTTTAATTGCCTTTAATTTTTATATTTTACTTATTTATTTGTTTATTACCTTGTTAAGAACCGACATGAGCGAATGTTGGATACGAGGAATTATCACAGTTCTCCCATCAGCCATTATAATCCGATCTTCTTTGACTACGGTATCGTCAGAAAAGTGAAGTTCGCAAATAAAATCTGTTTGGGAGAGACGGTGTACGTTGGTCTCGCTCCATCGTTGCAGCACATTCTGCAGACAAAAAAATGCACGCAATTTACAAAAAAAAAGAAAACTGGGCAAGTTGAAATTTCATATCCATCAAGTCATAGAACTAGCGTATTATCTTTTACAAATAAATTAAAATTTCACAGATGTGCATCGAATTAAATATTGGGTGCGTTTTCGACAGAAAAGCACTCAGCAGTGCTGCTCGGCGATTTTTCGCTCGACAACGGGAACGCGTATAGGTACTGGTTACTAAACAGCGCTGCCAACCGCTTTGCTGTTAAAAATGCATCCATTTATACAACAAATCATGTTTGCTACCTCACCTAACTGGCCAGGAAAAAGGCAGAGCTGACGAGTTACTTTTGGAATTTTGAAAACCGATAGTTGTCGTAATCCCATGCGCGTACGTTTCGCCCTGTCGTCGGTTCGCCCAGTGCGACACCCCGGGTATGAGAAGGGTTTGCCCATTGCGATGAAGCACTCTGCAATAAGTAATAAGTAATAAATTAGTATAAAAAATGAACAATAAACCCAATATGGTTTTTGTAATCGCACGTGACAATATGAACGTTAACCTCAAATTATTCAATCCACGAATTGCAATTGCAATATATAATGGAATGCCATGTAATATGTCATATAATATTTTTAAAAATAACTTTTTCTTACCTGCTCGTGATCTAATATGGGGCAATCGGCTTACTACACATTTTCTATAAGCTTTTATCTTCGCGGAATTTTTTTTCTAAAACTTGCATTTGCTTGTAAAGATGAAAAACAAGAATGGCGTATTTCGCCGGGGTCTACATAAAAAAAAACTCGAAGTTTGTTTACTGCTCAGTTCGTTGTATCACCAACGCCATACTTCATATTGATATCCCCGCAACACAAGCGCTTGCCGTGGCTGAATTTCTAAGTAATGTCTTTTATTACTTTCATAGGCCACTTTTTGACGATTCTGCCATAAGCGTGCGGGCTCCTTTATTCTAGTCTCTATGGAACTACACGTACTCACATAACCTCGCTTTGTCATTTGTAACCAAGATCGGCTGGACAGTGACTAGACAAGGGCTGGATAACAAAACACTCAGAATATTACTAGCTCATAGCGAGCCAACCATTGGTCAGTTTGTATGAGCTCAATTGGGCGAGCCAGTTGCTAGGTAGATAATCAGACAGGCTTGCACAATTTGTACTCGGGAAGTAGACCTGGCTCAGTGGACGACGTCAAAACTCATCACCCAGAGATCCCGGAATGGAAACCACGTTACGCGTAACCGTTTGTCTGATATAATTTCAAATTGAATCATTGATATATTTACAGCACAAATATCATAACCGAAACAAATGAAGAATGAAGAATATCGTAAAATGGTGCAATGATGTAATTAATATACAAAAAAAATACACGAAAAAACATGGATAAAGCCGCCAAATTAAAAAAAAATCTAATTGTCACCTAATTTTTTGTTCCCCATCCCTTGCTGAGAAAAGCTAGGTCATAAAGAGATATTTCTTTCTGTCTAGCTGCGATGTATGTTTTTTTATTCAGTCACTCCCTAGTCACTATGTAAGTGCCGTCACGTCGCGACGGCCAAAGTGTTACAAGGCTGGGTAATCAGAAGCTAATACGGCTAGCTAATGGCGATTCGAAATATAACTGTACTGGCTTGTGACTAGGCGGTGATGAGTTACGTTTTCCACTTGGGTATCAGAAGGAATCAAAGAAACATGGGCCAATATGAGATGTGGGAGTGTAGACAGAAAGAAAATAAAGGATTCAGGGAAACGGCGTGGAGGCTATGTCACAAGACCGAGACTGATGCATATGTGCAGGTTAGCCGTGGGAAGAAGAAGAATAGGTAAAGTTATCGCGGAGAGGGTAAAAGCTGAATATCAGGGAAGGAAGAGACCGAAACAAAAGAAGACTTAGAATTGCTACTACAGTCAGGGCAGCCATGGAAAGATTTGTGCACATACATAAACCGCTTTGAAAAAGTAGCGAATGGACAGTAGGGAACCGCAAGGCAGTCGCGGAAGGAACGCAACGAGACAGGTCTCGTTTTGTGCGCAGAATATTGTTAGTTACAAGTTATAAGTTATAAGCTAACTATAAGACACTTTGTAAAAGCCCACACCATTAATAATTAACCTTCTTGTTTTTGAATTCGACAATACTCATTTAAAAGTACGAAGCAGATAATAATATAGCATGCCGGACCCGGCCGCAGTCTGCCCCGTAGTGAAAATTCTAGTCAGGATGGATTCTTAAAATAATTAAACATTCCTTAAGCGCTATGCGCGTGAGCCAAACAGTAGTGTAAATTCGGACACTGGAGTACCAGTAATAAATGTAGTTGACCTATACCCGTTGAAGGCTTTCCAATAATTATACTACCTCAATTTAGCCTGCCAATTCGAATAGTTTTTTATGTTTATTATCCAAAAGTCCTCTCTCAATTCATTTCTTGTTCTACAATGTTAACGATCTAGGGAGTTTGTTTGGACTGGCTAAAAAGATTACGATGGCTTAGGAGAAAAGGCAATTTTCTAGTTGTATAAAAAAAAGATTCAATTATTCACCCATCTCCAAATAACGTCGTTCGCGCGTCTTAATTACTTGCATTTCCGTTTGTTCAACGATCAAAACAACGTGTTGACGTTCGATTATCGTTGCACCCACGCTACGTATATTGCCGGACGATATTCGCGTGGAATAGCCTACCGTACAGCAAGAGGAGGGGCGAAACAGAGACAGAGTGAGAGAGAGAGAGAGAGAGAGAGAGAGAGAGAGAGAGACGCGCGAGTGGCGGAAGGTGGGGAGCAGCAGTCCGTATATAGATCCAGCTGTAACGCTCCCGCCGTATATTATTAACGTGTAATTCAATGGCGTAAGCTTGCACAGAGAATATTCTATTGTGCAAAGTCGCGTGCTCGCCCGCGAAGTTAATTAAGAGCGTCTAATGAACCAGCGCCTTGCGCTACCGCAAACGAGATGTGCGCCATCTCAGCCCCTCTCCCGCCTCCCCGCCAGCCGTCTTCTCGCTACTTCCTACCCAAGAACACTTGCGGCGTCTCAATCGATAAATTAAAAATTGTATATGCGTCCCTTTTCACCCCGACACGGCTATATGTATATCGAGTTCGTTATACGGCGTCTGTGCACGGAAAGCGCAGCTGTGTCGTATCACGCTCTTGGATACACAACTCCAGAAATTCCGAGGAACGAGAGAGAAAGAAGTTTTGCCGTCGCGATCCCACGCCCTATTACACTCGCGGAATAATACAATTACATTAACGCGATGCGAAGAACTTGGTAATGAAATATACGAGAAATACAATGTATGTGTATCTATATATATATATATATATATATGCCACTGATAAATTGTGAAATTATACCGGGATTTTAACCACGCTTTTTATCAGATAAGAAAGTAAATCTTTCGTATACCCTCTTAGTGTACATTCTTACCCCCGCCCTTTCCACTTACCCCTTTCATTGCGCATTTCTTTCTCTTGGCCCTCTCGTCGTATTCTTTCGTAAAACTAGATCTGCATCGGGAAAAACAAAACGTTAAGTTAAAAAACGAACAAAAAATTCAAATATAGGCCTAGTAATCTAGATTTTTCATTTTCAATAAAATGGAATATAGAGCACTAACCTGTGGATTAGTAAATTTGTATCAATGAAGTCATCTTTCCGATTTGTGAATGTGTGGTAGAAGTTTTTGGATGATCATAAGAATAAGGAGTGCAAAGCACTAACCCGTAGACTAGTAAATCTGTAGGAGTAGAGCATTCAGTTGATTTTTAGCCCGTTAGGTTGATTAGAAAAGACTCCCGATATATTTTTTTGGCATGTTTAGAAATACGAGTATAATATTTTATTTTATTTTTTCTTTCGATAGGTGGGATTAATAAATACGTATATAGAGCACACACCGATTTATTTGGTTTGTAAAATAGCCCTGGTAGAACATTTTTTGCATGCTTATAAACGCGAATTTTAGATTCGACTTTATTTACATTTTTAACAGAATGGTAAACAGAATAGTAAATAGAAATCGTAAATAGTAAACGCGTGTACATAACTCATCAATTTTATTTTAAGGTGTCTCTGGTAGATTTTTTTAGCATGATCATAAGCACGAGTATTATAGAGTACTAACCCTTAGACTAGTAAATCTGTATTAGTAGAGCACTAACCCGTTTAGTTTATTTGTAGAAACTCCAGGTAGACTTTTTTGCCATGTTTATAAATACTAGTATTACATTTTATTTAATTTTTTTTGTTCGAAAGTCTGGGGTTAGTAAATATGTATATAGTGCACAAATCCTATTGGATTTGCAGAATATTTCTGGTAGAATTTTTTAAGCATGCTCATAAATGTGAATGGCATATTCGACTTCATTTGATTTTGAACAGAATGGAACTAGTAAACGCGTGTTCACACCTAGAGAAATGCATCGTGTTTTCAACCATATTTTAACTATGTATAATTATCCCCTGAGGGGATTATAATATTGTATAGCCATAGTTGCTGTCAAAAGTATAGACCGTCTATTGATATTTCAGCAGGTGCATAAATTATGCACATATATTATACGCAACCACCAATCTTACAAGCATACGTTTATTGTTCAATGCTATATAGCATAGTAGGTTTTTCATAAAATGGATATTCGCTGATACTATGAAAATGGAGTCCCCCCAAGGTCCTAATAGTAAATACGACTAACATATATATACATTGATTAAAACTGTTGCCTGTGATTTGCGACGATAATACATTGATTTGTACCTTATTATAAGATACAACCTGCTATATGCGTATTTGGAGTGTTATTCGAGTGTTGGGTCAAGGCATCACGCAGACAGCATAACAGACAGAAGTATTTTCGGCTTTACGTCCAAATCGTTGTTACCTCCGATGTAGGTGAAATTTTGCACAGATCCTCTTTTTGATACGATAAGTCACTGCTTAGATTGATTTTTGGCAAATAGTTTTTCAAATATGGAATTGTATATGTTAAAAAATCCATAGCATGATCTAGTTTGTGTCAGACAACAAATAATTCCTATGAATTATTAGTATGAGTGATTGCGAATAGCTGTTACCTTCGATTTAGGTGAAATTATGAACAGATTTTCTTCCTGATAATGTAAGTCACTGATTACATACATTTTTGGCGCATCGCAATAGTATTGTACCATATAATGGTGATTTAAACCATATATTATACGATCTGCTATATGCGTGGTAATGTGTGTCCTACAATAACAGCAGGAGAACTACAAAAATAAATGTTCAACTGATATCCCATTTTTGCATTGCAATAAACATACTATATAAAAGTTTATGAAGCACGCGTAGTTCTTGAAACTGCCGTTCTTGAAATAAGCCGTGGTTGCTCCAGCTGCAAGTGATTCAAATCTTCGTTATAAGTGTACATTGCCATAATTTTTTTTCGAATAAAAATATTTTCAAAAAGTCCCTCAACAACAACAAAAATCCCTCAACCCGACAAACCTTAATGTTAACTATATGAATTGTACAGACTTGAATAGAATAGTAGAAGTTTGACTGAAACCTTAATGTTAACTATATGAATTGTACAGACTTGAATAGAATAGAAGAAGTTTGAAAACAAAACTTAACGTGCAGTAAACAGCATCAGTATTTCTGCGCCGATTTTGTGATAACACTGAATTAACCATATCTATATTGTCAAGCCTTTTACAATAGTCAATAGTTATTTTGTGGGTAATAGATAGCCGAACATGCCACCCAAATCACATGTTCAGATATACTTTTCGCTTATTGTTGTGCTAACCATATTATGATTGTGGTGTCAATAAACTATAGGGAATTACACTATGCCCCTTGTTACCATGGGCGTCTTTTGTAAATGCCATGGACTTTTCTCAGTGCACTGCATTAACCCATCTGTTTTATTCGTGGATGTCTCCGGTAAAATTTTTGAGCATGATCATAAGCACGAGTATTATGCAGCACTAACTCGTAGACTAGCTAAGCCGTATCAATAGAGCACTAACCCATCCATTTTATTTTCATAAACTCCCCTATACAAGTTTACCAGCTCGTTTATGAATATAGATCTTACAGTAGATTTTATCTGCATACCCTAATCCATTCTTTCGCGGCTTTGACGACACCCCCAAGAGCCTTTCTTTTATCGCGCTTATAAACACCGCCGAGCACAGTCACTCACGTCACATTCCTAGTCACAAGACGAAGAGAGAATGCGAAAAGGAAAAAAACGTACCCGTAGCTTCTTTGAAAGTTCTTCGCGGGTTACGACACTTTTTACATCCGCGATTTCATATCGTCGCCATATTTGCTGAGTGGAATTTGAGCGTGATATCGTGCAGTAAGCGCGACGTGGTGGTGGGGCGGGGAGAATCAAATTATTATATGGGAATCGGAAGCGGTATATTGAAACTTCAAAAGGGCTCGAGGACGGTGTCGCGAGACGAGCGAGATTGAAATGTGATTGAATTGGCGCGCAGGCGTTATAATTCACGTTATCTAACGGCAAGATATATATTTCTGTACCTGTACATCCGTTTATATGTGCGCGTCCAAGTCGATACACAGATTTCTGCATATACGTGTAAATATTTCTGCCCGAATGTGTACCGGCGTAGCGGCAGTTGTAGAGTATAATCCTGGACGAGCGCTAATGAATTTGCAGAGTTTCATTCCCAATCCCGGATGTTCAACTCCAATCAGTGTAAAATCAATCATAAGTCGATATCACTGGCTGATCGGCGGCGAGCACGCTCATTTATCTCATTTCAATCGAGAATATTCGTACAGTACTTTCCGTCCTACACATTATGTTCATATATATATATACGTGCGTGCGTATATATGTGTGTTACAGTTAAAACCCGTTTTCAGTTTGAACGCGCTTCACCTAGTGAAAACTATTTCCGACCTCCATGTTACATATTGCACACTGGGTTGGTATAGGCACTGTATTGATGCCACAGCTGCCAATACTGGTAGACTACCGAGGGCCAAGCGTTGCCCAGGTTAAAATCAGTACTGAGGCAACTGTGGTTTCCTAACACATGTTCAACTTATGGTGGCGTGAATTGGCCCAGCACTGTTTACGGGTATCGGCTCAGAATTAGTGCCCAGTTTGGGGCCAGATATTATTGCCAGTCTCGAGACAAACCCTAAATCAGTATTTTGCCGGTACATGCCCATGCATAGACTGGAAACTTGGCTCAGTACTGACGCCAGTACTGGCTGGATACTCAATACTAATATTGGGTCAGATCGTGTAAACAATACTGGCCCAATTCCGAAATGATAAGACCGGTCCTACGCTTGGCGTTGGACAGTATTGTTGACTAGTACCGGCTGCCAATATTGGGCCAGAGTTGCGGCGTGTTCCCGCTCACCGGCATCAGATGAATATCGGCTGGTTGTCGAAAATATTTTCGCCGCAGTGGTTTTTTTCCCGATCGTATCTAAAAAAAAATCTGAAATCAAAATATTTTATTTGATTGCACCCAGTTCTAAAAATTATTAGGTGTACAACTTAGTTCGGTCCGTTTTCAAAAGATGACTCTAGGTGCTATAAGTAGTTGACGGCAACAGCTGATTTTTGTTGTATCGTGAAGTATCAACATCTCTTAACCAAATATCGCTCACAGACCTTTAAGTTTTGCGCATCAAGTCTAATTTTTACTGCGGTAAAAATGTCGAATTTCGTCCCAAATAAGCACCATGTGCGGGAAGTGTTGATTTTTTGTTTCAATTGGAAGAAAAGTGCAGCTGAAGCCCACCGAATGCTTGTGGAAGTTTATGATGTACAACTACAGGCAACAATTGATCGGTTTAAAGCGAGCTTTAGCCGAAAAACGTCGAGAATATGCGACCAGACACGCGTCCATAATCTTTCAACATGACAACGCTCGGCCTCACGTTGATATTGTGGTTAAAAACTATTTGGAAAATAGCGGGTCGGAAATTCTGGTTCACCCGCCTTATAGCCCAGACCTTGCCCTTTCCGACTACCATTTGTTTCGATCGATGCAGAACGCTTTGACTGGAATACGCTTCACGTCACAACAGGGTATCAAAAATTGACTCGATTTATTCTTGGCTTCAAAAGATGAACGCTTCTTCCGCGACGGAATTCATAAATTACCAGAAAGATGGGGAAAAGTAGTGGCTAGCGATGGACAATACTTTGAGTAATGTATTAATTCATTTTATCATTCAAATAAGTGCGTATTTTAAGCAAAAAACGGACCGAATTAAGTTGTACACCCAATATATCAGTAAAAATTTGAAAAATATTTACCATTCATGCGTTTGTACGTTATTGTCGCACTGAAGGACTTTTTCGTTATACCGTTCGCGCCTGGTTTCCCCGTGGCCGAATATTTTTTCCTGCACCGCCTTCGATATCAGACCAGCGATCACATTGCGGATAACACTTTTTTCGTTGGTCGGTGAACCCACCAAGGCGCTCATCACCTCCATTTAAAACGAATTGAAAAATATAGCCACTTCCAGAGTATTAAGTATGAATTTCGGTCAAAGTAAATAACATTGTATTCACCAAAGCGTTTTCTTTAAAAAACAAATTGAACAAATTCTTCGAAACAAATTATAGAGTAAGTAAAGAAAGTAAAGAAAATATAAGAGAGACAGAGAGAGAGAGAGAGAGAGAGAGAGAGAGAGAGAGAGAGAGAGAGAGAGAGAGAGAGAGAGAGAGCGCAGTCCCACAGCGAGTAAGGAAGGGAGAGAGAATAAATGAATTATTTATTATGCCTTAACATGCAGTAGACAAAAAATACAAAATAAAATAAAAAAATAAGGATAAAGAAAATTAAAATATGTATTCTTTATATATCTTACCTGGTTCACCTTATAAAACGTTCGAATTTTTATAGCACGCTTATATCACTCGAATTCGTTTTAGGATGAGAAAAATTAATTTATAATAATACAAAAACTGTACTGTATAAGAACGAATGGGAACAGGTATGAAAAGCACTTGGGGATTGGAACGAGTTCACACGTAGACGGCACGAAAAAGACTGATGCTCAACCCTGCCAAAGAAAATCTCATTCTTTGTTGATGCTGAGCGTGGATCAGCGTGGGGGTATACACGTGTATATGCCCACACGAAGTGTATACTTGCCGCGAAGGGACAGCATGCGGGATGAAACAATCTTCAACCGTGTGCGCCCGACGTAGCGAATAAACAGCGACACACACGCATTGCGTCGAGGCATAACAACGTCTGCCTCGACGCAAGAAGGCGCGAGAGTCCGGCGTACGTTCAGAACGAACACGCGAAATAGTGAAGTAAAATGACATCGTCTACTTAGCCAATTTATGGATATACGTAAGGATACGGAGGAGTCCAGGGGTGTCTGTAATGGTTCGGGATTCTCTCCAAATTTTATACAAACTTTACTCTTACAATACTTTATGTAAAAAAAAATCACCACAGTATCTAAATATATGCAAAAACTAGAGCGATTTGACATATTCCGAAAATGTCCAAAATTCAGAAAATTTATACCATTCGACCGATCATTCCTAAATTCAATACCAGCCGTCCTTTGATGATACTCTATTTATTTAAAAAAGATTTACAAAATTCTGAATTTTTTGCAAAATAACGTGGTCACAGACATTTTCTGAAAATTAAAAAAGCCGTTAAATTTGTAATTCTTTAGTCACCTCGACAAAATTTGCAGGGAATAAAGAGATTGTATAGATTAACATCTGAGCGAAACAGGAGCCCTTCAACTCAAACCGTTCTCGAGTTACAGACGTTTTATTTGACATTGAATACTAAAAAAAAATGTTTTCATCGTCACGAAGTTTCTCTATGGAAAAGTAAAACTTACTTTTTTTTATTCAATCCATATTTCTTGGACTGGCACCGTACCGATAAAATTGTCTGTCAATACCGAAGCTGTACTTCGCCCAAGACTGGGTTACCAAGACTGCACTGATAAAATTAATTACCAATACAGTAAGGCAGTACTCAACCGAAGACTCGTTAACCAAGACTGGAATGGTAATGTTGCCACTGCTGGAGTAGTTCTGCCAGCCGAGACTCACCCAACCATGGTTACCAAGACTGACACTGTACTAATAAAATTGTTTACCAACACTAGAACAGTACTTAACCCAAGAATCGGTAATCGAGACCGGCACGGTACTGATACTTTCAGTTGACAGTGCTAGGGCAGTACATGCAACCAGCTTTGGTTACCAGGACTGGCACTGCACTGATAAAATTGTTTACCAATACTGGGGCAGTACTTCACCCAAGACTGGGTAGCTAAGACGGGCACGGCACTGATACGTTCAGTTGCCAGTGCTGGCGTAGTACTTCCAGCCGAGACTCAACCATACTTGGTAACCAGGACTGGCACCGTGCTGATAAAAAAGTTTACGATTACTGGGCCAGTACTTCAGCGAAGACTCAGTAACCCAGACTGGGATGGTACTGATACGTTCGGTTTCCAATACTGGGACAGTACCGCCAATTGAGAGTCGGTCGCCAGGACTTGCACAACTCTAGGCCGTATTGGTACCTATGGCGCAATACCGACATTTGCACATGGGCCCTTCATTGCAACTAGATTTTCCTAGTGAAAACTAGAATAGATGTTGACAAAACCCAAACAAATTAAAACTTCGACCCCATTCGGACACAGTTTTACCCTGGAAACCCAAACTATTACCCCATCGTACCTATCGTATTACTAATCGACTAAATCGGCCTATTCGCTAATAATGCACGAGCCTATTGTCAAAAATCACTTCACTGGTCGGATGATTAGAAATGGAAAAATATAAAAATGGTATTATTTTATCGCTGTAAAATGAGAGCCTAGAAAATTTGGAATCGCGGGACATTTAGGGAAAAAAGAAAATAGTTAAAATACGTAACTCCGCTAATTACTAATACAGCTATCTGATCTCTGCCTCTCTCTCTCTCTACTCCCCCACTCCCTCTCTCTCTCTCCTGGTGGAAAACTTAGCTCATTACCGCCTAGCTACAAGCTAGTAAGGTTATGTTTCGAATCGCCATTAGCTAGCCGTTTTAGCTATTGTCTACCCATCCTTGTAACGCTTTGGTCGTCTAGTGACTGAATACAAAAAATGTGATGGTGACTAGATACGAAAAAATATCTCACGGCTGTATAATTCTTCTGACCTAGTCATGACCTAGGTTTTTTCAGCTAGTGACTGGGAACAAAAAATTCGGTGACGACTAGATAAAAAAAACCTTGCAGCTACTTAGATGTATTTTCGTGATTTTTAGCACATTATTTACATCATTGCATCCTTAAACAATATTCTTCGTTATTCATAAATTACCACGGGATTTGCGCTGTAAATATATTAATGATTGAGTTTTACATTATATCGGACAAACGCTTACGCTTAACGTGGTTTCAATCCCGGGACCTCTAGACGATGAGTTGTCACATCCGGAAGAGATGAGAGCATAATATTTTCGTTTCCCTCTTTGTTGCCTACGCCTAGCTCAATAGCACGGGATGAGAGTAAAAAGGGGTAGTGCGTGGGAAATAATAGAAATAAAGAATTGACGCGAGCTTTCGATACTGAGGAATAATTAGACAGAATTGGTGTACGATTGATACTATGTTATTTATTATAAGATAAGGCGGGTTAGAGCCATCAGGACTACAATGAATGATACAAAAAGAAAAAGGTATTGTGAGCTTACATTGGTTGGGTTTGACGCTCGGTCGCGTGTATGTTGTCACTCGCGTTACAAGGGGCTTCGCTCTTGGCCTGGTGCGCTCGCTGGTACAATCGATGGTAAAGCGCTTGCAGGATTTTACGCCGGTCGTGTGTATACTTGATGTGTGTACTACGACTGGCATTACGCGTGGATAGAAATATGAACGGGGCGCGAGGTTGATGAATTGAGACTGATATTTTCGGACCGATGAAAGAAATTATACAAGTGTAGAATAAAACTTTTGGGACTCGGAAAATGAAGACTGTTCGTATGAAAGTTAATTGGAGATATTCGTAGGCTTCTGAATTACGACTAGATAGAAGAACTTGATTCGATGGTGGTTGGTGGGAGACTGCTTCGACCTTTTGCACACCGATCTTTCTTAGTTCGCATGCGAATTTTTTGAGTGAGTGGGAGGCAATCTTTGGTTTCTCTTCTTAGAAATAATGGCACTAATGGAAGGGGCAATTTCGCTTTGTTAACGGACCGCGCATGAGATGTTTAGACGAAATTCGCGCTAAGTCGTTTGCGATAGCGCAGCGACCGTTTGATTCGGACGACCCGGATGTTTTAAATTGTTAGTGCAATATTGATATGCGAAAACAATCAAATTTTCTCAATAGCGGTTTATTATTATTTAAAGAATGCTAAAGAATGCTCGTATATTCCCCCTTACTCCAATTCCATCGAATTTATGGGTGTGCCTATGGCATCACGTTCATCGGTGCAGGTTAGCCCGGACAGCGTAGGCCAACCGAATTTTTTTCAATGACCTTTGAATCACATTCAAATTAGTCGCATCGGAAAATGAAAAATTGATTTTGAAATGAGGATTAAATTCTAAGATATTATTTGTGTCATATTCGTCAAGTAAAAGTTAATTTTATAGAAATTTAAAAGCCAGGAATATGAAAATATATTAGAATATTTGTTCAACAAACTTCATGTGTTTTTAGAGATTATGGTCATATATTTCATTACTGTTTCAGAATAATATTCTTACTATTGAAAATTCAAACTGAATCGAAATTTTTCACGAAATATGTTTTTTTATATTATACCATTTCATTTGCCTAGAGTTCTATAATACAATTTGGCAAGGTATTGATTTATTTTTATTTGCCAAATTTTAATTCGAAAAAAGCTTTTGTTTTTGCAAATAACTATTCTTAAAAATAAATCAGGTATTTCTTTTTCCTTTTGTACATATATCTTACCTTAATCGGTCATCCAAGGAAGGAGCCTTGGCCGGCTGTAACTGAGACTGCGTAACTTCCAAATCTTCTTGAGCGATCCTCTTTTGTCGAAGTTTATTTAAATATTTATATTTGCCTGCACGCGACAAATCGTTGTAAGATTGTTTATCCATGTCAGATATACGTGTAAAAAAATCGCGATGGCAAATTCTTTTCTGATCGATATAATATCACGTCGAAACCCGTCAAAACGTTTATACTTTGTCTTTTCTGTAAATAAGTATTATAGGTATGTGACATCTACTATATGTCTGTGTTCAAAGCATTATGTGTGTCTGCGTGTTAGGCGGCTTGGCGCAAGCGCCTGAAGCGCCAAAAACGTGGGAAAATAGCGTTCTGCGTAGCGTTGTAAGTACGTATGCATCTGTCTGTTGTGTGTTTATGAATGTTTAGGTTCGTAGAGGCGCTCTACACGTTCGCGCGCGTTCCGGTCGTTAGTCGTGTGTTTTGTGTACAAGTGCGTTGTGTTCTTTCTGTTGACCGTTCCTGTTCATCTGGATTTTTCAATGATCGCAGAAAAGAAGGCAAAGAACGAATCGCCGAAAAACCATAGAGTAAAGGGCCAATATGCTCTCGTAGTATATACGAAAACGGGAAAAGGTGCGGCGAAAAAAAAGGTGCCCGAGGGTCGGAAGAGCCGGACATTTTTTTCGACGTCCTGGAACTTGGACAGATACGAAAAAATCATCGCTTGGTCGGTGACAGGACGAAAATAACGTGGGTCGATGCGAAGACCAAGAAAAGTTCCTGCCACTACGTTATTATTCAAAAAAATAAGCGGTAAGTTCAGATCAAAATGCCGGGAACAAATATAACCTAGCTCGTAAACAAGTGGTGAATTGTGTTTCAGATAATCGCGATGCATTATTAAAAATGTGTCCCATTGATGCTTCCACGGAGGAAATAGCAAGTCCTGGAACGAAAATTTTCGCGGCTGAGATTATTAGTGAAAAAAAAACAAACCGATTGGCAAAAAAGGCCGCAAAAGCAGCTGGCATTACTGCACAGAACGAGGTCGAAGAGGCAATTTCCACGGATCGTGGGGTATGGGAGGACCCAAGACTCCTTGACGCTTCCAGTACACACGTTATCGGGAAAAAAAACTTGCAGGAATGTACAAAACGAAACGAGCCCTACACCGTGTGGGGAATTCTGCGAAACGTGGTCCAAACAACAAAGTACTGGAGGAGTCGACGAGTGGTCCGTCAGTAGACGAGAGCCAAGAAGACCTAACGAGTCGTGCACGGACGCATGAATTAATAAAAAGAATGAAGTCACCGAATCTGGATGCAACCGATTCTGGGCGACGATGAAAGAGCTTGCCGCAGTTGGTAAGCTTTTCAGGTGTTTTCTATTTTTTTTTAAATATTCGCAGGGACGTTCTAGCATTACGTTGTTCGAAAATTGTAGAATTTGATAAAGTGGCCTATCCATTTTTTGTCAAGTCTTTAACATTAATGCAGTACTATTTCACTGCGAGAAAATTGTTTTTTTATCATTCAGCTACACCGCAGAATGTTGCATTTCTCGAGTCTGTGGTGACATCGCTGAAGGCCTCGTTGGCTCCTCCTCAAGATACTTCAAGCCCCGAAGAATATTACGAAAGAATAGATTAAGAATATTATAAGAATGTACGAGGTATCAATAACAAAATTTCTATAAAGAAAAATAATTAAATAAATAATTGAATACATAATTAATAAAATATATAATAAATAAATAACAATTTATTTATTAATATTAATTAAATTAAGGCCTTAGGCCACAGTAACGGGTATACAATTATGTGCGAATTTACCCTTTTTTTTCGTGTGAATAAGTGATTCACTCATAAAATTAGTTACACATCTATTCAGTATGAATATCAAGCGGTTAGAATTTTTTTTGTTCGATGTACAAAATGGCCGACTACTAATATTTTCTTTTATATTTTTTTAGGCGCTCCGCGGCGTGACGTTTAGTATTCACAATTTTTTACCTAGAACGAAACAAAAATTCTCGTCAATCTACATTAGAATACCTAGAGAAGTACGTATGGAATTGAAAAAATATTGTTTCATCCAAAAGTTGTAGGTATTTGAATTTTAGAAATGAATTTTGAGTGAAAAATTTTGTTATAACTACTCATAAAATGAAAAGTTTTCGATTAATCAGAAATTCCGTACGCACTTCTCTGCGAAATGCAATTAGGAACATAACTTTTAAATTTGAAGTAAATCGAGTGAGAATTGTTAAAGTTATTTGTCACGCCAATTGGAAAACAGCTGTTTCGAGAAGTTTCGAGTAGTCGGCCATTTTAAACACCGAAAAAAGTATTTTCTAACAGCTTGATATTCATACTAAATAGATGTGTAATTCATTTTATTATGAGTGAATCACTTTTTCATACGAAAAAAATGTTAAATTCGCACATGATTTTATACCCGTTACTGTGGCCTTAGGCCTTAGTTAAAGATATTTAATATATTATATTAAATATATTAACTATATTCAAGTTAATTAAAAATAATAACATAAATAATTTAATAAATAAACAAATTTGCAATATGATCGGTGATCCGAATGTGCTATATTTCTTTTTTCAGATTCCAGAGAGGTATAAAACTCTCGGCAAAGACAAGGTAACTTGTGTATTTAAAAATAATTGTGTTTTTTTTGTTTACACTGAACATTTTTCTACGAACACAGATTTTTCTAAAAAAACCCTATAAGAGCAACAAACCATAAGAAAGATGAAGCACAAGTACTGAAGCAAAAAAGAAATAATAACTTGTGACTTCAGGAACTTGTCAAACCATACATTCTTTAAAAAAAATAATTTCAGCAGCAGAGAAAAATTTCCATTGTAACAACTTTAAATAGCGTTATATCGAATGTTACTCGATATTTTGCACTAAACATAGGGTTGTCGAAATCTTGTAAAATAGTTTTGAAAGTGTGCAAAATCAATACTTTATTGAATGAATGTTAGGGTGGCGATATTTTCGTCTTCATTTTGTAATATCAAATTCCCCAAAAGATTTATCTTGTAATCAGACAACTCTCTCGCCAAGGATCTAGCTAGAACTACGAAAGGATCAAGAATCAGGAGGAAAAAAAAGAAAAATCCATTTACGTCAGAAAAGTGATCATGAAAAACTGGAAACGATCTCTCAATACTTTTCGTTCGGCTGTCTTTTGCGACGTTTATTGTCTCGTGAAAAAAGTTATATTTTGAGCATGTAACTCGAAATTGATAAATAATGGTCGAAATATAATCACCGTAATATAAGTGTAATGTACATATACACAAATATATGTTCCAGGTACCGCTTTTCGAGGGGATACTGTTTTATTTTTTTCCGGGGTGAAAACTGCCATTCAGGCCAAATCGATCATCTATAATGTGCAAACAAGAGATCGTATGAAAAACTGACAACTCTTGGTGCGAAAGGGTCTGGTCGACGTGTACGGGAAGCACTTAACAGAGTTCTCGGCGAAAGAAATGAAAGAAGGGTGTCGCCCAGCGATTGACCACGATTTGTATAAGGGTCTTTTATGTAAGTGATTATTTACGATGTTGCTCATCTTTAATTTTGGCTCCTTTTTATAGTTATTATTAATACCATTTTTTGTTTCAATAGACTGGACTAGAGAGTGGTACGAAGATGAGATCAACGAAGAAGATTACGTTAAACTGGTCAACGAAACGGCGTACAATAAAAGAAAAGCAAAAATACAAAGAAGCAAAAAAGAAAACGAGAAAGAAAAACAAGGAGCAAGGATACAAAGAAACAAAGACAACGAGGCGGAAAAACAAGGAGCAGAAAGTGACACCGAAAAACGTGAAGATGAAAGTTTGGAGACTCTTAGGAAGTCGCACGAAGATGCCAACGGAGAAAACAAACATTTGCACAATTCTGAAAAAGCCGTGGTTGTACTTGTTGATGGCGGTTCGCTTCCGATAGAACGTGCAAAATTCAGTCAGCACAATCGTATCGAGAATATTGTTAATGCTCATAATTATCAGCATTACCAATATTCTTGGGGTTCTTTGAACCCGGAAAAGGCTTCACTTAACGAAAGCTATCTACCAACCGACCCTTACCGAAATAATAACTACGAGAACACTGATCTTTCTGTTCCATATCAAACTTCCTCGAAATTGGAATATTGCGAACTATAAAATTCAAGAATCTTCGGATAATTTTCGTAATGTGAGACACGCGGCAATTTTTTTAAATTTTGTTCAATGATACGCATTGTTTTTTCTCGATTCATGTTTTGAATCATCGATTCGAATTGAAGAAGCGATAAACGAGTCTTCCTTAATTCGCTTATCGTACCGTGATATGGAAGCCATTGGAGTATATAAATATAAAGTATCGGTACTTTACATTTATACACTGCCGCTCCAAATTTTGGATACACCAGACAATATTTCTTGCCGTACTAAAAGTTACATAACTTCGTCAAAAAAAATATAACCAAATTTGCCGACCGGCATTTTGAAGGGAACAAATTCAGCTTCGTTTTGCTTTTTTGAAATATTTTTCATGATTTTTTTTCGACCCGATACGCACATTCGCACGTGACTGTTTTTCGGTTTTTTTCGACCATCGAGAATTGGGCGCATGACTTGTGGACATTTTTTTTGTCATAGCTATTCATGATAAACTTGAACGGAGTAGCACGGGCTCCATTTTCGCTTTTTTTTTGTTCATTCAGTAATGAGCCGATAAATGGTGATGGCCGAATACCGTCGATTTCAAAATAAATGTTTAATTTTTCTTTGTTTTCATTTATAGTACGTCGGAAAATAAAAAAATATTTCCACGTGTATGTATGAAGCATATTTTTATTTCTTCCCGCCACATATACCGTTAAGGCTGAATGGAGGGTCCGGAGGGTCTACAGCGCGCCTACAGCAGGCCGAAAAGGGGGCCAGTAAGCTCTGCGGGAGCGCTCGAAGTAGGCCCACCTGAGGTTCCGTAGGTTCAAGTGTGGTCTTCACTGACCTCCTTTGAGTCAAAAAGTCTACTTTCTTCCATGCCGGAGGTTCATCGGAGGCCCTAACGCATGGTATTTTCAAACATTGTACCCTCCTTTAGATACCCAATAATCCGCTCTCGCCGATTTCTGCTCGGGGACGGAAGCCTTCATTTTGTGGGTTGAACGCGGCTCGAAAATTTCGACTCGGGTAACAAATGTAAATAACATTATTGTATCAAAGATTAAATTTCCTTCGCAATGAGAGCAATAATCGCTCAAAATGGCGTAACCTTAAATTGTATTTGTCCGATAATTTATTCTAGCTAGCGCGGCCGCAGTTGGCTAGTGTTGGCTAGGACTTTGCGAGATACCGACTTCAAGATTTTCTTATCATTCGCAACACCATCTGTAACTCAAGTTGCTTAGCCAGCCATGAGCTAATCGCTCGATGGAACTACACGTAGTCACATAATCTCACTTTGCAGTTTGTAACCAAGATCGGCTGGACAGTGACTAGCCAAGGTGTACATAGCCGCAGTTAGCTAGTGTTGGCCAGGTCATGGCGAGATACCCACTTGCGATTTTTTTAAAATTCGCCATGCCATCTGGAACTCACGTTGCTTAGCCAGCCATGAGTCATTCACTGAATGATGATACGTTTAAGTCTCATAACCTCACTTTGTCGTTCGTAACCGTAGTTGATTAGTTCAGTACGGCCTAGTTACTAGGTGGCATTTTTAATGCAACGCGGCGACATCTATAGTGAAAATCGATTGGGCAGTGAATAGACAAAGGCTGGATTTAAAAACTTTCAGAATAGTACTAGCTCAGAGCTAGTAGAGAGATTCTATTTGAATTGATTAAGTTTATTTATGCCCTAACAAGCGATGGAGCAATGTAGATAGTACAATTATAAGAGTAAGAAAGTTTAAATGAGAGTATGTAACACAATGTAGGATAGTGCAGTCATCAGTTGATGGTACAATTGTAACAATCACTTCCACAGTTTGCCATTACGCTGTGGTAATGGAGAGATGACGGTGGTAATAACAGACTGAATCACAAACCCCGCAAGGTGAGATTATTGAGAGAATACAATAATTAAGAGAATACAAGGTACAATTGAGAGAAAAGTAAACTTACAGCTAAACTAAAACTAACTATAACTAGGACAAAGTCGCAATCTCGCAATCTAAGAGATAGTTCAGTAGCTTTTCGTCGCTGTATCTAAGTTCGTACGCGCGTTCAACGCAAACAATAGTCGAGGCTCACCGCGCTCTCGCGAAACGAGAAAACTTCATTATCGAAGCTCCTGGCCCGTTTCCCTTCGAAAGATACGCCCGGAATTTCAGCTTTTTGCGAAGTAAACGAGGGCCCAAAACGGCCGCAAGAGAGTAATAGTTGGCGCCTCGCACTTAGAGGCTCTCTCATTCCCGACGCTCTAACACTCGAGTCACATTACCGTTCTGCCATCGATTATCCAGAGACCCGATTTTTTACAATTCCGAATTAGCGAGATTCCAGACTTACACACCCCTCGTAGGTTTTACTCTTGAACCGGTCCAATGCGTCTCTATAGGTCGCGTCTTCCAAGCCATGCGTCTCGAGAAATCTTGAGACAATGCGAATAATACACGGCTTAAGGATCCGCGGCGATCTTCGGATTCTGCCATACACACGCGTTTTCCATTCGCGAAAATCTCGTCGAGTAATTCGAACGCTCTTGGGGAACGACAAAACAATGGGTGATGGCTCCAGAACACACGCGAGTTTATTAGTCGTGAAACGAGCTCTGTGCGATAGTGATTCGAGGCAGCGTCATTCGGAGCTCGAGTTGAAGGATAGAACATGCAAATATATATAGATATACATGCTCGTGCATATATATAGACGATGCAAGTAAAAGAAGATATCTTTGTGGCGTACGCGACAAACTGACGTCATTCCTCCTTCTCCCTCTGCGGAGAGACGTAAGAGAGATTGAGAGAGAGCGAAATAAGCGTGCGGTAATTCGACAGTATAGAAACGGTCCCCCCGTTATACAGCCAAGTGCCACTTATCCATCCCGTTTCGGCAACGATAAACTTTTCCTCCGGCACCATTCGTCGACAGGCACGGAAGACTGTAATACTACTACTTCCCCTTCTTGCTTCTTCTTCATCTTCGTATTCCACTCGCCCCAACGTTAACTGCGTACGTACACCTCCTTCAGTGTATGCAGTACTTGAGAGGTTCGTTTGTTCGACGATCCTTTCGCGAGCGTATACGCCATTTTCCCCGAAAGCGATCACAGCCCGAGAGAAAAACGTAACTCATCACCGCCTAGCCAGAAGCTAGTAAAGTTATGTTTCAGATCGCCATTAGCTAGCAGTTTTGGCTATTGACTACCAGATTTGCAAATAATGCATTACTTTTTGTATATGCATTACCGTTTTCATTACCCATTACTTTACATTTTGTAATGAAAAATAAATCATTACCCATTACATTACATTCAGTAATGTAAAAAATTCCATTACTCATTAAATTAAATTTTGTAATGTAATAAAATCTCATTGCTTATTACATTGGAGTTTGCAATGTAAAAAATGTCCATTACTCATTACATTACATTTTGTAATGTGAAACATTTTCATTGCCCATTACAATGTACTGGAATTTTTTTACATTACAAAATCCAATGTAATGAGTAATGGATTTTTTTCTAATTACAAAATGTAATGTTAATAGTAATAAAATATTTTTACATTACAAAATATAAAGTAATGAGTAATGGGATTTTTTCACATTACTAATGTAAGGTAATGTAAAAAATGTCCATTACTTAATACGATGCAATGAGGATTATTATTCGTTTCCCATTAGGGGTAGCGGTTATTGCACTGGGACGATCTGACCCGATGGTAGTGACCGCGCGTGTGTCGACCAAGATCGGGCCGATCTGATCCGATGGTAGTGACCGCGCGTGTGGCGACCAAAATCGGGCCAAACTGACCCAATGAAAGTAACGAAGTGTTACTCGGCTACCAGTAGGGGTAGCGGTTTTTTTCGCCTCGTCAAACTGACCCAATAGTAGTAATCACACGTTCCTTGGTGTCCAGAGGCAGTAGCGGTTTTGACCCGGGTCAAACTGACCCAATATTCGTAACCAAATGTTACTCGGCTACGAGTAAGGGTAGCGGTGTTTTCCCCGAATCAATCGATCCACTAGTAGAAACCACGCGTTTCTTGGTTTTGTTTAACATCCTAAATAGAACGAAAGTATACTAGACGATGAGGATCCAATGGTAGAGACGACGCTTACGTAGTCCGTGAAAGTCATCTGCGAATAGCTCACATTCTCGATTTCTTAGCCATTGTGGCACATAAACCTAAATAGGGAAAAAAACAAAATCGACTACAATCAGCATCTCGAGAAAAAAGAAAGAAAAAAGAAAAACCAGAAATTCAATAATTCAATACTTTCCTTAATTTTTTCCCCGTCAAACTGTAAATTGCATTACGATTAATTGTACGATTCCATTACATTTATACCGTTTCTTTCGTCCACATCAAGATGCATCATCACAGTTTTAGCATTTTGATATTTTTACCATGAATCTCAAATATACTGTTTTATTCGACGTCGCTTTTTATTTTGTTGATAACGCTTCTCACCTAACTAATTTCGCAAACGAAATTTCAATTTAGTAGTTCATATACGAAGGACGTTATTTCGTCGATTCTGAGCCTTTTGAACTCGAAATCACTGTTCAAAGTTTCGCTCAGTTTGAAAGTAATTCCGTGAACGTAGCTTTGTGATTCTAAAGGTTCGCTCTGTTGCTGTGCTATCATTGACGAATAAGGAATTTCAACCAGATAGGGATAGTGCCTTTTCGTTGCCCCAGGTGCCGTCGGGCACAACGGATTCTCGTCTTTAGTCAGTGTTATAAAATTTTCAGACTCAGCATTGTTTGGACTCAGCTCCTCCGACATAGCCAGAAGTGATTCTTGATAATGCTCTTCTCACCAAAAAGCCATTATCATTATCAAATGACATTAGCTGAAAAACTTCGAAGCTTCATCAGATTTATCGTTAAGAGCAAGTTTGCAATTAAGGAAAGAAGAAACGTTTCCAAAGGAACATGAGTCAATACATTTTTATAAGTATTCAACATTTTCTCTGCGCGTAGAAGTTTTTTTTCAAAACCATGGAAATTTTGTATAAACCGCGAATCGCACGTACAGCTCCGATGAGTATTTGTGACCATGCCATTTGGTTTAAAATGCCTAGATGCAATCGACTTTTGCAAAAAAAATTATAATTAAAAATGCTTTTTGCGGTACAAGAGCGGTTGTATTTTCAAAACTTTTATGGAACTTTTTGCGCTTGCTTTTCTAATAAAATGATAACGAAATTATTTTAGTTAAAGACCTTTAAGTTGTATAAGATGTATACGTCCTTTGGAGTTTGAAAAAAATTAATAATTTTTAAATAATGTTATAGGAATATTATCATGTCTTCGATTGCGTAGTTATTCTTAATTCAAAAGATGGTGAGTTTTTTAAATAAAAATTGTGTATAAAATCTAGAGCCTTCCTTATCTAAGGAATACGAGCAGTTTTTTCAAAAATGGAAAATCAAAATAACGTATATTCACCATAAAAAATCCGATAAATAAAAAATAAAAGTTCTAGGTCTTATTTCATGGCATGACTTTATTTCTATTATTTTTAAATCTTCATTTAAAATGTTACTTTATCGTTTTGGAGATCAGTTCAAGCACCATTCTCGAATAGCAAACCCTAACGATACAAGATAATAAAGAAACTAACAAATACCTTGTTGTCTTTTGCGATTCTTCCTGACCTGACACCTGAGCTTCTAAAAATATTTGTTTTAAGCATTCGCTTTGGCTAATATTCTCTGCTCAAAGTGCTCTTCAGTGAGCCTATTGAATTTAGGAGTGTTCATCATAATCGCGTAACTAAAAAGGCGTTCCACTGAAGCAGACGATGGCAATGGCGTATTGTATTTTAGAAAAGTTTTCCGAATAGCCGGAAACTGTCACATCCGGAAGGGATGAGAGCATAATATTTTCGTTTCCCTCTTTGTTGCCTACGCCTAGCGCAATAGCACGGGATGAGGGTAAAAAGGGGTAGTGCGTGGGAAAGAGTAGAATTAAGGAATTGACACGATGTTTCGAAATTGAGGGATAATTCGACAGACTTGGTGTACGATTGACACTATGTTGTTTATTGTACGATTACTAGACGGTTTGAAGCGATCAGGTTTACGATGAATGATACAAAAAGAAAAGGTAAAGATAGCTTACATTCGTTGTGTTTGACACTCGGTCGTTCGCTCGCTCGCTCGCGTGGATATTTGTTGTCGCTCGCGTTACAAGGGCCTTCGCTCTAGGCCTGGTGCGCTCGCTGGTACAATTGCTGGTAAGACGCTCGCAGGATTTTAGGCTGGTCGTGTGTATACTCGACGTGTTTACTGCGACAGCACTATGCGTAGATAGGAATATGAACGGCGCGCAAGGTCGATGAATTGAGATTGATATTCACGGACCGATGATAGAAATTGTACGAGTGTAAATAAAACTTTTGTGACTCGAAAAATGAAGACGGTTCGTATGAAGGATAATCGGAGATATTCGTTAGGCTTCTGGGTTAAGACTTGATAGAAGAAGTTGATTCGATGTTGGTTGACGGAAGACTAAGATTGAATTTGATGAAGATTATCGGGAGACTGAGATTTAGACTTGATAGAAGAACTTGAGTCGATGGTAGTTGACGGGCGACTGCTTCGACCTTTTGCACACTGACCCTTCTTGGTTCGCATGCGAATTTTTCGAGTGAGTGGGAGACAATCTTTGGTTTCTCTCCTTAGAAATAATGGCGCTGATGGAAGGGGCAATTTCGCTTTGTTAACGGAACGTGCATGAGGTGTGTAGTCGAAATTCGCGCTAAGTCGTTCGCGATAGCGCGGTGACCGTTTGATTCGGACGGCCGGATGTTTTCATACTCCGCTCTGGGTACCGGGTCGAATCATGCAGACTTCTCTTTGTCCCCATGCGGATGGCTAGCGTAAAGTTTTTGGAGTGAGGGCCTGTTTGATTTTTTTGAGCTGCGGCTTTTCGTGGAATATTTGCCTGAGATCGTGTTCTTGTTGAAAGCCAATGTGATAGGAAAAGTCAATGACTGTGGCGGTGCTGTTATCGTGTATACATCGCTATGATTTGAATATGCTCGCGGAACGTACGCAAGTTTCGTTTAATGCTGTTACGCGTCTTATTCTTAGATTTATACATTTAACACGCTTCTGACGGCAAATGAGGATATTGGGAATAACCGAGATGAAAAAAACCTAGATGAGAGAAGTGACATTCGCTAGGATGTAACAAAACATTTCCAACATTTCAAACTGCGTTTCTTTGCTTTTTAGGTATCGCGCCACTTCTGCCTTGATCTCCCCTTGCGATGCAGACTGTTCGAATTCGTGAATCGTTCCTGTTGAAGTTCCGAATTGAAATTCGTCGTCGTGATTTCCTTCTGGTGTGCCGCGTCCTTCATCGAGCGTTTGTCTACGCGTTGCATCGATAAACCGCTGATGATGTTTTCTCTGCTCGGATTCTAGAAATTGCGCCAACCAACGACCTTTAAATCGCGGATGCGATATAGCTGTGATTGCTGCATCGACATTGGTTTGATTGGAATCCAATAACTTCTC
Source organism: Ophion ellenae (assembly GCA_963210295.1). NCBI lineage: Eukaryota > Metazoa > Arthropoda > Insecta > Hymenoptera > Ichneumonidae > Ophion > Ophion ellenae. The sequence goes on from OY723395.1 coordinate 15,172,544, forward strand.
AAAGCGTTTGATGATGTTGTCAATAACGACTTTGATTAAAGGTTTACAATAAACCACGTCGTCGATTCTCAGAAGCTCTTTCATTTGGTACCTTATGGAGTTTAATGTTGGCAACAAAACGCTATAGTAGCATTTATCCCCCTGCAGTACATCAAATGCGTTTGCAAGAGGAGTCGTGCATCGCACATACTCCGATAAATAATTAAAATCCACGACTGTAAAGGGGCTTCTCAGACCTTCCAAATGCTTGTCCGTTAGGTGCACCTTGATGTTGATCAGTTGCTTAAAAAAATCGTAACCCGAATTCCATCGCGTTCGGATTGGCTGGTGGATTGCGCCTCCCAATTGAGTTTTCAAGATTTCTCGTTTTTTTCGAGAACGCAAAAGTTTCAACAGCCATGAACGCTTTTGTAGAACGATGTTGTGCTTTCGTTTTAACGGATCGTGTTGAGCTATTGATTTTGCTATATCCGTGGACGCAATCAGGTTCAATGTATGGCCAACACATCTGAAATGCCTAGGCCAAACTCTGGCACACTCAACGCTAAATTGTTCTTCAAGTTCAATGAAGTCTTCGGGATTTAAAGATTCTTCAAATGCGCTGATGTCGGAGGAATTAATCGTCAATACCACCATCAAGTTTTTGAACTTCATCTATCAACAGTGGAATTAAAAGCAATACTATAAGAAAAGTGCTTCTTTCATAAATAAAGATAGAAGAGAGTTGATATGCCGATGATCACTAAAAAGTCGGCGCAACCTCAATCGCTGCCATACTACTTATGGTTAAACAACCGTGCGAGCGGGATGTTCGAAATAGTAAAATTTGCTATCGCTCTTATTTTACGAAACAAACAATATTCCAAATTTCACAACTCTATAAGAGTGAGTTCTAGACATCGACTTTTTAAAAATGTATTATCGAAGTCCCCAACAGGATGTATATAAAAAATAGGTCACTATTTTACGAAAAAATTGAAAAACCTTCGCATATTTTCCTCTTTCAAGGGCCAATTGTGATAAAACAAGTTCCTATATGTTAGGCAAAAATTCGTAAAATACATCAGTGGAGACCCATTGAAATTTGTTGAGAAGTATTCACCTGATGGGTCTTCAAACACGCAGACAAACAATCGTTTTTTATATTTACTACGACATGAGGTTTTTCAGACTATCTTCAATTTTAAATTCGCAATTACGCAATACGGGTCAAGAAGTTTCGGTACGAATGACAAAATGTTAGTATGTAGTTGAAATTCACACAGGATAATCTTCGACTTTTACTGAATATGCCCTCCGACTTTAAAATAGATCCTCAACACCTTTTTGTGAAATGTAACATTTGAAAAACACTCTTTAATATGAAGACATGCCTTCGGTAATTGGTGAACGACAGTTTTACGTATGGAATAATGTGATAAAATGTTGAGAACTTGATGAAAAACTGACTAACCACTAAGTACACTATTGCAATTACGATGTCCAAAAAAATAATGATTAATCTACTTCGTTCGTTAATTATTCACTGTTTCATTATCGAAAACGATATATTTTCCCCTCATCGGCCAAACGTACACACAAAATGTGGCAACATCGCGTGAGTGCTTAATACCGCGCGCGTTTGAAAACGGCTCCACGCCACTGCGGGAATATACGTTTAATGAATTATTTTTTTTACAAGAACGATCAATTTACAATGAATAACAACGAATTTTTAGAATGTGAAACTGTAAACAGTAGATGGACCGACTTGCGAATTTTTACTATGTGAAACTGTTAAAAGTAAACGAGCGGACCCACGAATTTTTACATTTAAAAATGTTATAAAATGAAGGACTTCATTGACAAATGTTTACACTGTGAAATAGCAAATAATGCAGATAGTGAATACCTTTATGTACATCAAGCATCAATATACGTGAAAGCGAGATAGAAAAGTACAAATACAGTAATCACTTCGTTTTTCAAAGCACCATCGCGCGTCGAGGGGGGTGGGAGGCGGATTTTTTGATGAAATTGTTTAAAAATTTTTTTGTATGTAGTAAACAGATCAATAAAACTATATGCCAAGTTTCACAAGTTTTCCGTTGTATACTTTCTTCACAAAGAATTCCCAAAAAGCGGTAAATTTTGCGAAAAAAAAAGACAATCCCCCCTTAACCCCCGAGTTCACGCGGTCACGCGTGTACAGTGCATATTGTAAAAGTTCGAGGTACACGCGGTGTACCGCGCAATATCGGCTGTAACTTCTACTGAGCGCCTTGACATTTTTTTCATGCATCACACTAATAAATTTTAATATCCGTATTAGTATTTAACGACCCGTTATCAAAATGTGCTTTGTCCGATTTGTTAAAAAACGACAATTGACTCTGCAAAAATTAAATCTGTACGTATTGAATAATACCGAGCTACGATACAATTTGCAAGGTGTACACTGCAGTTCTTAATTCAAACTCACACCACATTTTTCAGAAGACAATACCAAATTTCAATAGAATTTAATCTCATTTTTAACATTTGCTTGTTGAAGAATTTCATGGTTCAAATCAGTGATTACCAGTCTAATCTCACTTTTTTTTAAGGCACTCCGTATATTTTACGCATTGAGTACCGCGATATCTTATATTTCGTTTGTAAATTCGACAGTTTACTTTATCGCGGTGATCATTATGATTTTTTTACAGTTTGAATCTGCATTTCCATCGGTTCGAATAGTAAAAAAGTACGTCTAATCCATTATTTTTTCCGAAAAGTGTTGTAACATAATTGGTTTACAGTGTGAAACTGCATTATGTTCATCTTTCCTCAGTAATCTATAAACACCGACTATTAATTTTGACGAATCATTTTTTTCCGTGTACATTTAAAAAAAACTACGTAATAAATAAAATCAACGGCTATTTTTAAAAAAATTACGTATGCGAACCAAAATAATCTTATGCGTGTGTTTGACTGAATTGTCGAACTTTTTTAAAATATTGGAATAAATAATTAAAAGTTCAAATCGATTTATTATTCTACAAAAGCTGGTCGCTTGACCTGCCACGGGACAATGCAGTTTCCAAAATTTTGTCGAATTTTATTGCCTACTTTTCACTTTAAAGTAGTCTAATAGAGTTAGTTATATCTTACTAGCTGCGCCAACGGCTTCGCCAGTGGCTGGAAATGCCGTTGTTAATGCGACCGCGATATTAACAACAATCATGTACTAATTTAGCAAAATTTAGTAATTTCTGTTCGAATAATATGAAACTTTTATTTTTGATTGGTTGTAAAAAATCTTGCACAAGACACTGGGTAGGGTCCATACTACAATCTATTTAAAACATAAGTTTCGGGTTTCTCTAAAGTACTCCAAAAAAATATGCTCAATAAAATATTACAAACTACGAAATTTTCAAATTTTTAAAAATTCACATAAATAGCTTTAACTTTTTTTCTATTCGAAATTGGAACCCCAGCCACTTCTCCGAAATTGTGTTTGTTTTTTTAATTATCGTCAAATTGGCAGATCGTGTTTTTTTATTTATCTGCATTTTTGAATTACTGGTGATTTTTTTAAGTTTGTCAGGGGATGAAAATTTAGCATTTTTGTTGGCAATTCCGTAAAAAATAATTTATTGGAAAGTTATACAGTCTACATCCTATTTCGATTCATGAGCTTTATTTACCCCTTTAGAGATTTATATACAGGATGTCCCTCTCATATCTGCCACCCGAAATAGCTCGGTAATTATCAACGTCACAAAAAATGTTCCAGACAAAAGTCGTACGGTGTGAAGGGGGTCATCAAATGCGAACAATTTTTTTTATTTCTGCGGAGGCGCTGATGCACAGCGAAGGTCACCTCCACTTTTTTTAATGGAATGGTACATTTTTTTAACCATCTTGTGGAGCACCTCAAGCCGCATAAAAAACATTAGGGGGGCAAAGTCGTTCAAGGTCAGTATCGATGATACGAACATAAATATCTCGGATCATTATCAAATATTTGGTAGTGATCCGAGGTATTTCAATTTGTATTTTATTTTAATAGGTGACCTTGAATGACCTTGACCCCCTAATGTTTTTTATGTAGCTTGAGGTGCTCCACAAGATGGTTGAAAAAAATGTACCACATCATTTGAAAAAGTGGAGGTGACCTTCACTGTGCATCAGCACTTCCACCGAGAAAAAAAACATTTGTCGCATTTGATGGTCCCCTTCACACGGTACAACTTTTGTCTGGAACATTTTTCTGTGACGTCGATAATTACCGAGCTATTTCGGGTAGCAGACATAAGAGGGACATCCCGTATATAGAGATGGAGATAGGAATGTAAAAACATGAACTTTCGGGACAAATGTCTGATATCAAGTTTAGAGTTTCAGATATATCCACGTTTCTCATATCTAAGACACTTAGCATATATTTTGTGTCGCTATATCACTGAAACTAAGCGGTCAAATTCCTATTTTTTTCGTAATATATTGCAAAATGTCACGTGCCTAAGGCTAGCCATAGGCGCTTTTTACCCATAACCGTAAATTCTCAATTTATAAAGCAATTCGTACATCCATTAACGTAAAAAATTTGTTGTAAAGAAGCACAATAAGATATTCCTTCATGACATCAACAATTACAAGAATCAATAAATATTGCAGCATCAAACATTGTTAATAAAGCTAAAATACTCACCCAGCTCACTGTAACGTCCAAGAACCGGCACGCTCCTTCTGACATCAGCAGTAGTACAAACCAGACCACCTGTAGCAATGAGGAGCCCCATTTGTTCGCGAATTTCATCCATCGTTGTTTGTAAAACATTCTCGTCCATTTTCCCTAACGAGTAGCGTGTAAGGTGTTTTATTCCCAGGTCACATTTTTTAAATTAAAAATCTGTAGACGAGGTAGATGAAATATGAGGCAATTAAATATACCTTCATTTAGCGTAATAGAACAAATAAATGTTAAATGTTTATGGCATAACAAAAATTACAGCTTAATACATTTCCGAATAAGAGTATGGAAACAACAATCGAAATTTCGAGCCGTACCAAAAGTTAAATTTCTCTGTCAGGAAAATGGATATTCGAATTTCCCGAAGAGCGTTTTGAAGAAAGCATGTTCACCTTCATTTTGCTTTTTGAAAACATTTTTCGCAAATATGTTCAGACCCAGTGCGCACTTTTAAAGGTAACCGTTTTTTAGTTTCTTTTTCGCCTGTTCAGAATTGGGTGCATTGCTTGTGGAATATTTTTTCCATAGAAAAGGTGGAAGGGGGAGCAAAAGATTCAATTTCGTTTTTATTTCAAAGTTCCACGCGATTTTTTATCGCAAAATTTTATTTTTCTAAACAAAAGGACCAGTTACAGAACATGTCACTAAACAATTATAAGGTTTCCGTGGAATTGTCAGGAGGGTAAAAAATTGCATGCGATTATACGGGATTGGCTGGAGTTTTTTTTTCAGAATTTATGTTTAAAATTCTTGTTTTCATTATATCTAGCGGAAACGTCGATAATTGGAGAGGCTTAACTCGAGGATCGCAGAGTTTGGGAGAAAATATAAAGAGAAGAAACTTTATTACAGGGTGCGCCAGAGAAACTTACTTATTTGAAAAAATTCCCGCGCGGTGAGTTGGGCGGGTAGAGGGGCGAGAGGGGGCGCATCTGGAGGCGGAAGTTCCCAAGTTTGTTTCTCCCTCCAGTCAGTTGCCATCACGCTCTGGTCTAGAGAGCAGCGGGCCTTCGCAGTCGAGAGCTTCTTTTCTAACGGTCACTCACTTGTCGCGCAGTTACCGTGAATGGAGCTCGTTACAGGAACATGATCGAGGAATTTTTTCTTCCAAGACTCGAAGAAATGAACGTTAGGAACGTGTGGTTTCAGCAAGATGGAGCCACAGCACACACAGCACGAGACTCAATGAATTTGTTGCGACAACATTTCCCCGACCGCCTCATCTCTCTCAGAGGCGATCTCCAATGGCCGGCACGCTCTCCAGATTTGACTCCATGCGATTTCTTTTTATGGGGTTATTTGAAATCTCTGGTTTATGTCCATCGACCACGGACCATAGCACACCTCAAGAACAACACTCGCGACGCCATTGCCAACATACCGATTGATATGCTGCAAAGAGTGGATACGAATTTCAAAAATCGACTTTATCAGTGTATGCGCAATGGGGGTCGCCATTTATCCGATGTCATTTTCAAGACTGCATGAAAAAAAAATTGGGATATTGTATTCTCAAATAAAAAAAAATTTTAAACAATAATTGAAGTACTTTTGTTTTTATTGACCTTTCAAATAAGTAAGTTTCTCTGGCGCACCCTGTACTTTTCAATTTTCTACTCATTAGAATTTTTTCATAATTTTTTTCACGATCCGACCGAAAAGGCTTAATAAATTGGAAAAAAATCTGAACAAATTGTAATGAAATGAAAGTCAAAAAGTAAGAGAGTTTTCTAACTTGATATTTTGTCTCAAACCCTATGAATGTCGAGGTGAGTCAGTGAAAAAATTCCCGTCGATCTATCACAATCGCGTACAAATTTTTACCCTCTCAACAATTCTACTGAAACCCTACAATTTTGTAGTTACGCGGCATTTTCAAAAAATGGTATCTTTTTGGAAAAAAATGAAATATTTTTACAAAAAAATGGGGCGAAACTTAAAAAAACGAAAGCAGAGGCTTTCCCTCTCTCACGTTTTCTATGGGAAAAACGATGGGAAAAATCCTCCACGAGCTATACGCCCAATTTTCAATGAACGAAAACAAACCGAAAAACTGCCACGTTCAAAAGTACCCACCAAGTCCAAAAAAAATCGTGAAAAATGTTAAAAAAAAAAGCAAAATGAAGATGACTGTTTCCCCTTCAAAACTGAAAATCTAATATGGCTCGGAATTTCAACTATGTTTCTGTATTATCGGTCGCAAGTGTATACTAATATGAAGAAAAAAAATGTTCACTTAATTTTTTCGTTTAACGTAATGTTATGTAATACAGTAATGTTATATCTTAAAGGAATGTAAAAAAATATGAATATGAGTATTGGAAAAAAATCCTAATTGATAGTTTTGAGTTTCAGGAATGAATACGTTTTCTACATCCAATACACATAGAATATACACAATACCACTACAACTAAACCATGAAAATTTTATTTTTTCTTTGACAAACTTTATAATTTGTTTCGCTATAATGGTAATTTAAAAAAAGTATTTTTACACAAGCTGCGGGATATTGTAAGAAATGTGATGTTTAAAAAGTCTCCTCGTCAGAAACGTGTATGAAGATAGTAAACACGAAATAGTGTTTACTAGATTGGAACAAAATCATTAGAAAAATTCAGTGGCGAAACTGTAACCTCAGTTATTAGTTCCTAGTATAAACAACAACCATACGACTCCGTCTTATATATAGAAAAAGGTTTTTTTCGTAAACGAATCATATTGTATTACCATTGAACATTTTTCTGAAAATAGGATCTTCCACGTTTCTAAAAGGAAGCATGAACTTCAAGACTAGATTCGCGACGTTTTGTTCGAATCTTTGCTAATTGAATATAACTGCCCACCGTTTTTGATCGGTGACAGAATCTTGTCGATCTTCACGCTACAACTTTGCGTATTGATTATACTGTTAATGAGCTTCTGGATGTTTTCTCTAAGCCAAACCAAGTTTTCTTTAAACCAAGTTCCATATCTAAAAACTATTATCATAATTAACCATTTTTTCAACCTTGCAGTAAAACATTGAAAATAGCGTAAACATGTAACTCAATTTGAAATTTTGTTTACCCTTAGATGTGTCGTTACGTTGCACGTTGATCGAAATGTCACGGCCAAAACTTTTGGTATAGAACACGAATTGCAATGCACACTAATCGCCCCTCCCAGACTTGTATTTTCCATGTCAACTGTGAAAATGTGGCCGTCCAGTAATGGCATCCTATTGACTGTGAACAGCAACATGTCATCATTTTCCGGTTCATCATTGTCGTCAATATCCGAACTATTCTCAGCTTCTTCACCTTCAGCTCCATCGATGTTTTCTGCTTGTCCCTCATCTACTTCTTCGCTCTCATTACGGGTTGTGCAATCTGTACATTTATTTTTATATTACTCGGATCAAAGAATCTATTTTTGCTGATCTAAATCACCGATCGTTGCTTTCAAGTAAGCACCTTCTACACTATGGACGCCAATCGATGTTGATATCGATACTTGGCTCAGCGACGTTTCTAACACTCGTACATCCCGGTGTTCTTCGTGATTATCGGACGTCTTCGATTTCAATGTCTTCTTCGGTGGAGGATCTGTATCAGACCTATAGAAAGTATTGCTAATATATAAATAAATTATGATTATCGTATACGGCAATAAGTATGTATCAAGATTTATCTGTGTGAAAGAGACTTAATGCTGCAGCAGGTCGATGATATGATAGCTTCGCTAGTAAAATCTACTCGTTTGTATGTTACGGTACAAAAGTAGTCAGCAAAATTCAGACTCTGTCGGCAGAATGTCAAAGATGACCCGCATATTTGCTTATGCTTAGCGCCAGAATGAAAGACTCATGAAACCTTTAATAACGTTACCATTCAACTTTAAGTGATCACAGAGTAAAATTCAATTGACGAATGTTTTCAACGTTTTATAATGTTTTTGTATGTATACGATGGAGCAGTTTCTCTTCGTGCAACATGTTTTCATCCACTTGCTGCAGTGTTAACCCTCTCTACGCAGGTAGTTAATGACTGCGGGGTATTTCTTCAATGTAACTTTATAGTACTTATAAAACTTGCACCGCCGTTGAAAAGTTCGGATAAACTAGTCGATATTTCTTGCCGCACCAAAAGTTACACAGCTTCGTAAAAAAAAATTACCAAATTTACCGAATAGCGTTTTGAAGGGAACAAATTCAGCTTTGTTTTACTTTTTGGAAATATTGTTTATATTTTTTTTCGATCCAATACGCACTTTTGTACGTGACGGTCTTTCGGCTAATTTTCAAGCATCGAGAATTGAGTGCAGGACTTATGGAAAAAAAGGTTGTCGTGTTTATCCATGATAAACTTGAACGGGGTAGCAGGAGCTCCATTTTCGTTTTTTTTAAGTTTCGTACGATTTTTTCGCAAAGTTATTTTATTTTTGGGTAAAAAATACAAATTTTGGAGAATGCAACGTAACTCAGGAACTTTAGGGTTTAAGAGGGAATGTCAAAGATGTAAAAAGTTGCGTAAGTTTATACTGGATCGCCTAAAATTAATTCAAAATTTCCCTCTGAGATTTTTTTGACCTATTTCGCTCGCAAACCTGATGAGTGGGTGGGTTAACTCGAAAAGTATAGCGTTTATAACGACATATCACGATCGCACTTTTTTAATTTGCGATTTTAAAGTAGTTTTAATTTTTTCGGAATTGTTTTCTGAATTTTTTTTGTCTGAACCTCGGCGCATCGTCCGAACAATTGATTGACGTATCTCTAAAACTATTCAGTTAGAGACGAAGTATCAAGAGGGTAAAATGGCGCGGTGTTTCGTTCTGAATACGATGACATTTTTTCAGATATTTTTCAAATTTTTCAAAAGCACCGAGACGAGCCAAAAGAAAGATTGTAAATAAAATGTTGGAAGAAATCTGAAAAAATGACAACGTATTTAAAACGAAGCACTGCACCATTTTCCCCTCTTGATATTTTATCTCTAACTCAATAGTTTTCGAGATACGCCGATGGATTGTTCAGACGATTCTCCGAGGTTCGGCCAAAAAAGGTGAGAAAAAAATCAGAAAAAATATAAACGAATTTAAAATCGAAAATTGAAAAAGGTTCTTCTCCTGGAATTTTGTTATAAACGCCATACTTTTCGAGTTAAACCATCCTACTCTTCAGAGTTTCCACCGAAAATAGTCCAAAAAAATCTAAGATGAAAATTTTGAAAATTCCACGTGATCCAGTATAAACTTACGCAGCTGTTTACATCTTTGACATTTTCTCTTCATCCCTATAGTTCTTGAGTTACGATGCATTCTCAAAAATTTGTATTTTAAAGCCAAAAATGAATTAACTTTGAGAAAAAAATCGTACGAAACTTTAAAAAAACGAAAATGGAGCTCTCGTTACCCCGTTCACGTTAATCATCCATAAACATGACAAATTTTTTTTTTCCATGAGTCATGCACTCAATTCTCGATGGTCAAAAAAAGCCGAAAAGCAGTCACGTACAAAAGTGCGTACTGGGTCGAAAAAAACCATTAAAAATATTCCAAAACAAAGCTGAATTTGTTACCTTCAAAACGCCGTTCGATATATTTGGTTATCTTTTTTTTTGGCGAAGCTATGTAACTTTTGGTGCGGCAAGAAATATCGACCGGTGTATCCAAACTTTTGCGGGACAGTGTACCTCGCTTCGAAATAAACAAAATAATAACTATAACAAAAAGAAAGGTGGCAGAGATAAAAGAGACACCCTGTATAAATACATATAATTTAAATGTAGTAAGAAATATATTCTTTATGTTATGTAACATCAATAATAAATAATTTGATAATCTTTTAACATGATGCACCTAGAATGCAATATGTTCCCAAGGATGCTGCAGGTGAGTCTCAATCAATATCAGAGAAGTTCCAACTTCCTCGTAGTCAGAACTTTGGGTGGGCAGTACAGAAAATGTTCTGCGTCTCAGTATCACCCTTTTCCAGATTTAATGTGCTTATAGCGTCTCGTGATTTTTGCTCGACCCCTCTCCCACCCTCCTGTGACAAAGTGTGATGATTTTCCTAACCCCCCACCCCCCTTACTGGGTCACGTGTTTCACGAATGAAACCTTTACGCCGTAACGTGGTTTCGATCCCGGGACTTCTGTGTGATGAGCTGTGACGTTATCCACTGAGCCAGTTCTACTTGTTTGATTTTTGAATTTTTGTATCGTCTACATATGTTACAAGACACAATGTTAGATTATTGAAAAATGGATGGATTAGTAAATGTAAATAACATTATCGGATCAATGACTTAAGTGCGTTCGCATTGAGGGCGATAATCGCATAGAATGACATAACCTTAAATTGTATTTCTCCGATCGTTTATTCCGGCTAGGGCGACCGTAGTTAGCTAGTGTTGGCTAGGTCAACGCGAGATACCGACTTCAGGATTTTTTTTCATTCGCAACGTCATCTGTAACTTGCTTAGCCAACCATGAGCCAATCACTCGATGGAACTACGAGTAGTCACATAACCACACTTTTTTATTAATGACCAAGATCAGCTGGGCAGTAACTAGCCAAGCGGTGCATAGCCGCAATCAGCTATTCTTCGCTAGGTCATGGCAAGATACCTACTTGAGAATGTTTTCATTCGCAACGCCATCTGTATCTCAAGTTGCTTAGCCTGCCATTAGCCAATCGCTCGATGGAACTACACGTAGTCACATAACTACACTTCGTCATTAGTGACCAATATCAGCCGGGCTGTAACTAGACAAGGGCTGGATAACAAAACATTTAGAATGTTACTAGTTCATAGTGAGCCAACCAGTGGTCAGTTCGTATGAGCTCAATTGGGCGAGCCTAGACTGGAACTAGGTCGTAACTTATACTGGCTAGCACAATTAAGATTCGGTAGTCATTCGCGAAAAAACATTCATAGCAATATGAGCATATTATATAGTATAGCATTATATTTCCTGAGTTCCAACGTATACCCTTGCGGCTTTTTACGTATTACCGTTCCTAATTGAACCCTCTCCTGCCCACACTTCGGTAATGTAACCTAAGTTCTGTTGCGTCCACAGCCGTCTTAAACTACACTATACTGGATTTGCTGCGCGTACAGGGAAACTGGAGAACCCATACCGGTATAAACGGCCTCATTTTTTCTGATTCTCTGGTGCACGGACTTTTCCTCAATTATCCACACTCAAAGTCTTAGAAGTACAAGCCTTCCGCTGATTAGTAGATGCGACTGCCGGTGTACGACAAAGCGGTCACCGCTCCGAGTATTGGCCATGCACAGCACTTCTCAACTCGATGTACCGACGGAACCAAACCCGACCGTCTATTCACCAGTGAATATTATTCACTGTTATTATAGCAGTATATTTATCATCAATCATAGCATTTATTTAAAATAAATTATTAATTGAGGAGCATCATAATTATAAAAATAAATTTGTTGGAAAATTTATAAAATATAAATTTAATAGTCAATTTATAAAGTATCCATTTAAAACTTTAAAAAGGTAAAAAATACACGGCAAGTAATAAAAAAATCTCCTCAAAATCATTATCGCTTGTTTTGGCTTATAAAAACATTCTGATTTACCTTATAATCAATTTTATTGCAATTCAAGCAATACGCTCCGGAAGACACAACATTTTCCGTTCCTGCCGCCTGTGTAAATGACTTTTGAAACAGTATATATATTATTTTTCATTTCGTCTAGGAGTACATAATTGATTTGATCTCTACTTTGCAAAATCATGAATTTTATATCCATTGGCATAACAAATTGAGGGTAACAGAGGGTTATTTGAGGAAATTGTAGATAATATTACTTCTTTGGAACCCAATCATGCAAAATACACTTCTGCAAAATTCATATTCTAGCACGATGATATTGCGACGATCCATATGCTATATAGAATTACTACTATCTGATCAACTCATCTTCCTAAAATCGAGGCATGCGGCAATTAAATATTTGTTGACTTAAGAGTTGAGTAGTGGAGAGGATAAGATCGTGCGCCAAGTTTTTATTCTTACCATGCACGCCAAGACGTTGCACAGCATCCCCCCTATAGTTGTGTAGTACATGCAGTGTACTATTCAATAATGGTCATATACATTTTATGTTATAATAGTAATATAATTTTTTTCAATGAAAATAAAATATCTGAAAAAATCGCGAAATTAGAAGAATAGAAATTCTGAGATCAATCGGCGGGTATAAACACTGTGGTAGCTTAGCGTGGCTGCGCCTTTGTTTTGGTTGTCAAGGCGCCGGGCATCGTAGTCTATAAACTTAAGCCTCAAAAAACGTTTTTTTTTACATTTAGACATTGATTCAAAATAAGTTTGTTTTCTTATATTCTTCGATGTATTCGTTATCATCTTTACATTTATCCGAGCGTTAATACTGCTGCATGATTTTTCTATTTTTCATGCAATAATATGTATAATAATTGAGCAATTCCATGTATGTAAAATCCGTTTTACGTCAAGGTTTTTGGAACGCCTTATCTACATCCCACAATTTATTTCTTTCAAATTTCCACGGGCTTTCCGGAAGTCTGGCAAAATTTGAAAACCACATTGGCAACACACGCAACTCCGCGACCACTCGTCGCCGGTTTTTCTTTTTTTTTGCGCCTCATTTTTAGCTGCGACAAATGTAAGGCAGTAAATTGCAGACGTCGTTGCTTTATTTGCACGTGGGATTTTTGGGGCCCTGGTTTTCATGTTTTTTTTTCGCTGTTGTTTCGGTGGCTCGCCCTTTCTCGCGCTCTCGAGCGGACAGAGAAGCTGTATTTATTGCACGTGTCTCGCGGGCGCTGCTACGCCAGTCAGCATTACGTATTTGCGTACAGTGAATTTTTTTTTCCCTTTTATCTCTTATTCGCGATTTTTTCCGTCCCTCCAGCGTCGGGTGTGCGTTTCATATATAGGTAGCAACGCCCTGTGTGTGTGTGTAACGATATCTTAACTCCCATGCCTCGGTGTCATAAACGCCAACAGTAGAATCTTCGCTCGCCCATCTTCCTCTCTCTCTCTCTCTCTCTCTCTCTCTCTCTCTCTCTCTCTCTCTCTCTGTCTCTCTCTTCGTCTCCTCTCTCACGCATAGAGGTCGTTGGTAACAATAAGGAAAACTACGGCACAAAGCATCTCCTTCTTTACTGTACCTAAGAGCCACCGCAGGGCAACAATGATCTCTCTTCGCGGAGATAGCAGCGGCGCACACACCCGGTAGCTCAAACGTACTATGGCCACGAGCCATATGGTTTTTTCTTTTTCTTTCTTTCTTTCTTTCCATCCCATTCTTACCGTAGACAACACTTTCCGCAGCGAGCGAAAATCTTCATCGTTCTCATTCCCCGCCACTCGTCGTTGTTTTCTTCTCGTTGATTTTTTACTCAAGTTATTTATAACGGAAGAGCGCACACGAGAGGCCCCGCGCTCTGCAGTAGGGTTTAGGTAAAGCGCGCATCGAACTTTGGTGATCCTCTGATTTATGGCGGATTATGTCGTCAATTTGGCGAGAAACGAGGATCAGGTGGGCGCGTGTGTGTGATCGCCTAGCGTGTAACGTTAAATGCCGGTATGTACATATACAGGGTGATTCATAACTATAAGGTTCCCCTTGGTGGGCATACAGGCTGTGTCGTTGGGAGAAAAGCACTTTTTGAAAAATGTCTTGCGACAAAAATTGTTTGAGATATTCGCGTTCAAAGTATGACGCTGAGTAAAGAATATTTTTTTGCTTCAAGTATTAAATAATCAACGAAAATAATTGAATTGTATAATGGAGTTGCGAAGCGAGTCTCCGTGTTCATTATGTTTTACCGAAAAAATGCACTTGTCTGAAGATGGATTCAAAGCCACGCTCGAACTGGCTTGCACGTTCCGCGCGTGAGCAACTACTTCGCCATTCTTTAATACTTGGGCTCAGGATTGCCAGATATTCTGATCATCAAGTCGCCACCAGAGGTCACTCAAATCGCGATTTTTCGGAGATTTCTTGGATCGCCAAAAATCACCAATGGAAACACATGTTTTTACTCGGGAGGCCGCAGGTTCGAGTTCCAGTCTATTAGTTTCGGATAAAAATAAATACAAGGAAATAATTAGGTTTTCCGCATCGCATTCGCTATGACATTTCCGCCCATGGCAGAATGGATATTTGTGCCGATGGCATCATTGTCATAGCGGGAGTGAGTCTGCTGCTTTCTGCTGTCTGTTGGAAAAATCGGCCGCAAGATGGGTATTAGAAAGAAGGGGATATCACGAGTAATCCGGCGACGGGCAATGTAAAATGGTACACAGGAAACACACAGGAAAACACCGTACACAGGAATAGCAAAATTTCAATAACCGACTATTTTACGTCTGATCTAAATGCGTAACGAGGAAGATAATCGATTGTCATATCTCGGCTGGTGCAAATCCTGGGGAAAAGGAAATAGCCAGCTTTCGAATAAATTGTATATATTTATTCAGTCTTATTTATATTACAGGCAGTGAAAAATCACCCACTATTATTTCCCTGACACAAATCCACATTGCATTATTTCTGTTATTACACTATATTATATTGAAGTAGAAAAGTAGAAGTTTATATATTTAACGAGAGAGCAGAAGAACGAAACCGTGTAGGAAACCCCAGGCAATTAAAACAAGGGTGTTTTCAATTCTCCACGACGACAATTAACCCGAGTTTTGAACGTGATTTAATTTACATTTCTGCATATATGAACGAGCATAAAATTATGTATCAGATGCATTTTATGAAATATCTTCAAATAAAGGATAAAATATAGAATACCAATTCAACACCGACTTCCTTGCATCTCAGACCCCGGCTTTATTGCATTCTGAGCATTTTTTACATATTCCAAATCTGAAATAATATCGAGCATTTCACAAAAACTTTCGGCCTCGTCCCCGCCTTCCGCTTCACTATCAAGCTTTCCACTGTTTTTTCAGACCTTAAACCTTATTTCTCAAGACTCAAGCTAAATTTTCAGTGTGCGTCACACGTGTCGCTAAAACGGTGAACAGCCAATGAGAACCCGACGAGTACAAAATCAGACAAAAAAGTATATGAACCTGCTGAATCTAGATTTTAGGTTTGTCACGGCATAACTAACTCATTCAAACAGGAAGAACAACGAAAATGTTCGAACACGTCTATGTGTATCTTAAAAATTATCTGGTCACACGACATTTCATAAAAATGCTTTTCGCTCGCAATTACACACTGTATATGCTCATCAAGGTAACCGTGATAGTTGTGAATCACCCTGTATAAATATATAGTCAGGTGGATTTGAATTCGACCGACGTTTCTCGCGGCCATAAGTATTTATTTTTACCGTGATGAAACGGTGAAAAAAAAATGGTTGCACATTTTTTCATCCGTTTTGTTAGCCTCTCCGCGTGAGTAATAATAAATTGGCCGTACGAGAAGAGACCATAGCGAGATAGGAGTAGATATTTTGAATTTGCGAATTGGCGTTGAGGGGCATCAGGTGGCGCTACCCGAGGCAGGATCTTTTCCTCCCTCGCCGTATCGGCGAGACGCTCATCGAACTTTTGATAATCGATAAAAATAAAATAGATGAAAAAAGGTGGCAACATACAGGGGTTTAAATTCGTAAGTTATTATAGCTTAGGAAAAGACGGCTGGGGAGAGAGGTTGGTGGATGCTCTCCTACGTCTTTTTCGTGAAAAAAAGCAGTCATATTTTCCATACGTATACTTCATGAGTTTTTCTTTTTACTCGAAACCTTTTCTCGTCCTTCGCGGGATTTTTGGCCTCTGGTCTTTTGAGCACCCGCACGACTGTCTCTTGGGAAGCCCCGTCCCCTCAGTTGTCTCTGTACAACGCTATATATGAATACGTGCAGACGCGCGTGTAAACCTGTAAAAATATCGTTAGATTAGCTGGGCCTACGCGACTCTCGCAACAGCATTCGCGAAGAGTGCGGGGGGCGGGGGCTCATAGGGAGAGCCCTATAGGGTTCGCATCACTAAACCGATTCGCCGCTCCGCGGGGCTACCTTTGCCCTCGTATAACAATAATTTGTCGTTATATCGAATGTAACCCGCGCAGCCAGGATGCTCTGCTCTCCAGTCCCGCCGTTTGTTCCACGTAGGCTTGTCCACGGCTTTTCCCGTCTCTCTGCTTTACACCCCGACCTCTACGGCCCTCGAACCTCTATGGACCACCCTACACACGGCCACGGCTTTTTTTCGATGCTTAAATAAATGTGTACGAAATAAAATTTTACTGCTCTGTAATGCCATCGGGTTTGTTGCTATTGAATTCTCACGTCCGGAAAAAAACCGTGGACTCCGGATATTTTATTGACACCCTCGTCTTAACTACACACACACACACACACACACACACACACACACACACACACACACACACACACACACACACACACACACACACACACACACACACACACACACACACACACACACACACACACACACACACACACACACACACACACACACACACACACACACACACACACACACACACACACACACACACACACACACACACACACACACACACACACACACACACACACACACACACACACACACACACACACACACACACACACACACACACACACACACACACACACACACACACACACACACACACACACACACACACACACACACACACACACACACACACACACACACACACACACACACACACACACACACACACACACACACACACACACACACACACACGCACACGCACACGCACACGCACACGCACACGCACACGCACACGAACACGCACACGCACGCACACGAACACGCACGCACACGCACACACACACACACACACACACACACACACACACACACACACACACACACTGTGTGTGCTGTGTGTAAGACGAAAGTTCACATTATTTAACGTTATTCCGAAGTTTATTTTTAATTATACGTACCCAGATAGACAGTCATGATTATTACGCCGTGCATACAATTGATGAAGCAAATGTTCCAGCATCTTGATTACATGTCGTGATGCAAAGCCATGAACTCATTTAGTATCATGAATGTACAAAACATTTTGATCTCAATATGTCGTTTACAAATCCATTGTACGCTTAGAGAACGTCGAACTCATATCGCTGTGCTCAAGTGCCCACAATTAATATCTGCAAATTTTGGCGTGTATTCACTGTGATAGCATTAATTGTTCTCATGAATTGTACTTAACATGAACGCAATTCCGTTTACATTGATGAAGACTTTTTCTGAGCTCATTCAGTATCATGAATTTGAGATACATCGTGACTTAAATTTGTCGTTTCAAAATACATTTTCCGTCGACTACAAGATGGACTCATAAGCCGGCAAACTTGAATTTTACAATGAATGTTTGCAGGTTGACGTCATATGGAAGTCATTCAATGACTTGCGTTGGTGAATTCACTGGATTAGCACTGGTAGTAGACATGCCATGCAAGCAATATGACGGCGATATGCATGTTCCGCAGTGATACATTCCATGACGACGATATATGAGCGTTTCAGAGATACGTTCGATGAGCGCAATATGACGGCGAGATGCATATCAATGAAAATCAAGGATTATAAAAATAGGCAAAGAAACGAGGCCGGGTTGAAATTCCGAAATTTAAATGATCAGAACGCTCTAAACTCCGAAAGAGTACTACACCGAAAGATTAAAACTCAGAAAACATTTTACACGAAAGACCAAAACTCCGAAAATCTGAACACCATCAAAATATTTCGGCTATGGATGTTTTCAAAGTTTCAAAATTTCCAATGAATCGACGGATTATTTCACGATTTTTTTAAAAATAATTTTACGTCAATCTTGAAATTTGTCAAGATAATGTTATACGTTATCCATCATTTGAAGTCAACTGTGTAGACTTTCGCTGGCATGATCTTGACGAACCTTGTCATTTCGGAACATTAAAATTAGGAATTTTGAACCGTCGGCGCATTCAAAGTTCGGAATTTCAACCCGGCATGTCAAGATCATGCCAGCGAAAGTCTGTACAGTTGACTGTAAATGATGTAGAACGTGTAACATTTTCTAGACAAATTTCAAAATTGACGCAAAATAACTTCTTAATAAAAAAAATCTTGAAATGATTCCTCGATTTATTGAAAATTTTGTAACTTTTAAAACTTGCCAAGCTGAATTATTGTGACGGTGTTCAAATTTTCGAAGTTTTGGTCTTCCGTGTAAAATTCTTTTGGAGTTTTGATCTTTCGGGGTAGTATTCTTTCGGAGTTTTAAGCGTTCTGATCATTCAAAGTTCGGAATTTCAACCCGGCCCCATCTTGAATTTCGGAACATTAAATTTCGGAATTTCAAACCACCGAAGCATTCAAAGTTCGGAATTTCAACCCGGCCCCAAAGCAACAAACAAAGTTTACACAAATATTAGAATGGCTAAGTAGGTTGCACGCTCAGCTCTAGAATTAGAAGACGTAGGTTGAAATCCCGAGGGTAAGGAAAAACTTTAACGCGGCAGTGTCACATCCGGAAGGGATGAGGGCATAATATTTTCGTTTCCCTCTTTGTTGCCTACGCCTAGCGCGGGATAAGGGTAAAAAGGGGTAGTGCCTGGGAAAGAGTAGAATTAAGGAATTGACCCGATGTTTCGAAATTGAGGGATAATTCGACAGACTTGGTGTACGACTGACACTATGTTGTTTATTGTAAGATTACTAGACGGTTTGAAGCGATCAGGTTTACGATGAATGGTACAAAAAGAAAAGGTAAAGTTAGCTTGCATTGGTTGTGTTTGATACTCGGCCCTCGCTCGCTCGCTCGCGTAGATGTTTGTTGACACTCGCGTACAAGGGCCTTCGCTCTTGGCCTGGTGCGCTCGCTGGTACAATCCCTGGTAAGGCGCTCGCAGGATGTTACGCTGGCCGTGTGTATAATCGATGTGTTTACTACGACGGGCATTACGCGTGGATATAAATATGGACGGCGCGCGAGGTCGATTAATTGAGACTGATATTCGCGGACCGATGATAGAAATCGAAAAATGAAGACTGTTCGTATGAAAGATAATTGGATACACCGTAAAAAATGATATGAAATTTACAATACATTTAATATACAAAGGAATTGAATTTTACGAACTCAGTAGATGAAATTAACTTTAAAACACTTGTACCGTAAATTTAAAACAAGAACATGAAATTCTATCGTGGATATAGAATTTAATAGATACAACATGGAATTTCAAAGACAAGTTTGTAAATTTGTGGGAAATGTATTGTATTAACCCGTGTCTTCAATTGAAAATTACTACAGATGTATAATAAATCAACTATAAAAACAGAGTATTGAAAATACAAAACAAGTTTGAAATTTATTTACGGCTGCCTGAAAAATATAATACATGTGGAACTGAATTGGAAATGGAAAGTATCTCGATTGTACCCCTATCTGATATTATTTCTCATCGACGCTGAGTTGAATATAAGACAAATCTTTAGGAATATCTGATGATATACTTCTCGGAATAATACCATCCAGTACATGAATACTGTGATTCGATTCAGAAATTTCCAAGACAAAAGCCACTGAGATTAACAATTGTTTGTCAAAAACAAATCACAGGTAAGTTGAATTTAATGTGTTCGTATATTAATATTGAAGAAACATTTTATAATTTTCATAATTGTTGACCCGGACGATATGTCAAAGTCACATGAATTTCAAATACATGCGTGTAGTGGACAGAGATGGGCGCGCGGTCGGTGTGCAGGCTCGCCGGTCACTGAAGTTAAGCAGCATTGGGCGCGGCCAATACTTGGAGCGGTGACCGTTTGCCCGTGCACTGGTTTGCGCGTCAACCTCTGAGTGGGAAACAGTTTGTCTGAGTTTCTGATTGATGGTAATACAACTGAAACTCAACCGAATATGGCCAATACTTGGAGCGGTGACCGTTTGCCCGTGCACTGGTTTGCGCGTCAACCTCTGAGTGGGAAATAGTTTGTCTGAGTTTCTGATTGATGGTAATACAACTGAAACTCAACCGAATATGGCCGCGTGTATCGGCCCAGATTTTCCGCAGTTTCCCTGTGCCTTCGTGCAAATGCGATACAGTAGTGCATTAGGAAAGAGTGGATGCGGTCAATACTCTGGGGGGTGGGGGGGGGGGGGGCTGGATGGAATGTAGGGAACTCTGGAAGGATTGTGAATGATGGAAGGAATAAAGGAGAGGATGATAAAAGGAGAAGGCCCGTGCCTCTGAGGAATACATATATAAAGAAAAAAAAATACATACGTGCAGTGATTTCACTGCGTTTACATTTTATTATTTAAGTATTTAATATTAATTATAGGATAAAGCTGCGAAAAAATCATATACACAAGTATCACGAAAGCATCTTACAGTATATGAATTGAGTGGTCTTAATTTGATAATTTTTACATAAAAACGTATTGCAATTATCAATTTCTGAAATAAACTTAATACTTAGGATCAGTAATTTTAATACACACCCGTATATTAATATTAGCAAATGGTTCTTGAATTTAATATACACTTGTATATTGATATCAGCAAATGGTTCTTGATTTCAATATACTTGGATGTGATTATTTCTTTACACGTGCATTATTTTTCAAACGCACAAGTATATTAATATTACGGAACTACACTTTCATTTTTAAAATAACCTGCTTGGAATTTTCAAAATCGTATCTGAAATTTCATAAGCGGTATCCGCATAAAAACTTCCTACACTTGTATATTTATTTTCATACAGAAATTTTTTACAGTGTATATTCGTAGGCTTCCAAATTACAACTTGATATAAGGAGTGATTCGGTTGACGGAAGATTCAGCTCTGAATTCGATGGATGTTGTCGAGAGACTGGGATTGAGACTTGATAGAAGAACTTCAGTCGATGGTAGTTGACGGGAGACTAAGATTAAGACTTGATAGAAGAACTTGAGTCGATGGTAGTTGACGGGAGACTGGGATAGAGACTTGATAGAAGAACTTGAGTCAATGGTAGTTGACGGGAGACTGGGATTGAGACTCGATAGAAGAACTTGATTTGATAGTGGTTGACGGGAGACTGACTTCAGGAAAAAAATCTTTCTTGATATGAAAATTAGGAGAGGTTCAGTAGTGGGAGAAGGAACCTTAGGGCGAGTGTGGTCTTGGTCATCTAGTTCTGCAGGGATTGGACCATTGGTCGGGAAGATATCGGTTGATTAGCGTGATTGGTCGCGGTATGGTGTGTGAATACTTTACAGATTCGTTATTCACGTGCGTGGCCTTATTCCAGGGCATCAGTTCTGATTAATATGCGTATGAAGAGAAGGAGACCTTTGTCCCGTGTTTCGGCGAAAAAGCGTATGGGATATAGAGTTCGATATCTGAGACCTAAGCATTCGCATGATTTGTGTTATGTCGATTTATGGCGATGGTGAATTTTCATATCGAGAAGTTTGTATATCGGACTACGCTGCGTGACCGGATGTCTTATTATTTAGTCGGAGTTATAAGTTCGCCGGAGCCGTCTAGTCTATGTTATGTTTAAATCATCTAGGGTCGAGGCTTCTCTCGGTCCCCATGCGGTTGGGACGGCGTAGAGTTTTTGGAGTCGGTTGATCGAGTTGATGGTTGATTTCTCGTTCGACAGCTCTTCTTGGAATATGCACCTGAGATCGTGTTCTTGTTGACAGCCAATGGGATAGGAAAAGTCGATGACTGTGGCGGTGCGGCTATCATGTATATATCGCTGTGAGATGAATATGCGTGCGAAACGTACGCACGTTCCGTTTTACGCCGTTACGCGTCTTATTCTTAGATTTATATACGTATAATAATAAGCTTATAACGGCAAATGAGGATATTGGGAATAACCGAGAGAAGGCACATTCGCTAGGATGTAACAGCAGGCTACGTTTTAATCCAATGTAGGCAGGAACATAATGTAAGAAACGCCGTAATGTAGGATGACAGAATTATATATATTTTATGCGCGAATAATACAAAATCGCGTGACGTCGTGTGCCCTAGTATTCAAAGCACGTATGAATAGAAATTAGAAGATGTTTCGGGTTTGGAAGTCTCTCGGGAAGTGATCGTCGCCTCGATGGTTTAAACGTCGATCCCCTTGCGAGCCGTGAAGCTGACCAGTCCTTTGTGGCGCTTGCTAAGCAGTTATCGCCTTCGTATAAACAGCTCGGGTGATCGCCACTTGAGCCGAGACGTCGGTGACCACGTCTCGATCATCAACGTGAGCGCCGAAACACATCGTCGCTTTCAATAAATAAAGCATATAGAAACAAAAAATACTACAGGATTATTTTTATTTAAAATTTTAGGATTTTTTTTCTTTTTCACGCTGTGACACCCATATGAGCACAACATAGTTATGCACTCATTGCACAACACATGCACTCATTTATTGTTGGATATTCGTTAGCCGATTTTGCTAGTGCTGATGAATTCACTGCATGCATACTCGCGTGAAGACGAATTTACTTCATTTAAATTTGTTATTGTGAATCGTCATGTGATGCAAACATGACTTGAAGGGGAGCATTCATGAGGGACACATAGCCGGATGATTTTCTGTGTCTATCTGCGATATATATATATATATAGGGGAGAAGCACCATATATCGGATCGTTGATTAATATCGGATAGTGGACCATCGCGAGTTTTCCTATAGCGACATCTGTTTTTTATTTTATACACTAATAACTAGTAGTAAGGTGTTGACACTGCTAAACTTCAGGTTCCCTGGCAAAAAAATAGCAGCACTATGGACTGATGTTACTTTTCGCCGACGTGAAAAAAATATTTGTTGTATTGAATAGTGTTTTTTTCATTAAGGTAAGTCCAAATTATTAATTTTTTTGTTATCATTGTTGTTATTATTATTTGTGATTAACTATAGCATTTATTTTACTTAATAAACATATAATGTTCGCAAAAATAGCAATATGTACAAGAATATTACTGTCCAAATTCGGCCATGTCAAATCTTAATATCGGATACTTAGTCGAACGTAATAATGTCTGATTGTTTGATAATGATTACAAACGAAAGCAATGTGTTTTGTTTATTAAATATAAAAATAGTCCCTTACTATCAAATATAAAAAAATGGAGTTTCGGTTCTTATATCGGATATTCGATTATAGGCAACCTTTTTGAAAACCATAATTTCTGTATTTTTTATTATACATCATATAACTCAAAATATTCAAATGTAATGTGTAAAATAATTATAAGCATCTTGTCGTATATGGCCAGTACATCATAGAATCGTAAAATTTTAAGGTCTGCGCTCTTGTTCACTTTTTAAAACTTTAAACAAAAGTATTCGATATATGATGCCTCTCCCCTATACACAATATACTTATGTACATAAACAAAAAGAATATTATATTTTCAGTGGTCTCTCTCTCTATAAATATATACGAGTATATACAGGGTGGTCCAAAAAGTGGCGTCCAACAGGAAAATTTAGATGCCTCGTACCAATCCCTATTCGAATCACCCCCACGCATCCCCCATGGAAATTTATATACGCAAAAATATACTGCAAATTTATTTTATTAATAATTGTAATATATGTGAAATGTATGCCATATATTGAAAATATATGTTGCATATATTTGCCAAATTCTAATTTTCGTAACGTTTTTATATATGAGATGTATATGCGTGGTATTACTGTATATCAATGTATCAAATATCAATGATACATGTAGCATTTACCCTGCATATATACCACATATATTTAGCATATATGTTGCATACACACTGCGTACATACCACATATATACTGCATAAATGGTACATATATGCCACATATATACAGATATGGTACGCATATCTGTATATAGTGTTAATATGTAATAGCGTACTTTAACTGTAAGTTAAGTTTTTTTAAGTTTAAGTTTTAAGTTTTATCAAGTTTAACTGTAATAGTGTTGATACACAGCATATATTTTTTGTCAGGAATATGTATCAAAAATGTATGCGCAAAATGTATATATGACGCATACATTTTTGATAGATTTTTCTGACAAAAAAATAGATTGAAAATATATGCGTCGTATATGCCTCATATATGCATCATATATAGTGTTTATAGGTAGCATATATGTTTTGGTCAGAAAAATATATCGAAAATATATGGGTCATATATGCGTCATATATTTGGTGCATATATACTGAATATATACGTATTATTCTATTTTTCGTCACTATATATGCGATCGATATATATATATATGTAGCATATATTTTCTGCATATATTTTACATACATAAATTTCCATGCGGGATGTTCCACGAGCTATTTTACGTTTCAAGAAAAAAGTATTTTTCATTTTTTCTCTTTCGTGAACGAACTTTTCTCGCGATTTCTTTGACTCGTGTTATATTTATTCAGTGCACTGTCAAGCAATTGATAAATTACCAACTGGGTAAATTACCAAAAAGTTTTAAAAAATGGGCTTTGAGATGATCAGTGCCTAAAGTTCAGGTGAAAAAGTAATATACTCATACTACTCTGAACGACTTCCGATATTAAAAAGAAACTCCAAGAGGAAAGTCCATACGCAAAAGCGGAAAAAATAGAAACCTATGTCACAGGAAGACTCAGAAAGAAATTTAAAAAATGGTTAAAATTTTTTTTTTAAATTAAAAAAATTCTTTTCAATTTTTTATTTTCGTTATTATCCAAAATCATATTTTTCGGATTTCTCGTAGATCGTTAAATAAGAATCCTAAGAAATGTTTGCCTGATTATCATAGCTCAAATCTACAAAATGGAATTTGCGAAATAAAAAAGAAAACATTTTCGTTGAATTACAACGATTTAAACTTCAACGTCATGATCCCATGCTATCCGTCGTCCTATATACATTTTGATGTCTCTATTATTTTGTCGAATTTACGTGCAAGAGGAGCAAAAATCTCAGGTAAAAAATTCTCCCGACTAATCGCGCATAGTAAAGCTTCCCTCTTCCGTCCTCGTCTCGTCCCTTGCACTTTGTGAATTTTACTGCCGGCAGGCATCCTTCCCACACGGTCTTTCTTCGCCACGAGCGAGGACGATTCTCGCGATGCTACGAGGCGCACAATTGGGCGTCGCGAAGGGAGCTCCGAGTCGGTCGGGCGAGGGGACGAGGCTGCGAATTCAACGTTACAGCAAGAGACGACAACCGTTACAGTTTCTGGAAAGGCGATCTCCGCAAAGGGTGGCCAAGTTTACCGCAGCTGAGAATAATGTTAATGAAATACAGATAGCATCTCTATACACACAAAAGTACCCCTCGCGCTAGGTCGCGATTCAACCGCGCTGGAAATCCGGTCTCCTTTGCTCGCACGCGCTCGCCTCTCGCATATCTCTCGTATTATACTGCGGGAGAATATCATTCGCTCGTTCGACGCACACACGCGTGGAAAATACCATCGGACCGAAACGTCTTCCTGGCGAGATTTCGCATCTCGGCGCGGAATGATGGTCTTCAAAATCTCTCTCGCGCTCTCTCTCTCTCTCTCTCTCTCTCTCTCTCTCTCTCTCTCTCTCTCTCTCTCTCTCCCCCCCCCCCCCTCTCTCTCTCTCTCTCTCTCTCTCTCTCCTTCTCTCTCTTTCTCCCCCTCCTTCTCTCTCCGCCGACTCTCCCCCCTCTCTATCTTGAAAACTTCAAATTGTCAAAATCAAACGGCAGTGATCCAAATAACGATTAAAAAACCTGAGTCCATTGTTCGCTCTTTTCCGTATCACGAACTACCCCCCCCCCCCTCCATATATATTCACGTGCACGAGTACGTGGAGAGTAAGAGAAGTGAGCTTAAAAGTTGGGCTGTGGTGTGAGAGAGAACAAGACTTGCAGGCCTGAGGGGTGGGTGCAAGTAGCAAGAGGTATAGGGAGCCAGAGGTAATGTCTAAAGGGTGGAAAGATATGCAAATGCCGCGCGTAGGTTCCTCGGCACGGAAGTCGGGAGAGAGAATTCACCCGGTAATACCCACCTACCTATGCGACGAAGCCCTTTGCTCGCATTCGTAGCTCCGGTGCGCGCCCCATCGCGCAACAATGATTTAAAAAACTCAACCGTGCGAGGGAGATCTTTTGCTCCGCTTGTTATACAAGTATATTCGAATACATATGATACGTGTATATATATATATATATATATATATATATATATATATATATATATATATATATATATATATATATATATATATATATATATATATATATATACATACACTTGTGTATATGAGTGTGTAGGTAGCTGGGAGACAAAGGGCGTCAATGCGCGTTGACTCAAGTGGCGAACCCTTGTGATAGCCACGACTGTCGTGTTACGTCACTCCTTGCGATTGTTCCGGTGTCCTATTTCCAGGATATACAAAGTGACGATGTATCGGGGTGAGCGAGGAAGAACGAGGATTCTTGGAAATAATACGAGATTTCTTGTTGAATAATATTGCTGGTGAGGTGGAGCTGGCGAGCCGGAAAATGAGTACGGAAATCGAGATGTTAAAGGGCAAAATCGTTTTCATCTCTATTCTTGTGCGATTTTGCGTTCACAGGAGAAAGTGCAGATGGGAAGGAAGAAAGGTAGAGAGAGAGAGAGAGAGAGAGAGAGAGAGAGAGAGAGAGAGAGAGAGAGAGAGATCCTTGTTGATAAAGCGAAATAGCTCGGCGAATATAATTCCGCTTCTAATTACCCAGAGTGCTTGGGTACTTCCGTTCTGCTCTCGGAAGACGTCCAAAGTCTCTTCCTCTTATATGGGACACTTCAAATGAAACCCCAGTGGGAGGAACAAGCAGCTCGGAAAAAGTTCACGCCTTTCGTCTAATCTTCTCTTCCGTCCTCGTAGAAAATATCGGTTGCAAGAAATGTTTCCCTGTAGGTAAATTTTCCGCAGATCTTTGATTCTCATTACGTCTGAAGGTGAACAAGTATACAGAGAAAAAAAGACAGGCTTGGTGCGCGATTGGTTTTTTTTTCAAACTGCGCCTCAAGAATTAAACGGCCCTCAACGATTTTCCCGACGAAAACAAAATTGCGCACGTCGAGCAAAAGACTCCGTCTGTATATCTTCGGAACCCTATGGAATTAATCACTCGGTGTTCGTGGGCTAAGCGCCGATTGTTTCACGTTCCCGGGGATTAAGTAAAAACCCAATAAATAGCCGGAAGAGGGCGTAAAAGGACGGAAGGAAAAGAGAATATATATATATAGAGAGACAGGACAGGGGGGGGGGGGGGCAGGAACAGGACAAGAGAGAGACGGAGAGTACAGGGCTCGGGATAAGGAACAAAAGAGGAACAAGAGTGTGCAACGAATACATATATACGCAGAAGGCAAAACTGTTGGTAGCAGAGACAGGGAAGAACACCCGAGAACTTGCCTGATAATTAAGACGCTCGTGGAGAACGTATACGCTCGAGGGTGGCAATGGGAGATGGCTAATTAATTTAATTACCAGTATAGCAGCGGCAACCGATGCTTCTCGTTGCTTGGATTTTTTTCGCCCCTCTGTTTCCATCCCATGCCTCTTCTGCCTCTCCCCAACCTCGTTCCATCGGACCGCATCGGATTATCCTATTCTCTCGGCATTGCCGTTTTTTAAAATATTTTTTTAAATTCAATCTCTCGTACAACCCGCTATATACGCGAACATATAAACGTCCATACGGGCATAAAATGCAAAGTGATACGTACGTACATTTTCGTGGCTTACTCGTTGTACTTTTTCGCAAGTTTGGTCTTCTTTCGCTTCGGCGTTTAATACGTTTATCAACATATACATGTATAGATCGAGGATGTCGTATAGGAAAACGAGAGGCCATTATTTCGAGGCTGAAATCCGATCGAGCAGCAGTAACGCCCGTGAGAGGGGCTTGCGGAAAATCCGGGGCAGGGAGCAGGGATATTGGGTACCAGCAGGACATCCGAGGCCTCTCTCGAAACTCATCGACTCTATCGCAGCAACGTCGGTTTGATTTCGACTGTACATATACGCAACAGCGACGACCGCGGGCATCCGCCACCGAAATCAACGATACGCGTGCCTCCCCGTGTGTGTGTGTGTGTGTGTGTGTATGTGTGTACGTGTATAAAATGACCACACACATATGTAGATATTTACGTAGAGAGGGGCTCCGTGGCGGTCGCGGAATGGCCACAGGACCGCCTCGCAAGCATAGCGCAGCGGCATCGTTGTGCACCGTTAAATTTAACGTTTATCGACGCTCGGGCGTAAAATTTAATTAATCCAAAAGTGATTATGAGGAAAAGCACGGGTGCAGAACGCTGATTCTATCAGTGGCAATCGCCACCCATAACCCAGGATGGCCGGTCATAACCCTTCGGACCACCTTTTAACTTTACTCCGTGGACCTGACATGGCAGAGAGTAACGCCATACCGCGATGTCCATGTGTGTATGTGTACTTCGACGCGGTGTTGAGAGTAAAAGAGGAAGGAATGATAGGCAGAGAGAGGGAGACAGAGAGATAGAGCAATGTCATGTGTCCATAGTAACTGCTTTGATAGGTTTTCCTGCGTATGCAATGGCACACCCCCGAGGCCTATATTCGTCCCATATATATACGCAATTCCACTATACACTTGTTCCCTCCACATAAACGTGTGTATACCTTTCAGGCGCGTCTCGCTTCTTTCTCTTCTTCGTTTTACCTCTTCGCGCAATTCCCGGTAACGACACGTAAAAAAAATGTTCCTTATACACCGTGCGCGGTGCGCGATAAAGGTATATGGATTCTGGCTAGTTGATCGCAGTATATGCACATGGATATATAAATAGATCGAGAGACGCGGCAGCGTCTTGACGCCAAGTAATAAAAAAAAATCTACGCCATTGATCGATGCCACCAATCTCGACGTCACTGCCGAACTGACGATACGCCGCGACTCTTTATACAGTAAGATGGCCTTTTAGCAGACGACTTTTAAGGTTGTCTCGCCATTACGCGAAAACGCGGCAACAAATCGAAAATCTAATGACCGTTTACCAATGTAATGTGAGTTTTTCCTATCGATTTTGTTCGGGCTATTTTTCGATTCGTCCACTCAATCTCGAGATCTCATAATTTGCGGCCGAATTTTCGAGTGACTTTTTACCCTAAAAATTCTTCCATACTCGTGCATCGTTAGTACAGTCGTGCTTATATTGGAATCGGAAAATAATAGAAGATGGCTAGTTTTTCGGCAGGTGATTTTGGAGGTGCCGCGGGTGCTAAATCCGTTTGCCTAAAAATCGGGGTGTAGGTTTTTTTAGGGGATGAAGGGGGATGAGGTGGCTTAATGCCAAACTGCAACCCCCACGAGATTGGCGCCGGGAGCCAAAATGTTCAGAGAAATTCGGGCTCTATTTTTGTTCGCAGCGCCGAAGTCGGGGAAGTTCATTTTGGGGCTGAAAAAGTGGGGTGAAATTTTGAAAAAATCAGTTTTATATTCGATAACTCCTTAGGAAAAATTCATACAATTTTTGTTCAAATGGGAACATTGTAAGCCTTGAAAAGATGCGTCGACTGAGTATTTAATCATCCTTCTACAATAATATCTTCACCCCCCCAAAAAAATGTTGAAGGATAAAAAAAAATTGTTTATTGAATAACTGAAAAACAATCGATTTTTTGGGAATGGTTTAAATGTACGAAAATGTACGAAATATAGAGAATAATTTTCTCTATATTTTCGTTTTCATGGACTACCCTTGAATGTTGCTTTTTCCAACCCCTCCCGGGGGTTGAAAATTCAAATTGAAATTCTGGGAAAGATATTGACCGAAAACAAAGACATACGAGTTAGATGCTGTGGACAAAATGTAGCTGAGGGTTCAAGCTTCAAATTGTTCGGCGGTGGCGAATTCGTGCGGTCAATAGTTTTCCCAGAATTTCATTTTGAATTTTCAACCCCCGAGGAGGGTTGGAAAATCAAAATTCGAGGGTGGTCCATATAAACGAAAATATAGAAAAAATTATTCTGTAAATTTCGTACGTTTAAACCATACCCGAAAAATCGACTGTTTTTGAGTTATTCAATAAACAATTTTTTTTTGGTATTTCAACAATTTTTTTGGGGTCCCAGATTTTATCAGAGAGTGATGATCAAATACTCGATCGACGGGTCTTTTCAAGGGCTACAACGTTCCCATTTTAACAAAAAATGTACGAATTTTTCCTAAAGAGTTATTGAAATAAACCTGATTTTTGTATTAATTGTAGTTCGTCATCAATCCACACCCATCCCCCTTCATCCCCTAAAAAGAAACCCTGCACCCCGATTTTTAGGCAAACTTGGATTCAGCACCCGCGGCACCTACCGAATCACCTGTCAAAAAACGGCCTTCTTCTAATTTTTTCCTATTACGGGGGTTTTCAGCGACAGCGGGACTGTACTATGCCGTTCATTGAATGAAATAAAGTCGTTGGATCATGTCGTAAACATAGTGCATACGCCGTTTTGTGAATTGATTAACACTCTAGCGCAACAGGCACAGCAACGCCACCGCTTTTTCGAACGGTACGACTCGAACTACACCCTGCTTGCAACATACAGGGTGAGGCACACAAAGCGTTACAGAGCAATATCACTCAAACTATTGACCATATCCAAAAATGTTCCAGACAAAAGTATCAGTGTTCGCGGAGTCCGTCATACTGGACCATCCTATTTTTTTTATCGGTGGAGGCACTGAAGCTACGTCAAGGTCCACTCCACTTTTTTAAATGGAATGGTACATTTTTTCTGCAACCATCTTGTGGAGCACCTCAAGCCGCATACAAAATATTAGGGAGTCAAAGTCGTTAAAGGTCATTCAAGATCAGTATTGATGATACAAATCTAAATATCTCGGATCACTACCAAATATTTGGTAATGATCCGAGATATTTAGTTTAGTATTTTATTTTAATAAGTGAGCTCGAATGACCTTGAACGACTTTTATCCCCTAATGTTTTTTTTGCGGCTTGAGGTGCTCCACAAGATGGTTAAAGAAAAAATGTACTATTCCATTTAAAAAAAAGTGGTGTTGACTTTGACGTAGCTGCAGCGCCTCCACCGATAAAAAAATAGGGTGGTCCAGTATGACGGCCTTCCCGAATACTGAAATTTTTGTCTCAAACATTTTTGGATATGATCAATAGTTTGAGTGCTATTGCTCTGTAACACTTTATGTGCCTCGCCCTGTATATATATATATATATATATATATATATATATATATATATATATATATATTCTAATACAGTCGCTTTGACAGCTCGAACCAAACACGGTCATTCGCGCGGATGTGAAAAACGAAAACGAACGGCTCTTATTAGAGCCAAAAATTTATTTAACAAAGGCTCACGTCGTTTCAAATTTAGGTGGGGATTATTTATTTTGATCCTAACACGCGTATATAAGCCGTGGCGCTTGCGTGTAATCCGTCGGAGAAACAGCGACAGAGAAAGATACGCAAATAGATACAGGGTAAGTTAAAAAATATTCAATAATGTGCTAATTACTTACACTTGCCGATATAAAATTAAGAAATTCGCACACAGACGTTCATGTGTAGCTTTCGTGTGCCCTGAGAGCATAACCTAGCTTCTGTACGTCATTGCCAATTCGTGTGTTCGTAAGTCTGGAATTCTTGAATTTACATCGTTTGGATCGTATATTACGTCGTTCGGATCGCATATCCTCAAAATTTTCTGAACAGAGTCTTATCATGGACAGTGAAGTTTTTTTGTAGTAAATGCATCCGGCTCTGTAGAATTTATTGACGCAGAGCTTGACAATTATTTTGCCTAACGCATCATAGAACAACCTGAACAAGCTTCGCATCATTTTTTTTCTATAAATGCCCATATCTGCTTAAAAGGATTATGTATAGTGTCGTGAAGATTAATGAATTGCTTTGCGTCAGTGCTTTTAACTGCTTGTACGATGATTGCGAAAGCTGAACTTCGCAGTGTGCGCTCTGCGCTTTGCAAGAGACGAAAGCTCTTTTGGGATACTTTTGTGTCGCAAACCCATTTCTACCCTACACCATCCGAAAAAACTTTGTTCGGATATTAGAATTTGGAAAACCTCACCTCTCGCTATGCTCACAATAGTGTCCATGCGAAGAACTATACGTGATGGAAACAATGTCTTGTTGGACTTTCTCCACAGTACTGTTCATGTAAAAAACTCTGACTAACATTTCATAACTTTCTTTAGCGGGACTCAGTGAATCATCAGAACATTTCTCTTGCCGCTGCAGAAGATGACAAATGTCACAAGCTGTAGAAAATTGAGTCATTTGCCCGACTGTTTATCAAACTTGTCATTTTCTTCAGCGGCGAGAGATATGTTATGATGATTCACTGAATCCCTCGAAAGAAAGTTTGAAATGTTACTCCGAGGTTTGCACGTCCCACACGGAAATAAAATATATGTAAAAATATATTTTTCGATATATTAAAAATAGATGTAAAATACATTTCAGATATATATTATCCATCTTAGATATAGATTAGATATATGCAATATATACGGGAAATGTATTAAAAATATATTCGCGATATCAAACTTTTCGGCCAAAATAGATCTTCAGAATGTATATAAAAAATATATGCTGGATAGGCGGTTACGTATATTCAAACTATATTGAAAATATACTTACGATGTACTCAAATTACCCTAAAAATATACTGTAAATGTATTTTAAGTGTATTCTAATTATAATTGAAATATACTTTAAATGTATTTAAACTACATCTAAAATGTACATGATATATGTTCATACTCCATTTAAAATATACTTTAAATATGTTCATACTACATTTCAAATAATATTGAATTATATTCAACGTGTATTTAAGATATACTTGAAATATATTTAAACTATATTTGAAATATTCTTAAAAATTTTGTTATGACGTTATTTACATCATTGCAGCCTTTTACGATATTTTTCGTTGTCATTAATTGCGATTATGGTGTTTGCGCTTCAAATATATTAATGGTTTAAATTTAAATTATATCAGGCGCTTACACGCCCGTAAGGTGGTTTCGAACCCGGGACCTCTGAGTGATGAGCTGGGACGTTGTCCACTGAGCTAGTTCTACTTGTTAAATTGTTGAACTTTCGTATCGCCTGCATATCGTACAATACACAATATTAGTTTATTGAGAAATGCTTGGATTAACAAGAGTAACTAAAATTATCGGATCAATTACTTAATTGCGTTCGCATAGAGAGCGATAATCGAATAGAATTACATAACCTTCAATTTTTTTGTCCGATCATTTATTCCGGCTAGTGCAGCTAGGTCATCGCGAGATACCGACGTGAAGATGTTTTTCATTCGCAACGTCATCTGTCACTCAAGTTGCTTAACCAACCATCTTCAAAATATATAAAACAT
The DNA here is from genome assembly GCA_963210295.1 of Ophion ellenae. Lineage (NCBI taxonomy): Eukaryota > Metazoa > Arthropoda > Insecta > Hymenoptera > Ichneumonidae > Ophion > Ophion ellenae. Next base: position 15,206,732 of record OY723395.1, read on the forward strand.
ACATTCAGCTTGTATGTTTGATATATTTAAGATGTATCTTAAATGGATTTATATTTATATATCGCATAGGTTTTACTCTTACCCAAAAATATAATTGGCATATCCAACTTTTCGAACAAATTATATTTAATACATGTTTTATATATTTTTCGATATATTTTTTATATATTTCATTTTCATGTGGGGTGCACAGTACTGTGAAGAAAGTCTAACGAATCATTGCTTTCAACCCTTGTAGTTCTTCGCATGGGCACTATTGCGAGTACAACGATAGGTGAAATTTTCCCAATTTTCATATGCGAACAAAGTTTCTTTGGAGTACGCGGTAGAGAAATTTGTGTGCGGCTCAGGAGTATCTGCAAAAAGCTTGTGTCTATTTAAAAGCGCAGAAAGACTGTAAAAGTGCAGCTTTCGCACTCACCGTACACATAGTTATAAGCGCTGAGTCAAGTTAATCCATTTGTCTTGACAACAGGAAATGTAATTTTCAAAAAAAATGAATATTCATAGAACAACTGATGCGGAGCTTCTTAACATAGTTATACAATGCATCCGCAATGTTTGGCCGTAGAAGGTGGGAAATTATTGAGTGGTTTGAGTGCTTTGAACAAAAATTGGATTGTGAGACTGCACGAGTGAGAAGCCTGAACTTGACTACGAAAATACTTCAATACGGTCGAGTTGCATGTATTTATATTTTCCATTTCTTTATTTGTATTATTATGGAGCGTCTCCTCTTTGTAAATTAAGGTCGTGAACCTCTAACAAAGTGTATGAAACCGTTTGAAGCATTTTCACAGCCGGCGCCGACCAGAAACAGTTTGAGCATTCAAGGAGAATTCATTTTCGTTCCAAAAAAGTTTGAGTATTTAAGGAGAATTCATTTTCGTTCTAAAAAAAAGTTTGAGCATTTGAGAAGAATTCAGTTTGGGTCCAAAAAAAGTTTGGGCGTTTGAGAAGAATTCATTTTCGTTCCATTCCAACGATGCAAACTTCAGCGTCATGGAGTTGGGATCACCAAGATTGAGAGAACAAAAAAATTATGAACATTTTTCAGTGATTTTCAAATTGCTCCATTGCCGCAAAAAAATAATTGTTGGATAAAATTTAAAAAAACATTTCAAAGGTTAGAATCTCTAGATTTCAAGCTTCCACTTTAAACAATTGTTTGCTCTTTTGTTATTAATGAATCAAAAGAAACGTCGTAAAGTAAAATGTCCGATTTTTGTTTCGAAAAGGTGTACAGACAAGGAAAATTTTGTTTGATTAATGACACAATCAGACGTATTTTCCTTGGATCACCTTTTCTATTTTTACCTTTGAAACAAGTATATATCAATTACATGATCAAAGTCAAATGACGCTTTTGACTTCAATAATCAATAACTCATGGACCAATCGTCGTACACGAATTTAAAGGGCAGTTCTGAAAAGCTGAAAATATGCTCTTCAAGGTAAGAAAAAATCCATTTGTAATCAATTTGTTTTCTGTGAGATGTGCAGTTAAAAAATCCCAAAATCGCCGTTTATTCTTTAAATTACTAAAGTTACGACATCTTTGCATTAGGTAAAAAAAATAGAAAGAAAACTATTATTGTTTTAGGCCACTATTATTGCGCTTACTGGGTAAAAAAATGAGTTTTTCGACATTTACGGGTATTTTCACTCATGTAAAGTGAGAACTTGTGCAAAGAAAAAAAATTAACTTCTTTTCAATAAACAAAAATCTCTTTGTTTTTAAAAGGCAATTTACTTTTATTCGTTTGTCAATTTCTTATTGAATAATAACAAACATACCCTCTCAAAGTAAAAAGTTCCATTGCTTAACTTTCTTTTGTTTGAAAAATGGATGTTAAAAGTTGTAACTCCTCTGTATTTCCTGTACTTTTATGAATGTGAAATTAATTTTCTCATAAATTAGCATATTGTGAATACTTTAATGTAAAAAAAATCGTAAAAAGAAAAAAACACGTTGTATTATTTTTTATAAAAAAATATTCAGTAATAAAAAGTAATGTTTTAAACGGATTTGAAATTTCAGACGTCTAGTTTGTTCCGATATATTGAAATTCCCCTTTCAAAAAGATCTGAAATCTCTTTTGAAAGCTTTGTTTTTTAAGTAAAAACCGACGCCAAGTAATAAAAATCCCTCAGAATCGTTATCGCTTGTTTCACTATTTTCTGATTTATCTCAAATATCTCAAACTATACTTTCCATTTAAGTTCAAAAATGGTTTCATTATACTTCTTTACTGCAAATGTAAAAAAAATAGCCAAGCGAGTTTACTAGTCATGTTGCACACTAAATTGTTAAAGCTTAGGAATAATATTTTTGAAAACATTTAATTAAAAAAAGTCATAGTACTATTATAAGAAATAATTGATATCACCATTAAGGCAGTCCTCTAGTTTCTCGGGTCGAAAAAATCGATTTTTTTTCATAAATCACATCTATAACATGTGTAGAAAATGTGTGCCAAAGGATTTTTCGATATTCGAAGTGGTTCATAAGTTACGGCCCTGGAACGGAGCAGGTATGAGCTTCTCGGAGAGGCTGAGCAATTCAAACACAATAAACCGCCAATTTCTGAAGCAGTTCAAAAAGTGATAAAGCCAATTTATGAGGATTTATCCAAAGAGGAATTGTTAAGCAGATGCCTGGGAGCGGAAACTCAAAATAATAACGAGTCGCTCAATTCGTTAATCTGGACTTTTGCTCCGAAGCCCTTCCATTCTGGGCCAAAAGTGGTTGAAATCGCCACGTTTCTCGCTGTCATAATCTTCAACGAAGGATTCAAATCTATCCTGAAGACCTTGGAAACCATGGGAGTGCAAATCGGCCCACAAGCTAAAGGATATGTTCAACAGCGTGATAGCTCTCGGATCGACCGTTCAGAAAGGCGCACGAGTAATGTAAAACAGGCCAGAATCGCGAAAAGAGAAGACGGAGCAGCTCTGCATGACTTCCAAGAAGAAGGGGAAGACCTATTGTATGGTCCAGGCATAGCAGATTGACGGTGAGATGAAATTTTTAGTATAAATCACATGCGCGAACTTTCAAACGCGTTTTTCTCGAAACACCATTTTTCGAAACGGTGACCACAATATTTCAGAAACTACTGCACCGATCTTGTTCAAATTTATACAGCATCTTTAATATGTTATAAGCCAGCGATTGAACTGGGATTATCATGATTGCTTTGATAGTTTTTTTTGTACGAGAAAAAAACTTGAGAAAAAATTAGTAAAAAATAGAATGTAATTTTCAAAAGTGTATAAAAAAGTCAATTTTTGTAATTTAGAATTCACTCTAGTTCAATCGCTAGTCTTAAATATGAAGATTAAAATGCCGTTTGGTTTTTTGATTTTAGATAAGCAGAATAGCCGCAATATTGGTCACCGTCAAGCACCTCTTTTACTTAATGTCTTCCTGTCGGCTACTATAACCTTTATTCTATTATATATTTTGACTTCAAAAAATTTGTAAAGCTTATTTAAATGTTAATAAAGATTATGCAAAAACAATGAGATTGATTATTTCGATGCTTTGCCCGTAAAAAATTATTGAAAAAGCCGTAAAAAAAACAGCCGAGAAACTAGAGGGCCGCGTTAAATAAAAGTAGAAAGTAGGTAACACACAAGTACACTGAAAATGCTGTGCAACGACTTGGCGTGCATGGCTAAAAAAAGTTCGGCGACGGATTTCGTCATCTCAACAACTCAAGTGTCGGGTTAACAAAACATAAATTGTCACAGTTTATTGTGCAAGTGAAAACCAGATTCATGTGGAGTACGAATCAAATGTATTTACCTTTTATTCTATAACACAATAACCGCATATCTCATGAAATATATTGCGTCTGATATACTTGAATGCAATGGATAAAGTATGCATCTCTAAACCATCTGCCTCTAAATCATCTAAGCATCTGCAGGTTTAAAGGCTAGCATTACTGTTTTAACCTCCTGCTGGAGGAAACAGAAATTTCGTACCGATAAAGCTCCAGTGGATATGATTGCTAATAGCCCTGGTACCTGATGGGACATTATAAATTGGAATGTTCCTAATACCTCTGTTAGTTGACGCCACGTTATAATATAAAATTATATATATATTGCGACGCAAAAAGTATTTTCGCGGGCGGTCGGAATGGAAAATTCTGTATCTTCCCGAGCTTTTTCCTAACCATGCACGCCAAGTCGTTGCACAGCATTTCCAGTGTACTTGTGTGTTACCTACTTTGAACTTTTATCTAATGGTGATATCAATTATTGCTTATAATAGTAATATGACTTTTTAAAACTAAATACTTTCAAAAATATTATTCCTAAGCTTTAACAATTTAGTGTGCAACATGACTAGTAAACTTGCTTGGCTATTTCATAAAAGTGATTTCACTTTTTTTTTGTACATTTGCATTAAAGAAGTATAATGCAACCATTTTATGAACTTAAATAAAAAGTATAGTTTGACATATTTGAGATAAATCAGAAATGGTCAAATAGTAAAAAGCGATAACAATTTTGAGGGCTTTTTATGACTTGAAGTTGTTTTTTTTTCTTAAAAAAAAGGTTTTTAAAAGTATATAATACATTAAGGAAAAAATCAAGCGTGACCAACTACTGTGCTATTATTTACTCAGCATTGGATTTTGAACGCAAATATCGCGGACAATTTTTGTCCCACGACATTTTTCAAATAAGCGGTTTGCTCGCAATGACACACCCAATAGGCTCGACACGGAAGGCCTCATTAGTTATGAATCACCCTGTATATGTCGAACATTCCATTTCACCTAGCCCGTGATCCCGATCATTTTTGGTTGTCCTGATTTTTTGTTGTAAAATTGCACCAAAGGCGTATCCACACCAATTTTTAGATTTTTATCTCTTCTCTTTTAGAAGTTATAATTTTCCAAAAATTTCGATTCCGGAAGTTTTGGATACGTTTCAACGCTGATAACTCCTGAAATAATTTAGATGTCGACAAATGTCACTATATCATTTCTTTTCATTTTGAAGCATACTTTCGTCAAAAAAGATGAAAAAATTAGCAATTATCAATGTCAACGATATTTTTTGCTTCCAAAGTGCAAACTATTCTTAAAAAAGATGATTGCCTTTTAAATCTTTCTTTAAAAAATTCTCTGAAATAGAGTGGCCTATTGTATGATCTTTAAGACTAGTCTCATTGAGGGTCCATTTTTTTCTATTTAATCATATTTTTTTGAGAAGATTTTTATCATTTTAATCTCCAATAATGCTATTAATCATTTTGTAATTCCCAATTCGGCTTCGTCGGACCTGAAACGGTTTATCTTTTATTTGTGCTGAATTTAACGAAAAATATTTTTTACTGTTTAAATATTTTGTTGTTGTTAAATTCCGCACAATTTAAAAATCAACCGTTTCAGGCCTTACGAAGGCGATTTTGAAATCAAAAAAGCATTAATATCATTATTGGAGATCAAAATGATTAAAACATTCTCAAAAAAATATTATTAATTCGAAAAAAAAGAAGAAAAAATGTGCCCACGACGAGACTAGTCTTGAAACTCATAGAATGGGTCACTCTAGGTTATAGAATTGTTTGAGATAAAATTTAAAAAGGCAATCATCTTTAAAGAAAATCGTTTTCACACTTTAGAAGCAAAAAAAACATTGACATTGATCATTGATAATTTTGTCACATTTTTCGACGAAAGGATGCTTCAAAATGAAAAAAATTATATAGTGACATTGGGCGATATCTCAATTACTTCAGGAGTTATCAGCGTTTAAACGTTTCCAAAACTTCCAAAATCGAAATTTTTGGGAAAACTATAACTCCTAAAAGAGAAGAGATAAAAGTCTCAAAAATGGTATGGATATTCCTTGCATGGGGTACAATTTTACAAAAAAAAAATCAGAAAAACCAAAAATGATCGGGGTCACGGGCTAGGTGAAATGGCGTGGAATGTTCCATATGCGCAAACGATGCTGCTGGAGTTTGCATAATCTGACTGCAACTAAAATTCCGATCGATACTCCTAATTCCTTCATTTTTATTACTTTCTACAACCGTGCTATCTACAATCTATTTGCCTGTTTTAGTTATCGATTTTTTATAAGGATCCTCGAAAATGTTTCAGAAATTTTTGTAGTCTGGATGAGCCATAAAAAGCCGGCAATAGGAAGAAAATGTGTTTTCATTGCAGCTTAAAGATACCATCACGACCGAACATTCGAAGGAAGAAAATCTTCAGATTTTGACAATGTTTTGTGAACTTGATCACCACATCTCTGACTATATCCATACGTGTGCGTATGTATATACATTTATATTTATATATGTATATACACAGACGATACTTCTTTACCCTCGAGAGACGCGGTTCCCGTATTCCGTATGCATCTCTCGTACTTATAATTTGTTGAGCATTACCTGGTACGACGTCGACGCAAAAGATACTCAAACTTTGAATTGATCGCCCCCTGTGTTCTTTCGCTCTCTTTGGCCCTTTCTCTCCTCTTTTCCAGGGGCGTCCATTTCCCTCTGCTATTCGTGCGATCTCTCCACGCATATATACATTTTGCTCGGCTTCGCGGCCCTCATATTAATTCGGCAGGCCTACCGAGTTCTTGTTCGATACGTGGCCAGAGAGGGAGAGAGATACCAGTCCCGCTTAAACTCCCCCGAGTCGCGTCAACGCATTCCCTTTAATGAGTACCAATCAAGTCGTAAGATGGGCGATCATCTCTCACCGATTATACACGCGTCCCCAAGCGCACCCAAAGCTGCGAACAAAAAGAAACGAGTGACGCCCTTGAAGGAAGGGAACGTGACAATCATGTTTGGCAACAATTAATTCACACTCGCGAGACTTCCAAGACTCGCGACATCAGCGGAAAAGCTTGCGCACGCGCCTTCGTTAAAATCATTTCAACCGATATACCAGGGTATGTGTGTGTAGGGTATCGTTGGCTATAGAGGGAGTGCAATTATTCTTCGGTTGAAACGAGCCTCGCGCAGAAAGTGCTCCAAAAGTCCGAGAGAGAGAAAGAGATAGCCTTTCGCGTGAGGGTCCGATGCTATAACGACTTTGGTGTCTGATGGTGTGGAGAAGTCTGTCGAGCTCGTTCGAACGATTACCGCAAAGCAAACCACCTAACAAGACATTGTTCCCAATAGCTTAGCCATTCCGCTCTCTTCTCTCTCCCTCTCACTAGTGTAGTGCCTGAAAGGACTATGTGCCGAGTCTTCTATAGTTGCCGTCGTCGACGCCACGTTATGTGAACAGGCGCAAGTCTCCTTCTCTCTCCCTCTCTCCTCTTTCTCAGCAGTAGTCGCGGGCTGCGATGGAGAATACCGCCCCCTCCGGTGCTTTCGGCCGTCTGTATGCTCCACGGTGAAGGAGGGACGTGTATGTATAGAAACCCATATTCCCACATATACACATACACACATATGTGCGTGTGCAAGCTCTGGAGCAGTTAACAGCCCTGCTGGTCTGGCGAAGGTCGTTAGCAACCACCCTCGTGGGCTTGGGCGACTCCGATCGTATATACACCTCTCTTGTCTTTGCTCAAATTCTCCCTTACCTCCTTGGGACCGTATAACGACCGCGCGCGCCAACTACGGAACACACACACGCGCGCGCGTTCTCGCTCGGCCACACGCTTCTTCGCTTCTCTATTCCTGTCGTATACTATACGTCCCGCGTTCCGCACCATTCTCGGTACAAGTTCTGCGGGCTAGAGCGTTCTTGGGCGACGCGGATAGTCGGGCTCTCGCGAGTGAATGCGAGACCGTTAGAATCCGAGGTGCGAGGGGATGATAATAGTTTGCGAGTTCGGTGGTGTCTACGATGCATATATGTATACGCAATGCGACGCGTAATGTGCTGAGGAAAGGGCAATTCGTGAAACCGAAATCGTACTTGGAGACTGGAGGCCGCATGGGCCATCGACTCCCGCCCACAGAGCTCCCAAAGATCGTAACATTAATTCGTATGGCCGAAGGATTAGGTAAGATTAGGGTTCGCCTCCGTATATTCGCTCAGCAGGGGATCTTCTGTACGTGTGTCTATATACAGATATACAGATATATACACATGGCGCATAGAAATTTCTTAAGGCGTTACATCTGAGTAGAACAAAAATTGGTACCGTTTTTTTATTGGCTTAAATCATGTTTAAACATCATGAGGATGGCATAAAACAGGAAATAAACGCCAAATAAATGTTTAAAAATGTTTAGAGCTTATTCCCCGCAGCGCTTCGAAATGCTACGAAACGGACGAAGCAGCAAAGACGGTGGCGGTACCATTTTCAAGGCGTTTAGTCCAGCCGTTGTGGGGACAAAAAATATACAACGACTTAACAACTGGAGACCTACCACCAAAAGACCTCCGTCGGTACACGCAGAATTCAAATGAGAGCTTCAATTTCTTCGCGGGGACCATATAGCTCCTGAATCAATATTGAAACTTAAAACACGTGTTTTTCGAAATCACGTTTTTTATTAATCGGTTGGACGCATAATATGGGCAGTTTTTATCCGATCGACTTGAAATTTTAAATTGAGCTTCTTATGTAGATTATGTTAAGAATGCCACACCATTTTTATGAATCATCAACCATTCTCGTTTTTATAAGCAAACTAAAGCAACTAGCGGAAAAAAATGTTTTTCAACATGGTGCCATTTTGCAAAAAACTATATGCTTTAATAATCATTTGTGCTACCCTAGCAGAACTGATTATACATGCTGCCTCATGTAGGATTCGCCGATCGAACGGTAACGGCCCATACTCGGGCCCATGTTGGCAGGACGATAATCGATTACCCAATTTTACGCTGTTGCTCGGCTGAGTATTGACTAGCCGACATTGGTTGACCAATACGAGGCCAATGTTCGGCCAAATATAAACTCGCCAATCATTGGCTTGTCGACACGAGGCCGATTCTTGGCCAAACATAGACTCGTTAATCATTGACTTGTCGATATGAGGCCGAAGTATAGACTCGCCAATCATTGGTTTGCCTATGCGAGACCAATGCTCGGCCAAATATAGACTCGCTAATCATTGGCTTATCCCCATGTGTGATTATCGGTATTGCACCATAGTTACCAATACGGCCCAGAGTTGTGCAAGTCCTGGCGACCAACTCTCAGTTGGCGGTCCTCCCCCAATATTGGGAAACTGCGGCAGGGTCAACTATTTTATCAGTATGGTGCCAGTCCTGGTTACCAAGTATGGTTAAGTCTCGGCTGGAAGTACTATGCCAGCACTGGCAACTGAACGTATCAGTACCATGCCAGTCTTCGCTACCCAGTCTTGAGCGAAGCACTGCCCCAGTAGTGTCAAACAATTTTATCAGTACGGTGCCAGTCCTGGTAACCAAAGTTGGTTGAGTCTCGGCTGGTAGTGCTGCCCCAGCATTGGCAACAGTACCATGCCAATCTTGGTTACCCAGTCCTGGGTTAAGCACTGTCCCAGTATTGATAAACAATTTTATTAGTACAGTGCCAGTCTTGGTAATCAAGGTTGGTTGAGTCTCGGCTGGAAGTACTCCCCTGGCATTGGCAACAGTACGATGCCAGCCTCATTTACTGAGTCTTCGGTTAAGTACTACCCCGGTACTAGTTAACAATTTTATTAGTACAGTGCCAGTCTTGGTAACCAAGGTTGGTTGAGTCTCGGCTCGAAGTACTGCCCCAGAATTGGCAACAGTACCAGTGGCCAGTCTTGGTTACCGAGTCTTCGGTTAAGTACTGCCCCAGTACTGGTGAACAAGTTTATCAGTACAATGCCAGTCCAAAAAATGTGGATCGGATAAAAAATGTAAGTTTTGCTTCCTTATAGAGAAACTTTGTGACGATGAAATTTTTTTTTTTCAATTTTCAATGTCCACGCCCTCAAAATGTCCCAAAACCTCGAAAAAATCATATTCAGAAACAATGTCTGGATGCATGTGCGTGTGCGTGCGTGTGCGCGCGCGTGTATGTTCTGTCACTGTAAAATTAAAACGTCTATGACTCGAGAACGGTTTGAGTTGAAGGGCTCCTGTTTCGCACAGATGTTAATCTATATAATCTCTTCATTCTCTGCAAATTTTGTCGAGATGACTAAAAAATTACAAATTTCACGGCAGTTTTTAATTTTCAATAAATGTCTGTGACCAAGTTATTTTGCAAAAAAAAATCAGAATTTCTTAAATAATTTTTTTTATAAATAGAGTACCTTGAAAGGCCGACTGTTATTGAATTTATAAATGATCGGTCGAGTGGTCTAAATTTTATGAATTTTAGAAAGTTTGAAATATGTCAAATCCCTCTAATTTTTCCATATATCAAGATATCGTGCTGATTTTTTTTTACATAAAGTATTATAAAAGTAAAGTTGGTATAAAATTTGGAGTGAATCTCGAACTATTACAGACTCCCCTGGACTCCTCCGTATCATTACGGATATCCTTGAATTGGCTAAGTAGACGATGTCATTATTTTATTTCACTATTTCGCGGGTTCGTTCTCAACATACGCTGCGACGGACTCTCGCGCCTTCTTGCGTCGAAGCATACATTATTATGCCTCGACGCAAGGCGTGTGTGTCAGTGTTCATTCGCTACGTCGGGCGCACGCGGTTGAAGATTGTTTTCTTCCAGCATGCTGTCCCTTCGCGGCAAGTATACACTTCGTGTATACACACGCTGATCCACGCTCAGCGTCAACAAAGAATTCGGTTTTCTTTGGCAGCGTTGAGCATCAGTCTTTCTCGTGCCGTCTACACGTGAACTTGTTTCAATCCCTAAGTGTTTCTTCATATATTCTCATTCGTTCTTATACAGTAGTTGTTGTATTATTATAAATTAATTTTTCTCGTCCTGAAACGAATTCGAGTGCTATAAAGTGTGCTATAGAAATTCGAACGTGTTATAAGGTGAACCAGGTAGGACATACAAAGAATACATATTATATTTTTCTTAATACTTGTTTTTTTCATTTTATTTTGTATTTTTTGACTACTGCGTGTTAAGGCATAATAAATAATTAATTTATTCTCTCTCTCTCTCTCTCTCTCTCTCTCTCTCTCTCTCTCTCTCTCTCTCTCTCTCTCTCTCTCTCTCTCTCTCTCTCTCTCTCTCTCTCTCTCTCTTCCTGACGATTCTCTCTCTCTTTTGCACCCACTCGTTCCCCATTGTTTGGCCTAAATTTAATATATTCAGAACATCGTAAACTTTTTATTTCGTTTATTAAAAATGCATTTTGCTTTATTCTTCTCATCTGCATTGTTTACGCTGCGGTGATCGGTCCCTATTGTCTTCCTCTGGCTCTCTCCTTTTCCCAGTGAAGTATCTCTTACATGTTAGACTTATATATTAAACTGGGCCATAAACGTCTTACCTTCGAACATGTTTAGATGCCATGTATATATGCTATTTTTTATATATAGATACGGATCATCCCTACGCGGTGGTGAATTTCCCGAAGGAAAAAAAGGGGGAAAAAATGCATCGATATTGTCCCATCGTCCTGGCTTACACAAGCCAAAAACGGAATTTATCGATGCGCTTACCCATCCAAGGGAGAAGGGAACGTATCGATGTTGGCAAAAGCAAGAAAATCCCCGGATCCAGCATGGTCAACATTTGAAGTGACCATTATAAAATTTGCTGGTGAGTTTTAAACCCTTTTCATCAAATATTGGGAAGCTAGATTGTTCATAAACTTGTGTTTTTTTAACCTTTTCCCATAAATAAATAGTAAAAGAATAGTAATTATATATTTCGTAAAAATATGTGAAAAAACTACGGATATACAATAATTTTTTTTAACACAATATTCATCGATATTAGTAGGCATGTATGCCACTAGAAAAAAATAAACCTGTATAACTATAAAGGCGGGAAGATAATATTTTTTACAAGGAAAGTGATATTGAAAACTACAGTTTCTCATATACAGCATAATTTACGTACTGTGTACCATTTTGCGGAAATAATTTGCAAATTACAGTGTGTAGCAGGACGAAATTCGACTGCTATTTTTCTGGTAGGAGGTAAGGTTTCGTAATGTTTCATTCTTTATCAATTTTTTTTCATTTCACATTATAGACAAGGATATTATCAGGGCGCTAAAAGTGCTCATGGAGAAAATGGAAAAATGCAGAAGATGGGAAACAAACTTGAGCAAGCAGATAAAGGGACGAAACAAAGTCTTCAATACGATTTGAATAAAAAAATTAAAAACTTAAAAAATACGTTTCTTATAAATAAAATGCCATCGGTTGGACATAGCATCAGCACAACCAAAATTACTCTCGGTATTAAACTGCCTATGACAAGTTTCGAAGAAGTTGTTCAATCTGATCAGGGGGTCTCGGAGGACAAGGAGAATGAAAACGCTTTGGTAAATACAATGTTATTTACTTTGACCGAAAATACGTATGCTGAAATAAAATTATAGAAAAGCACATTAATTGATCCTTAATACTCTGGAAGTGGCTATATTTTTCAATTCTTTTTAGATGGAAGTGATGAGAGCCTTGTTAAGCCAATTGTATAAATTGCCTTAGTTAGAGCAAAGTCTTTATTTTATATTCGTAGAATAAGAACGAACAAATATCGTAACGTTATATTTTTCCGGTATGATTTATAGCTGCGGCCCAAAACTTGTATACATGACCAGGCGACTATCATAAAGAAAGGAAACCCTATCCAGAAACAAATATCGCTACGTCTCACGACTCACATGAGTAAATGAGCCCTTAAATAAATCTTGGCTAAGATCGAATTTTACGGCTTTCCGCCCGCAATACGCGGCCGTCGCCCAAGCCACTTAAAAATGCATGTAGTCCAGAAAAGGGACTGTGAGAAAATCTATGTATCGGTGGATCCCACGCTGCATCGACGAATCATACCGAGTTACCCCACCATCGCTACAAATATCGACCCTATGCAGCAAAGGATCGATGATTTAGAAATTAGAATCGTAGAAACCCTGTTACGACGAGGTTCTCCCTCCGAGTCCTCTGCTGTTAGCTACTACGCTAACAATAACTACGTACAGAGTATACGGGATAACGCGCACAAGTCTTATTAAGAACTCGGTATAGTGCATCGAATCGTTTGTTGTAACGTCTAAATCGTCGCATTAAGAAACCGAATAAGTGTTATTCGCATCCGAGTATAATCTATATTATTGTAAACCTCAATCATATGTGAAATTAATCAACTTATTATAATACACTCGTGATCTTCTCCTTTGTGTGAACCTAAAGACACCTTGTCTTAACGAATCCTGACAAGCTCTGATTCTTCACCTGTTTCACATCGTATTCAACAAGGTTCGTCCTCTTTCTCCGAAGATCTCGACTGTTCGCTGCAACGGAAGTCCGAAGGAAAGAGACCTTTGATCTACTTTTCGGCAAGTACTCCAAAAAACACGTGAAACTCGTCTCACTTCGCACTTTGGTCCTGACTCTGATCTCGCAGCAAGATTGCGCCGTCAATAAAGACACCGTTGGGCTACAGACCTAGTGTTACGCGTATTACCACCTTGACACGTAATACAGCCCTGGAAAGGCTTTACCAAAAACATAACCTGGCGATTCGAAAACCATAGGTTCTTTATAAAGACGAGTGACCTTGTGATGTGTATTTTGCACAAGGATAGAGTTAATAATGGACGCTAGTTGGATTCGAGTCATAAAAAGCCACTTTGCGTAACAGCCTTGGTGGGTTCACCGGCCGACGAAAAAGGTGTTATCCGCAATGTGATCGCTGGCCTGTATCGAAGGCGGTGCAGAAAAAATATTCGGCCACGGGAGACCAGGTGCCAACGGTTTAAGGAAAAAATCCTTCAGTGCGACAACAACGTACGCATGAATGGTTAATGTTTTTCAAGTTTTTACTAACATAATTTTTAGAACTGAGTGCAATCAAATAAAAAATTTTGATTTCAGATATTATTTTAGATACGATGGAGGGAAAAACCACTGCGGCGAAAATATTATCGACAACAAGCCGATATTTTTCTGATGCCGGTGACCAGGAACGCACCGCAACTGTGGCCCAATATTGGCAGCCGGTACTTGTCACCAATACTGTACCAGCGGTTGCCAAGCGTAGGGCCAGTATTATACTTTCAGTGTTGGGCCAGTATTGTTTATGCGATCTGGGCCCAATATTGGCCGCCAGTACTGGTCGCTAGTACTGCACCAACGCCGTTTACGAACCTTGGACCGGTGTTATCATTTCGGAGTTGGGCCAGTATTGTTTACACGCTCTGGCCCAATGTTGGCATTCAGTACTTAGCCCGTATTGAGGACCAGTACTGTGCCAACGCTGTTACCGAGCGTAGGGCCGGCGTAACATTTTGGAGTTGGGCCAGTATTCTTCATGTGCTGTGGACCAATACTGGCAGCCAGTACTCAGCCAGCATCTGGCGCCAGTACTGTGCCAGCACTGTTGCCGAGCTTAGCACCAGTGTTATCATTCTGGAGTTAGGCCAGTACTGTTTATGTACTGGCTTTGTATCGGACTATAATCGTCAGCGAGTATTAGCAACTCCGGCACCAGTACTGGGTCAGGAGTTGGCCATTACGCCATTCGCACATGGGTCGATACGAGGCCGATGTTTGGCGAAGTTTAGACTCGCCAATCATTGGTTTGCCGATACGAGGCCAATGTTCGGCCGAGTATTAACTCTTCGATCGTCTGTAGACTAATATCGACCCATTAATTTCCAGATAAGTTCGCCTTGTGAATTTGAAATATTATATTAGCGACTTATTAGGTTACAAATCGTGCAATACGATATTAAAATGTGATAAGTAAATGTAATATGTATACCAAATATTACATGCTAACTTTTTATGCAGCTGACAGATGAGCTTTCGCGCGCAAACAATGAAACGAAATGCTTACGCAGCACGTGTTCAGTCTCCTTATAAATGTAGAAATAGCAATAATTGTTACACATAGCGAAAATCAAAAACAATAGCACATCGATTTATTACAATACACATATCAAAGGAGTGTCGGGATAGATAGGGTAGAGAGAGAGGACTATATATATATGTATGTATGTATATGTGAGATCTTTTCTAAATGAGATTTATTTCAAACGAGACAAAGATAATGATTGTGAATTGATCGCGAATGAATTTGTTAACGTATATCGGTCACGGGGTTAGGGTACTGGGAATATTTCAAAAGGTCGTTCGTCGCTTGAGGCAACTCAAATTTAAGAGGAAGGTCCGGCATATGGTGTAGGAACCGCAGATTGAAGGTAAAGCTATGATAACGATGATAAAACTGTTAGTAAAACTTTAGGGTTTACCTACTTTAACGTTTGTCTCGAAACTATGTTTTTCAAAATGGTATACACGATTTCTCAACATCTAATGAACGGATTGGCTGGAAATTTGGCGCACTCATTCAGTGCAATAGTAGTTTAATCTTAAACGACGTTTTTCCTCTCAACATTATTAACTACATTATTAACTAATTCATTAGTTATTAACAATAATAATGCCATTTTCCCCCAAAAGTCGAAAGAAAAAATCAATTTTTTAAATTTGATGATTGAAACATGTAAGAAAAAAAATCTCCGTCAAATCTTAGCCAATATTATGTATTCTAAGAAAAAACTCGTTTTAGTTGGTCCATATCAACCGGGTCGCCAAAATCGAGTGCACCGTTGAGCCACTCACGTTTAACGGTCCTTCACGAGATTGTTTATAACTTCTTCAATCATTGATATTTTTCTATGAAATTTGATACACAACTTGTTGATGTACATAAAAATAAATTTCGAAAGAATTTTTCAATCATCTTCCTTCTTCCTTCAGAATTATTGTTTTTAAATAGCCCTAATTTTCGAGTGGTCACCGTAGTCAAGCCCCTTAATGATCATTTCTGTTTTTCTATCGCTTTTTCACGTTCGTCTTCGATCGCGTCTCTCCCTCAATTCTCCCGTTTTTCGCGACTCCTTAGGTAGCGTAGATGCCCAATAGATGTCGATAAGTTACCGTTGTCAGGTTATCTTTAAGACATTATCATAAGATAACTTTTCGACATCTTTCAAATGACATTCCGCATAATGCTGCCGTGAAGCTATCGTTCTCATGATATCTTTTGGCGATGAAAACGGATGTGTAAAAGATATTACAAAATATTATCCAATTGATGACTTTTTTAAGGTATCAAAAGGTTATCTTTTTGCTGTTGTCTATTGTATCTAGTTCAACGTTGTCCAAAGGATATCATAAAGACGAATTACATAGGACGTCTGTTTCATCACATCTTTCAGATATCGGTAATATGCTGTCTTTTAAGATATTTGGTATTGGCGGGAAAAAGTAAATAGTAAATAGTAGAGGAATAGTAAAAAGCCATCCAAAGGTTGCCTCAAATATGACATCCAACGGATCACTGTTATACTCTCGCCGACGCGTGTACTCATAGTGCGAATATAATAGTGTGGCATTATATTTAATTTCACCGGCAAAAAATGGCGTGCAACAATGATTAGTTAAAAAAATTAATCTGTTGACATATAAATACACGTAAGTATATATGCCTTTTATCCTATTATTCTTTATGCCTCTGTAAGTACATATATACATTTAATGTACTGCTTTTTTTTATTCTAAAAGCGTGCGTTTGTTTTTTGAGGTTATCCAAGGGATCGGTTGGAGCAGGTACTCGGAGTGTAGACTTGAAAGTTCGAGTAAGCATAATATTTTACGTTATACTTTGCATTTCTATCCATTTTATGCTATTTCTATGCAAAGTCGTTGAGGCACTTACTAAAGCACTCGTCAATCCCAACAGCGAAGTGCGCTGCGTCACCAATATTGCCAATATGCAGTGCCATAAATAGCCTTGTCCGATCCTAGATCAGGATTCCCGATTTGCATTGCAGGAACGTTGAAAAATAACTGCTTCACAAATGTATGTGTTTAGTACATACAGATATTTGAGTTTGTTCCTTTCTATTGTGAAAACGTACGTTTGCTTTTCAGGTAATTCAAGAGATCGCTTGGAGCAGACGCGTTTTTGCCGTGGACTTGAAAATTTAAGTATATCCACTTTTATCTACTTTATATTTCCATACATTCCAATACATTTTCCAAAAGTTTGAAAGATTGTTTATGTTAATAAAAATTGTGGGTCCGCCGCTGAAGCCGTTTCTTGAACTACCACAAAGACAGCAAAGGCGGAGAGTATCCATTGCGTTCACAACTGACATGAGTTCAGTATATCGTGTAAATGGAAATCCAAATACTGATGTGCCTAATCCTACTCAACATTTCCGATTACCACAAAGAGCTTGTATTGCTATGAGACCGATCAGTTCTTTGATAACCGTTTCGGTGATGTCGAGAATGTCAGTGCGCCAGTCGATCAAAGGGGTCGACCTGCAACCCCTATCCACACAGACATTGACATTGGCATAGAGATTGTGGCCAAACCGATAGATCCCAC
Source organism: Ophion ellenae (assembly GCA_963210295.1). Taxonomy (NCBI): domain Eukaryota; kingdom Metazoa; phylum Arthropoda; class Insecta; order Hymenoptera; family Ichneumonidae; genus Ophion; species Ophion ellenae. The sequence continues at coordinate 15,224,209 of OY723395.1, forward strand.
ACCTGATGTTCGAACTGTTCTTGCTCGGTGGACGGTCCAGAATAAAATCGGTACCCCAATCTGTAATAAATAATCTTTTAATAGGATTACAGAAATTTGGTCGCCCAGATCTATCTTCTGATACTAGAACTTTGGACAATTCCGCAATAAAAATTGAACAGCATGCTCTCGCTGGAGGTTATTACACTCATTACGGGCTAGAACTAACGTTGAAGATAAAACTGCGATACGAGGATAACGCATTGCCACAGGGTGACCCTCAAATTTGTGCGATTATCGAAATTAATATTAATGTGGATGGATTACCACTATGAAAAAGTTCTAAGAGTTACGTAAAATTGTCGGAAGTAAATTCATTAAACCATTTGTCATTGGATTGTTTTATGGAAATCGAAAGCCTTCTTCCGTTGCTCAACATCTTCAAGCATTTTCCGAAGAATATGCGAAGTTGAATAATGAAGGATTTGTTTATGACAATCAACATTACTTTGTAAGACTAAATGCAGCCATTGCCGATACCTCTGCAAGAAATTTCATTAAATGCTTTCCGGCTTATGCCGTTATGTCAAATGTATTCAAACTGGCAAAACAATACACAGCCGACGATTATTTCAAGGAGCTGGATGTCATTCTTAGAACTAATGGAACTTTTCGAGAAGGGTTGCCTGTTACATATCAAAATATTGTATCTCCGTTCGAAACTCTACGTTATGATATGGTAAAGTAATTCCCTCTTGATTATATACACTTGTTGCGTTTAAATACCATGAAAAAAACTGATTTTACGCTGGGTCAGGACTATGGCAAAATCTATAAAAGCATTGGCCAAGTTTGCTGAAGTTAATAATTATTATAAAAGGTCACCTAAATCTATGCCGATAGGATTCTCACGAGACCCACGTTCTTTAGAAGACGTGGCTTATTGAAAAACAACAGAATTCCGATTTTTTAAAAATCTAGGCCCCGTAGTCATTAAGTATTTGTTAAGTACACCTGAAGTCATCAATTTAAATGCACTAAACTGTGCTGTTTAGATTCTTCGCGACCCAAGAGAATGTATACGTAATAACAAACATGCACAAAGCATGTGGTGAAATTTCTTGCAGAGGTATCGGTAATAACAAGATCTCAAAAATGACTTTGTCAAGAACATGGAACCGTTGTACGGTGAAGACGCATAAACGTACAATATTCACAATTTAATTCATATTGCCCAAGATGTCTCAAATCACGGGCCACTCGATACATTCGGTTTTTTTTCCATTTGGACATTTTTTACAACACCTCAAATTACTCATAGAAGGTGGAGCCAAGCCTTTGCAGCAAATAATGAAAAGGATAACAGAAAGATCTATTCATCTGGGACCATCAGCTCACTCGATTAAAGCTGGTTTTCGCTAGCAACAGAGGAAGAATCAGCTAGATTGTTAATTTGCTGATGAATATACCGGTGCTCATGCAGAAATACAGTTTCCAGATGTTCTACTCACCGACAAGAGTCCCAACAATTATTGTTATTTATCGAATAAGAGCATAGTTTTATAGAATACATATGCTACCACAAGGGCGTCGCTATCATAATTGGCTGCAAATTAATTAGCACTGATCCTATTCCGAATTATGTGTGTGATTCTCAAAATTTGGGCATCTTTTGTGCTCGACAGCTTTTCGAATCCAAAACTTGGAACGTACATAAGATTGATGGAAAACGCTTTGTCATTCCACGTAAAGTTAATTCCGTGTATATTTTTCCTTTGATTCACAGCGACGCATGAAAAGATGTTATATCTTCCGGCCTTTTATCCTCAATATTCTAGTCCTGCTCCACGCTGAAGACTATTCACACTGCCGCTGAGAATGATTCTCATGGACAGGTCCTAGAAGTAACCTTCAAATATAAACTATTGGGCAATTGGTACGAGTAGTGTGCGGCCGTGTTGATAATACGTGTTGTTGAGGAATCGGCTTCGATTCGGCCAGTGAAATTTCCAAGGTCGTGATGGAAAAAAGGGTTTTTCTGTTACGTTTCGATCCTTGGTCCGGATTCTCTTCAGAATTTTATTTGTTCTATAAATTATGAGATACAGATTCTATAGAGTTTGCAGATTTTGTATAATTGTAATTTGTGTTATGAATAAGTTGTAAATGTGTTATAATGATTTGTGTAAATTATGTGTTAGTTTTTTTTCCTTAATTTTAATCATGGTGATATTATATGAGTAATTATTTGTAATATGTTAATTTATTCTCATTGTGGTGCGTGAGAGTGTGATGTTATCTATTATAGATTTTTTGGTTAAGAATTATGTCAAGTGACGAACCTGAATATTATCGATATTTCCAGTTTTCTTTGGTTTGTTCTTGGAAGATGATTAGAATAGAACAGTATTTATGTTGGTAAATACTGTCTCGTGAAGGTGAATCGGAGGATTGATTAGGAACCGTTATTTCAATCGATTGGAAGTCTTTATCGTTTTTTGGCGATTTCTATTATCTGTGAAGATTTAGTATTATAAAAGAATCTTTAGTTCGATCTTTGACATTTTTTTTCTTTTAATTAATGAGATGTCGTGTGAAAGTGATATTTACCAATTGAAATAAAAATAACTATATCTCCGCAACAACAAGGAAGAAAAATAGAACATTTTCTCTGTTCTACATGTCGAGCAGTGATGTCTCTGAGAGTTCGAGAAAGACTAAGTGGCGAAATTAATTTTTCTGGAGAGAGAGAATGATCCTTTTGGCAATGCCGTGTCAAGAGTTTAAAAGTGCCTGTGTCATGTTAAAAGTTTTTAAATTTAATGCATTGTGTCAGGAGTTTTGAAGTTTAAAAATTCCTGGGTCGTGTTTAGATTTTTTTAAACACATAACACAAAGTACAGTTATACAGAATCTGTAAACTCTATCTATAGAATCTGTATCTCATAATTTATAGAACAAACAACATTCTGAAGAGGATCCGGACCAAGGATCGAAACGTAACAGAAAAACCCTTTTTTTTCATCACGACCTTGGAAACTTCACAGGCCGAATCGAAGCCGATTCCTCAACAACACCTATAAACTATTGAGGTGTTGAATAAGTTCTCGTTGTTTTTGTCGTGAAAAGCAATGCTTTATTTTTTAAAATTAGTAAAAAATAAACATGTTACTGAAAATATTGTCCATCGCTAGCCACTACTTTTTCCCATCCTTTTGTCAGCATTTTCATTCCACGTCGGAAAAACAACACGTCTTTTGTGGCTATCCAAAAGTCGATCCATTTTGGCGTCTTCATAAGAACGGAAGTGCTGTTGAGCCAGACTATGTGCCATCGATCGGAACAAGTGATAATCGGAAAAGCCAATGGCTGATAAATGCGGTGGATGAGGTAGGACTTCCCTTCCTTGGCGTTCCCAAATAGGTCTTTACCGGTTTTGCTGCATGTAGCCGAGCGCTGTCATGCTGCAAAATTACTTTGTTGTGTCTCTGCTCGCATAGCAGCCGTTTTTCCTTCTATGCTCGGCTCAAACGCAACAGTTGTAGTCAATAGCGATCTCCCGTATTGGTTTCGTTCAGTTTGAGCAGTTTGTACCTAAATACACCGAGCTAAACCCACCAAATGCAGAGCAGAAGCTTGGACCCATGGATATTTTCATCGCCAGTCACGATACGATGCAAAAAACCTTTCCTTTTCTGCCGTTAAAGCAGCTGTTCACACGTGAAAAGCCGTCGTTCGACGTCTCTGGGCTTCAACTCGTGCGGCACCCAATGTCCTTGCTTTTGAATCATTCCTAATGCTTTCAAACGTTTCGAAAATGTTTTGTGATCAACTCCTAATGATTCTACAAGTCCAGCCAGCGTCTGACATGAGGATTCGTGAAGTAATGCCTCCAATTTTTGGTCTTCAAACTTTTTCGGTGCGCTAGAGCTTTATCTTCAACGTCAAAATTATTATTTTTGAAGCGCCAAAACCAATTTCCACAAGTTGTTTCCGACTGAGCATGGTCGCTGTAAGTCTCAACAAGATTTCTGTGGACTTCAGCTCCAGATTTTAACGCAATCAAAGTAGTGCAGTAACATTGCCCGCAAATACTCTTTTTTGGCACGAAATTCGACGTGTTTAACACTAGGAGAAAAGAAAAGTTGTTTGCACTTTGGCAAAATGACATACACTGAATTTCAAGCTTGCTTATAGTACTTCGTTATAGACGAAACCGGTGTACTGGTCTAGTGGTTAGCGTGCTTACCTCTGAACCAGAACATCGAGAGGTCGCGGTCACGGATTCGAATCCCAGTCTCGTATTCTCGGAAAAAAATGAATACGGGCGTGACGTAGCTCCACTTCTACACCGATGTCACGCATACGGACCGGTATGTGTATGTGTCATGTGTCTATCACCGTAACCCGTGATTTATTTCTCGACGAGGTGCGACAAGCTCCGGCACTGGGAAGCGAACCTGGGACTGGCTGTATTGGTATAGGTTTTCCGCAGTTTCCCTAGATCGATGGCAGAAATGTCATGGTGAATGCGATACAGAGGGGGAAGTCGGCTGCAGCCGCCGGGTGGAGATAGGAAGTAAGTAAGTAATCTTTTTACAACTTTTGTTTCACATAGTATTTACGGCCACAACTGTTGAAACTGTTGAAAGTCCGTGAGGCACCGTGATTTTCTGTTCTTTATGAGTGCTTTGAGTTGACAACGAAAAATCAGACTGATTAGCGTATTTGAACCATGAAAAAAGCGAAAATCAGCAATTTCTCGACCCGTTACACTGTGATGATCCCTTAAATTGTTTAATAAGCGTTTCGTTGATACGATAAACAATTATCCTCATTGATTGAAAGGTTTTTTTCTATTTAATGCTAGTTTAAGATAAAAATAATAAATATGTCAACGTTGATCTCATTAATGTTGTAGACTGATTATATAGGACAGTTTTGAAATGCAATTCCTGAATTCGGCCTCGTTAGAATAGGAAATCAAGGCTTGGTCAGGGTGAAAAATCAAGACTTAATTAGGGTGCAAATTTCAGGCTCCATCAGGGTGCAAATTGAACGCCTGACATGCAGTTCGAAAAGAGAAGTTCGCTGTTGCTGCGGAGAGCACCATCTTTATTTAGAGTCCTACCACAATGATTTTGTATTTTGTATCATAATTTGTCACTCCCTGGTTTTCTGAAATTATTTTTTTCGAAGAAAATATTTCGCCTCCACATGGAATCGAATCTACAACCTACCTACCTGTAGCCATGCACGCTGCTCTATATCTAAACTGAACTATATCAATTAGTTGATATTATTGTGATAATTGGAGAGTTCGATCGGATATCACGCCATAGATTTTTCAAACATAACCTATATATACAGGGTGAGGCACATAAAGTGTTACAGAGCAATAGCACTCAAATTATTGATCATATCCAAAAATGTTTCAGACAAAAGTTTCAGTGTTCGAGAAGGCCGTCATACTGGACCAGACTGGATTGGTATAGATGTAACCGTGTATGTATCAAACAGGGTTGGGCATGTTCGAATCTTTTTTTTATTCGTGAATAATAAAGAAACTTATTCAAAATTCGTTCCGAAAATGAATAAAGAATCCCACTGGATTCAGTATTCATTCCGAAAGTGAATAATGAATCCAACTAAATCCAGTATTCGTTCCGAAAATGAATAATAAATCTTACTGGTTTCAGTATTCATTTCAAAATGAATAATGAATCCAACTGAATTCAGTATTTGTTTCAACATAAATGATGAATCCAACTCAATTCAGTATTAATTCCGTATTCGGATATCATAAAATTGAATAATCTGGAAAAATGGACAATGGAAATGGGACAAATTTTATGTCCCATTTCTACCCCCATTTCTCCAGTTACTAGATACTAAGAGCGCGATTTCTCTTGGGTAAATATAATGTAATCGGACGATAATGTTTCAATAGAATAAACATGTTTTCTGTCAATTTTTCCAGATTACTCGATTTGATGATATCCGAATACGGAATGAATACTGAATCGAATTGGTTTCATTACTTATGTTGAAATACTGAATTCAGTTGAATTCATTATTCATTTTGGAATGAATATTGAATCCAACTGGACTCATTATTCATTTTAAAGAGAATACTGAATCCAGTAGAATTCATTATTCATTTTCGGAACAAATTCTGAATCCGACTGGTTTCATTATTTATTCTCAGAACGAATACTGAATCGAGGTGGATTCATTATCGAAAAAAATGAATATCCATCTGACATGTATTCGGTATTATTTTCCTACTCGGATACTAAAAGTATTCGAGTATGCCCATCTCTGGTATCAAACATGTCTCCAAAATGTTTTTCAATAAATGTAGGCAGAAAGCTATTTCAGATCTACCATGTCACAAGAGTAGAACAAATTTTAAGTTTCGATGGTCAACGATTCGTTAGCGGAAAAGTAATACGGCAAATTATGGTTAATGATCTTCCGTGTAATGCAAAAATTGATGTATGTATGATTGAGCGTAAATTGTATTACGAAGATTTAATGCAAACAAAAGTAAGTGATGAATTTTTTAAGTTACTCGCGCTTTTGTATAAACATTTGGTCTCGTTTAAACAAAGATATGGGTAAGATAGAAAAGGACGTATGACATAACACGGATTCAAGAGGAATAAGTATTATATATATATATATATATATATATATATATATATATATATATATATATATATATATATAGGTTTTGGATACACCACTATTCCACTTGCCTGTCGCACTATTAAAAAAATACTTCATGCCTTGGATCACACAAAAGTATGATGTATGCAATTACTAGCATGTTATTCCCAAAATGAAGAACATGTGTCGTTTTTTAGGGTTTTGTTATTGGTTTTAAAGTGAAACGACTTGTTTTTTTGTATGCAGGAAATTGAACTTTTATTTGTGTGTTGTATATTAAGAAAAATAATTAATTTTACCTGAATGGAGACCGCACGATATTTAAAACTCTGTGGCTGTAAGACTGGCTTATCCGTTCGTGGGTGTAAGCACGTCGCTGCTGTGTGCATTCTTATCGACAATGAGTGTACAGAATCGACAACTGATCAGCTAAAGAAGAGTCATTTCGAGAAGTATAAACAAAGGCTCGACAATACGAAACTTATGTCCTTCCGAAAAACATGTCATCGATCGTAATCGAACTTATAAAATCCACGATGGAGAGAACGTATCAAACGCCATGGAAGATATTAAATGTTTACTGAGTCGTTATGTCAAATCTGAAAAAGAAGTCGCGCCTTAACGTATAATCGCGATGGAGGAAGAAGAAAGACGTCAAAAAGTGGCACGTGTTGTAGTTGCGAAAGTTTATCATCTACAAAATTCGAGAATTATTTATAACTGCTATGAAGTTTATTCGATAGGCTATTTGAAAATGCGGTTAAAAAAGTAACGTGTCCTGATAAGCAGCGAAAAAAATACAACGAGGAAATTGTTGGGACCGAAAAACACTGTTTGGAATTTTTTCTCAGGTCCATAAGTCAATCCGTCTTTTTTGAATGGTTCCAGGAAAGAGCGAAAATAATCACTTATTAAAGCAGAGTTGATCGTATCATAACGAGGACCGAAAACGTTAATATTTTAGCGTCACAATCGAAAAATGAAAAATTTAAAGGAAAGATGAACGAAGCAATAAAGTATGGCATAGAAATGGAATCCGTTGCAAGAATTTGTTTCAGCGCTCAAACTGGCTTACATTAGAGGTATTTTCGGTAGGCCCGGTAATTAACGTACATCACCCATTTCTGGCAACCAGTCCAGCGGGAATAATTGTCAGTCGGGATAGCTTGCTAAAAATAAAATGCCCATTCTCTTGTAAATACACATACATTATAAATCGCGATGCAAGATTCTCAAATGCTCCATATGGTGGAATCGATGATGAGAATAACTTGTTACTTTAAAAAACCGACAGTATTATACACAAGTACAAGTTTCTAGGTACATACTTAATATAAAATGTGTCATTTTTTCATGTTTTCCGCCAAAGATAATGTGTACATAAGTGTAGGAAAAGATGACGATTATTTAAAAGAACATATTCTAAAAATTGAATGATTTTACTTCACGTATTTCCTCCCGTTGTTATTTTGAGGAAAAGAGTAGTATCGAGTCCATGAATGAATGGTTCATAAACATTGTCTGCAAAAATACTTGAGTTTTATTTTTCGGAGTCTTACATATGTTAAGGTTTTCAAATGTAAATACATCACGTCTTTCATATATCTACTTCACGTTGTACATTTTTATACATCTCCTTAATTGTGTTGCATTTCTCACGCTTTTCATTGACTGCCCTGTACAAATTATAAATAAATACATCTGTTGTAACCTTGCAAACCAAATTGCAACTGCAATTGAATGGATTTATGGTAAAAGTTCAACAGGTATTAGCTGTAAAATATTACATAATTTAATTCGTTCAATTGCGCGCTTTAACGTGTATCCTAACAGATGCGATTTTATAAGTTTCCTCGACATTTTCGTTACTGAATTGTGGTTCAGATGCGAAGGGAGGTAACACCAATACTGCTCCGTGTTTCAGTAACTCAGATTTGATCTGCGGGAAACTTTTGTCGGCTTATACAATGTCTCCAGGGTCTATCAATTGCCAAAGTCCGCTATTGTAATAATGCTATCGGCAGCTGGACGTCCATAACCTTTTGATAATTTGGAACCAAAACTGTCTGGTGTATTTACAACAAGATATTTAACTGTAAAACGCGATTTAGAGTTTAAATACAGTAAGGCACGTTGTGCCAGAGTTGGTTGGGTTTCGGTATATATTTATGCGCAGTCGATTATGTATCTGCAATTCGGATATTTGCAAAGTGCAAGTGGCAATTTTTCTTGACACTTTCTTTCGACGGCCAGAAAATCCACGTTTTTGTTTTCGGGGTCAGAGAAGTGGACATTTCAACAAAAAAATTTGAAGCAGTTGTAGGATGTTTGTTGAATGAGGCACCGAGAGCGCAAAACGAAATGAACCCAATTTCATCTTCATGAAAAAAAATTAAAAAAAAGGACTCAAGTGATACTCCGCCCAACTGTATGATCGTCTGATCTGTGTTGATATCCGAGAATCTAGTAAATCCTTGATTTATTATCTCATCTGGTCCACAAGATCTGGTGCGAAAAGTTTTGAGGCTACTAACTACTAATCGCTCATTTTTATTCGGCTTTTTTCAATGAATATTGGTCTGGGTAGACGCTTCAGTATTGCTAACGGAGGAGCAAACTAAGATATTTGCCCCTAGAATATTCTGTTCTTCACTATCGTGCACATCCGTTTGACAAGCAATGCTTATGGGTTCCAGAGATGGGCATACTCGAATACTTTTAGTATCCGAGTAGGAAAATAATACCGAATACATGTCAGATGGATACTCATTTTTTTCGATAATGAATCCACCTCGATTCAGTATTCGTTCTGGTAATAAATAATGAATCCAGTTGGATTCAGTATTCGTTCCGAAAATGAATAATCAATTCTACTGGATTCAGTATTCTCTTCAAAATGAATAATGAATCCAGTTGGATTCAATATACATTCCAAAATGAATAATGAATTCAACTGAATTCAGTTTTCGTTTCAACATAAGTAATGAAACCAATTCGATTCAGTATTCATTCCGTATTCGGATATCATCAAATCGAATAATCTGGAAAAATTGACAGAAAACATGTTTATTCTATTGAAACATTATCGTCCGATTACATTATATTTACCCAAGAGAAATCGCGCTCTTAGTATCTAGTAACTGCAGAAATGGGGGTAGAAATGGGACATAAAATTTGTCCCATTTCCATTGTCTATTTTTCCAGATTATTCAATTTGATGATATCCGAATACCGAATTAATACTGAATTGAGTTGGATTCATCATTTATGTTGAAACGAATACTGAATTCAGTTGGATTGATTATTCATTTTGAAATGAATACTGAATCCAGTAAGATTTATTATTCATTTTCGGAACGAATACTGGATTTAGTTGGATGCATTATTCACTTTCGGAATGAATACTGAATCCAGTGGGATTCTTTATTCATTTTCGGAACGAATTTTAAATAAGTTTCTTTATTATCCACGAATAAAAAAAGATTCGAATATGCCCATCCCTGATGGGTTCTGATATCTTCTCCATCTGTTCCGTGCCGGGTAATGGCGGATTCTTTTCATTTCACCGTTTATCGTATTCGTATTTTCGAAGGAAGATTAAAAAATATTATCAATTACCCATTTTAACATCATTATTTTTTTGTGCTATATCTTTCCCAATTTTCTGAGATTTTCTCGATGTCTCGTTCCGTTTTCGCAGTCGCTCGTGACGAGCTGTAGCTACTTGTGATACAGCCTTTTTATATAAATAGATGGAAATACTGTTGGGAGATAAGACGGCCCGAGTCGAAATTTTTAGCCTCCTCTGAACCCTCGCAGGACCCATTTCTTTTGTAATACATAAGCCGCCAGCCTCCGTTGAACCGACGAAACCTCATTTGTCGAGTTCAGTGCCATGAAGAGACCTCCTCTTGGTCCAGGGTAGCCTCGGCTAGACCTCCCAAACCTTCTCTCGACCCCCAGTTTTAGTGAAACGGGCAGAGCACAGGCCTCCTTAACCTGCTTTCAATCTCAAACTCTTGCCTCGAACCCACCTAACCTGCTTTCGGCCCAAATTCGATATCTCGCCCATCATCATTCCATTGTGGCCTGATCAGTAACCCGTTCGATGACGAAAATAAGACAAAATTAACAAAAATACATCGTCCCCTTATCAAATTATTAGTGCAATATTATTATGCGAAAACAATCAAATTTGCTCAATATCGATTTATTATTATTTTATAGGCAATTCGTAAAAGAATGCTTGTATATACAGTCTTACTCCAATTCTATCGGATTAATGGGCGTTTTCCTGTGAGAAAAAATCTCGCAGGAAAATTCTTAAAAAATGCTAGTCTATCCAGTATAAGCTTACGCGACGTTTTTCGTCCTTGACATTTCTTCTTAAGCCCTCTAGTTCTTGAGTTACATTGCATTATCTAGAATTAGTCTTTTTTAGCAAAAAATGAAATAACATTGCGAAAAAAATCGTACAAAACTTTATAAAAAACGCAAATGGAGAGTTCCTGCTACCCCGTTCAAGTTTATCATGGATAAACGGAACAAACTTTTTTTTCATAAGTCATGCGCCCAATTCTCGATGGTCGAAAAAAACCCGAAAATCAGTCACATATAAAAGTGCGTACCGGGTCGAAAAGAAAATTATAAAAAAATATTTCAGAAAAGCAATATAAAGCTGAATTTATTCCCGTCAAAACGCCGTTCGGTAAATTTGGTTATCTTTTTTTTTACGAAGCTGTGTAACTTTTAGTGCAGCAAGAAATATCGACTGGTGTATCCAAACTTTTAAGCGACGGTATATATTATATAATACTATATATATATATATATATATATTATATTCGAAATATGTAGTTGCATAAATATATTCAAATATACACTACCAGTCAAAAGTATTCGGACACTTTAGATAACTGCAAAACTTAATATCACTTTGGATCATTGCAAACTTATGGTAGAATAATAATTATTTTACGAAGATACTATAAAGCTCTGTATAATTACTTAATTATATAGATCTTTATAGTATCTTCGTGAAATAATAAATGAAATGAATTATATTACTGTAACATTATTTGGCAATTACCCAGCGCTCAAAAGTTTTGCGATCATGTGGAGTGTCCGAAAACTTTTGGCTGGCAGTGTAGATCTAAATTACATATAATGTTGATATCTATATGGAACGTTAGGGTGTTAATTATAGTCTATTTCATGTTCCAAAGGATTGAAATTGTCGGTTTAGAATTCAACCTCATTCGATTTTTTCTTTATTTTTTCTTTTTGTTTTTGTTCGTCTTGTTTTTTTTTGTTGCTTCAATAATGAGTTGATAAATTGCGACGGCCGATTACCGTCGATTTTAAATGAAATGTTTGATTTTTCTTTGTTTTCATTTTTAGCACGTCGAAAATTCAAAAAACATTTCCACGTGTATGCATGAAGCATATTTTTATTTTTTTCCGCTAAATATGATATTAACTAACCGCGTCTATTTGATTCTTTTTTATTTGAATTAACTAGATTTTTCATAGAACCAAATTTTCCCTATTGCATTCCGTTATTAAAATTATTGATTTCAAAAATGTTTATTTATAGAAAATCAATCTATTTAATATCGCCCAATAACTACATATTTTATTTGATCCTAATAAATCTGTGATTCGGTTTTATCAGTTCAACATTTTCATCTGTTCAAAAAAACAATTTAGTTAAGTTCACTGAATGGATCTAGTTATTTTTTTTTAATTTACCTTAAATAGAATTTTCGTAGAGTTAACCATTCTTTTATTTGATTGAACTAACGGTCCATCTTTATTGCAACACGCATATCAAAGGGGCGGGGGGTAGAGAAGGTGGAGAGAGAGGATTTCTATATGTGTGTGTGTGTGTGTGTGTGTGTGTGTGTGTGTGTGTGTGTGTGTGTGTGTGTGTGTGTGTGTGTGTGTGTGTGTGCGCGCGCGCGCGTGTGTGTGTGTGTGTTTGAAAAATCTATAGCATGTTATTCGATGAAACTCTCTAATTATCACAATCATATTAACTAATTGATATAGCTTATGTGATACAACAAATAGTTAGAGGTATTCATTTGGCCTCTTATGCCATATCAGCGACCAAAATGTTATAAGCACTCGGTAGCATAGGGACAGCGGAGCGTAACTAGGAGTAGGTAGGCTAGGTTCAAGTCGCATATAGGGCAAATATTTTCTTCGAAAAAAATCATGTCTATAGGCCAGGGAATGACGAATTACGATAAAAATCCTTGTGGTAAAGCTCTCAATTAAGGAGTTCATTTTATTTTCGATTTATGAAATATTTCATGCATATAGTACACTTAGCTTTACAGTGTACATTGTAAGCAAATAAAGATTAATTTGAATCTCATCTTTATTAATATATATAAATATCTTCGAAAGAAATATGATCGTAGTAGGCTGTGAGACAAGGAAAAAACCTATTTTATTTAAATAGATTCTATATAAATTAATTTTTTTGTTTAGCAGTGTACAGTAGGCCGAAAGGGGGGGCAGTAGGTTCTGCGGGAGCGCTCGAAGTAGGCCGACCTGAGGTTCCGTAGGTTCAATTGTGAGCCTCACTGACCTCCTTTGAGTCAAAAAGTCTACTTTCTGCCATGCCGGAGGTTCATCGAAGGCTCTAACGCATGGTACTTTCAAACATTGTACCCTCCTTTAGATACCCAATAATCCGCTCACGCCGATTTCTGCTCGCCTTCATTTTGTGGGTTGAACGCGACTCGAAAATTTCGACTCGGGGGATCACTCTGGATTGTTGATTTTTGCTACCAACAAAATGTGCACTGCAAATGCGGGTGTTTTTGTTCGGCTCCCTCGGCTTGTTATCTGCAGTATTAGAAAATAATTTTGTGAGGAATAACTAACGAAAAAATTTTCGAATGCATATTACCTAATATGTGACTTGCATAAATAAATTAGGTATTGTATAGAATTTACTTAGATTCATCTGACAGCTTGTATCCACTTTTTTCTTCGGTCAATGTCATATTTTTTTGGGAAAAGAGTAAAATGTTAGTTCAGGACTATTTTGTTCGGAGTTGTTACACCCAATTACACGACAATATCTTCACGCCGGCATGATTTTCGGTATTCTTGAAATTTTTCAACAAATAAAACTTTGGCTTCACGATCAAACAACGTTTTCAATTTAGCCGCGGGTGCGGCGCCACACGGCTGAAACTAGCCGGGTCAGGCGAAACAAGGCACACGCGTAAGTATAGCTTGATAATATTTCTACACGGATAATTGTTATTTTCTTGTTCCTATTTAGGTTTTCATGTACTTGCTCTTTCATTTTTTAGCTGAATATCGTGAATCGAGGCACAGTTTCGAGACCTTGATGATGCAGAAAATCAATCAAGTTCTCGAAATGGTACAGAGAAATCGGACGAACCCAGGTCAACGTAATCAAGTGGTCTCCGTCTTACCACCAATGCCATTTCATTACGTTGCGGTCTTGCAGCGATTCGACGATGATCTTAAAGAGACTGAGGAGATTCGAATATAATTTGTATGTATGCAAGTAGTTTGACGGTACGTTGATACAGCGGCTGTTCACCAATTTAATTATAAAATTGTATGTTCTAGAAACGAAAAATCCAAGAGTTGTAGAAAAACGGTTTAAAAAAACGTAAAACATTGGTTGGCATCCCTCATCGATGACGCATTGGCGCAGAGAGTGGTTTGGGTTCTTGGGGTGGAGGACAAACTGAAGTCGTGATACGTTTAATGACATTCCATCGATAGTACTTGTTAATTTTCTTTTCCAGATGTCGTAAGAAGCGTGTTTCCCGAGTCGAAGTCAAAGGACATCGAAGGTCGTTATTGCTGACTGGAAAAGCGGCAAATATAGCGAGCACTGAAAGGTGAATCGTAACGGGCAGAAAATCAATAATAACTGTACTTTTTTAATAATATTGAATTATATTTCACTTATAATGAACTAGTTAATGCTTTACTTGTAATGAACTAGCCCGCTTCGAAACCAACATAACAATTTCTTATCAATTTCTTTATTATAAAAATTTACTTAATAACAGTCTAGGAACTCTGGAAGGAATGTAGGGAACTCTGGAAGGATTGTGAATGGAAGGAATAAAGGAGGGAATGGTAAAAGGGGAAGGACCCCGTACCTCTGAGGAATACGTATAAAAAAAAATATATATATATATATAACAGTCTAGAATATTTAATATAGCTTAATATTAGCCATATTATGGGTGTGTTGGTCTAGTGGTTAGCGTGCTTGCCTCTCAACCAGAACATCGGGAGGTCACGGGTTCGAAACCCAGTCTCGTAGTCTCGGAGAGAAATAAATATCGGTACGTGTGTGTATGACTGTAGCCCGAGGTTTATTTTTCGACGAAACGCGACTAGCTCCGGAACTGGGAAGCGAACCTGGGACCGGCTATATTGGTACAGGTTTTCCGCACTTTCCCTATACCCATGGCTGAAATGTTATGGTGAATGCGATACAGAGGTGGAAGTCGGCTGCGACCGCAACGTGGGAATGAGGAAGTGGAATGTGGTGGGGAATGTAATAAGGGGAAGACCCCGTACAATGGAACCTACGATGAAAAAAAAGATTACCCATCTTTAATTATTATACGGTAAGCATAGTCGATGAAAGTTTTTGTTGTTGTTGCAAGTTTTTGCATATGCATGCTTACAAAATCCAATTGACACAGAACCGGCCACACTGCTGGCAAAACAATGCAGTTATTGCAGACGAAGTTTCATGAAGATCGTGTCATTTGACGCCATTCGACTTCTTTCTTTTGAGTTTTCTGAAAGTAAAAGTGTATGCCAATGATCCACATGCCATTCCGGAGCTCGAGGAAGCACTTGGACGCATCATTAATGAAATTGGTCCGCAATTATGCCAAAATGTTATTGAAAATTTCGACAGAAGGGTGAAGGTTTGGAAACAGATGCGAGGCGCCCATAATCGGATATTGTGTTCCACACATAAACTCCCTGTTTGTACATTATATGAAAATAAAAATATTCATACTTTTCAAGTAAATAATACGTTTTATTGATACATGAAAATGTCAGACCATTTTGAAACACCCTTTATATACACACACGTTCGTATTGAAAGTAACAAAAAATGTTATCTATTCGTATTATATAATAATTAAAAATGGGTAGTATCAAACTATATTAAATATTCTAGACTATTAATAAGTTAATTTAAAAAATAGATAGGATATGTTATATATATATATATATATATATATATATATATATATATATATATATATATATATATATATATATATATATATATATATACTGAGACATATGGGTCCGTCTCATGCGCGAGCTTCTCCCGAAATGCGAAGGTCAACAATGTTGATATGCCCGGTCATTGACTTCGCTCGATCGCGTTATGAACATCGATCGGAAAAGGTACAAGTAAGGCCATCTCTCGGTGTTCAGTCAAAGGGAGCATCAAGGATTTAAAGGAGTTAAAAGAAGCGGCTAAAATGTTCGATAAAATTGCCTTAATAAAAAATGCTTGGGAAGGGGAACAAAAACGCGGCAAAAGATGGGTATAAAAGGGCCGTCCGAGGGCCGAAAGAGGTCTTCTTCTGATCTGACCCTGGTGCGACTACCTGATATAAGTACTAGCTAGAAAGTGGGGAACGTATCGAGCCAGGGAAATGCCCGGAAAAGGAGGAAGAAAAGGAGCCAAGTTTAGGAAATTACTCACACAGAATCGATAACTGACCTATCCTCTGATCATACTCCAGTTATGCTGATGCTGAGCACTGGTCTAATCAATAAACAAAATCAACCCTCTCTCTGTAACAAAAGAACAGACTAGGATCTATTCGGAGAAAGCATTACCGAAAAAATAAACTTAAATATCCAATGAAAAATGGAGCTGTAATCGATGACGCAACGGAATATTTCACACGATTCATTCAAGAAGCTGCCTGGGCAGCAACACCGGCAATAAACCCAAAAGACAATAGTATAAAATATCCAATGAAAAATAAAATATCCAAAAAAGACTATAATAGTGACACATTTCAAAACAAATTATTGTATTTATCCAACACAAAAGACACAAACTACTCTCTATGGAAAATTACTAAAAATATGAAACGACCACAACACCAAAACCCTCCTATCAAAAAAGAAATGGGAAGTTGGGCCAAAAGCAACGCCGAGAAAGCTGAGGTTTTCGCCAAGCACATAGCAGAGGTCTTCATTCCACTAAATAGCCAAACAGGGAATAACGACGTCGAAATTAGTGATTTCTTGGATTCAGCCCTCTCACTATCTTTCCCCATTAAGCCAATTACCCATCAAAAAACCCTGCGAGTTGTGCTGAAGAAAACCAGTCCAAAAAAACCCCGGCTACGATTTGATTACGGGACAACTACTAAAAGAATTATCACACAAAGGACACATCTTCATAACAAATTTATTTAACGGAATTATTCGTACGTCATAAATCCCGAACCAATGGAAGTTCGCACAAATTATTATGATTCCAAAACCGGGTAAACCACCAAACGAAAAAACTTCATATAGACCCATAAGCCTGTTGCCTATTCTCTCGAAGATCTTTGAGAAACTACTACTCAAAAGAATGAAAGCTGAAATAGATTTAAAAAAAGAGCTTATTTCCGATCACCAGTTTGGGTTTAGAAACAACCATTCAACGATTGAGCAAATCAACAAAGTCTATAACACCATTATCAACACCCTGGAGGACAAGAAATACTGCTCAGCAGTGTTTCTTGACTTACAGCTAGCATGTGACAAAGTATGGCACACTGGACTACTGTTCAAAATCAAACCACACCTGCTTCAGTTTTATCTATTGATGAAATCATACCTAACTGACAGGAACTTCCAAGTACGATACTTACAGGACTATTCAGGATTCTATCCAATCAAATCTGGTGTGTCTCAAGGGAGTGTATTAGGACCAGTATTGTATACGATCTACACTGCCGATCTGCCAATCGGTAGAAACATCACAGCAGCAACATTCGCCGATGACACTGCCCTTCTGGTCACACACACAAAACCTGTAACAGAGTCCAATAAACTCCAACGGTGAGTGAATCGAGTGCATGATTGGATGGAAAAACGGAAAACGAAGGCAAGCGATTCAAAATCCATACGTATCACACTCACGCTAAGAAGAGGCACATGCCTGAGCGTTAAACTCAACAACCAAACGCTCCCTGTGACAAATGAAGTCAAGTTTCTCGGTATGCATCTCGACAGAAAACTTACATGGAATAAACATATAAGGATCAAAAGGAAGGAACTGGACCTAAAACTGAGAAAAATATATTGGCTTATTGGACGAAACTCCCAATTATCTGTATGCAACAAAGCTCATCATCTACAAGACGATATTGCAGTCAATATGGACCTATGGAATCCAGCTCTAAGGGAACAGCCAGCAATTCAAACCTAGAAATAATCCAGATTCCAGTCTAAACGCTGAGAATGATAGCGAATGCACTGTGGTATATCAAGAATACCTGTCTACACACATACTTCAAAATAAACATCGCGTCCAAGAAGAAATAAAAAAATGGAGTACTCATTCTCAGACCCGGCTGGAAACCCATCCGAATCAGTTGGCGACAATTTTAGCCGAGAACAATTTCCGAAGGAAGAGACTTCAAAGATACAAGCCAGGACATCTACTCCAACGATTGAATTAGAAGAAAATTATAATAATAATAATTAAATAATGAAATAAATTAAATTAACAATAAATTAACAATAACGATAAATAAATAAAATAAAACACATTTTCAAAAAATCAAAATAATAAAATAAATAAAATATTGCACGAATGAAACCTGGTATATTCACTCTCTCGGCTCAAATGTAACTCACAACCAGTGGAGCGCCAATGGATCCCCATCTGACTCACACTCTTATTTGCTATAAATCGTCCAAAACTATTTATTGTTATCACCAATAACAGATTGTAGTTGTTAAAAAATAAATTTTAAAAAGTTTAGGAAATTCTCTCAATTATCGAAGGCATGAGTAGTCAATGGGCGTAAGGCCGAACCGCAAGGCTAGAAAAACGACCACCAAGGAAAGTGCCCGAAAAAGTGAGAAGAATAAGGAAATACTCGGGTAAAAGTGGAACGAAAAAGGGCGTCACGTAGAAAATATAAGAGAAAGAAACCCATGAGAAAATTGCGGTCAAATTATTAAAGAATAAAGATATACCGTTGCGAGAATAGCCCAGCTGATCAAACGTCTTAAGGCGGGATATTCATTTAGATAGGAAAAACATAAGCAATATTGAGGGATTTTTTAAACTAAGAAATAATTATTCCACAATTGTAAAACTTTAGGTATACTTTAATAGCATATTTAAGTATATAAAACAATTTTTTTTAATTAATTCATCATCAAAATGGTGGAGCTGTGGCAGAGTGTTACAGCAAGGTAACAATCTGCCTCGGGAGTTGCGAATCGACGTGCAGTCTAGCTTCCCGTAGACTTTGATTTGCAAAAAAGTTCAAACATTTTTTCAGTTAGAACATGTATAGTTTCTATGTGACGGTGATTAAAATAAAGAAAATGCAAATTTGAGAAAATGGGACTTATTTACCAACAAAAATCAACATTTCACGCAACATTTTTGTGAAATATGGATTAAAGAAGTAGTTTTTTTTCAATTTTCAAAAAACAAATTTCGTCATGTAGAAGGTACCAATATTATCAATATTTCTACCAAGTTTCAACTCAATCGGAGTTGAAACGTGTTTTCAGAAAAACACGTTTGAAGTTCACGCCCGCGCCCGCTCCGAATCCGAGCGGTGAGGCACAGCGTTGACGGGCTGTAACGTTTGAAGTATTTCGAATTTTGCTTTGAAACTTTGGGAAAATATTCTACATGTATAGTTCTATCGTTGAATGAAAAAAAAAAGAAACCGATTTTTTTATCGTTGTAAATGTATATCCCGTCTCTAACGTCAAACCAAAATAGAGAAGGAGAAAAAATGAAGCATAACGAGATCGAAAAGGGCAGTGACCGAGGAAGGCCGAACTGTCGAAACTGACAGATCCACGAGTGACACACATACACGAACACACACATTTAAACACGCACAACACACAAGAATTGCGGTGCCAAACGAGCGAGACGCCACCACACACATTCGCAAACCAACACATTTAAACACGTACCAATAAGCGACCAAGGCGACGCACACACACAAATCCAATCACGAAGCGAAACTGCACACACACACACACACACAAACATATGTAACCACTGCGGCGAGCGCAACAAATACACGCACATTCAACACAAACACCGACCAAATTTCAAAACAAAAATC
Source organism: Ophion ellenae (assembly GCA_963210295.1). NCBI lineage: Eukaryota > Metazoa > Arthropoda > Insecta > Hymenoptera > Ichneumonidae > Ophion > Ophion ellenae. Next base: position 15,244,239 of record OY723395.1, read on the forward strand.
GTAAAAGCGGCAAGAGCAAGACGCTCACTCATACACAAATATACAAACAAACACCGACACACTCATACGAATGTAGGGCTATCGTGACCATTGTGAAATAGGCCGGGCAAATTAGCGAAAAAATCGGGAGGCAACGTAAGAGGCTCCGCCTCCCTGAGAAACCCCGAGACCCCGCCTAACGAAGGAATCTCGGGCAAGCGAAGCGACCAACGACGAGATTTAAATGTACAGGCGGATTCAAAATAAATTGTACATAAGCCAGAGAAAGAAGTCATAATGAATCGACAACGCATTGTATGCGACAAAGAGGTCTCCATTAATTCACTCCCTAATCGAGTCCCGAATCCTATAAATTTAATGTAATAGAGAAGTGACCCGTAATACACACACACACACATATCCTTTCGAAGTACCCTTCGATGCTGTTTGGATGTCGTTTTGCCAACCTTATTCGGATGCCTATTGGACGACTCCAGATGGCAGTAGTATCTAGGCATTTTTGTACCTTCAAGGGTATATCTTTCGCAAAGATCGATTTTATAACTTCACGCTAACCCAGCGACGACCGATAACGGTTAACCTTTCGTTGAGGGTTTGTTGACCATTAATAATTGCAGTATATTTAACGATCGAACACAAATAAGTTATCTGTCAAGCGGACATAAGCTGGCAAATCAAGGGAATTCAAGAATTCAGTTGGATAATTAATAACTTCGTCTTGATTTATTACCGTATCGATGGACTTACGGGAGGTTCCCTTCCCTTAGAGTGCCCCCTTAGGGGGGAAATTAAAAAAGCAGTTATAAAATGTCTTGTTCAAACAATTTTTTTGCTATGGGGTGCTAAATTTGTGGTAGTTCATTAGTCCATTCACACATTACCAGTAAATATTCAAAAAAGATATAATGAAACCAATATAAAAACTTAAACGAATGCCCGCTCTGCCCAGGTGGGTAACCTAAAGCGGGCACGGCTTCTGGGTCAAGCAGGCACGAGAGGGTAAAGCGAGCACCCTGTATTTTTTCCTGAGATTAGGCATAAATAAGAAGAAAATAGGGAATCATAGGGAAAACAAATTATGAATGTACCCAAATATTTGATTCCAGACAAATCATTATTCTTATCATAAACGAACAGAAACCAAACGTGTCTTCTTAACAGTCAGTGAACTTTATTTTTTTGGCAATTATCGCAGTAAAATGATCAAGCACCAGGGTAAGCAGTGCATGCATCATGAGCCCTCAATTGACAGTCATTGCATTGAATCCAGTCTTCGGTGGGAGGATCTATATATGGTTCGTTGCATATCATTTTTTGTCTGTATTTCCTTGTCTGTTGATTGTTTTTTTACCTCTTTGGCTTTTCCTTAGTTTTCAAATCCTTCTTAAGATTTTTCATGACAGCTCTCAATTGTTCAGATTGAAGTTTAATTTTTTATCGATATTTTGTTTCTTTGTACTTCATTGATTCTAGTGCTGGTTAAAATCTTACCTTTTTTGGTTCTTGGATGGGTTGTTTTGGGTTTTTAGTATTGATCTATTTTACTCACAAATAGACAAAGCACGATACACTTACCTTGCCTTTCTGGTAAAAACCCGTCGAATTTTTTTTTGCCACATGGGCCGCAGTTGAGCTCGACGACTGTAAGTTTTAAAACGTTAGTCGTATGGAGGATGCCCGCTTTAGGCCGGGTGCTCGCTTTGGGCTCCCTTCACCTATACGTTGTTACTTCAACTGGTTTTTCGTTTTGAATGCTGAAATTGATGGTGTTGGTATCGTTGTTTTTGCCTGCTAATATAGCGTGCACTGAGTCACTGATCGTTTTTGTAATTCTGTGCGACATTTGAGAAAACTTCGTGAATCAATTCGTCGGTGATTGCTGTGATTTTACAGAAGTTTGTTGGCAATGTGATACATTGTGTGGATTCTTCAATTGTCATTTTCCCATTCCCAATATCCAACAATTGTCTTGTGAAACGTTCAGCGGGTGCATCATGTTGTAGCTGTACATGCATATCGGTATTCAAAGTCAATTTCTGTACATCTCGCTATAAAACTGATGATTTGAGACGTACATTAAGTTCAACAGCGGGTGTTGATCGTGGTATAACCGGTAGAGTTTGTCAAAAATCATCAGACAATAAAATAAGTGCGCCGCCAAAGAGCTGTTGATTTTCTCTCAAATCTTTTAGTGTGCAATGAAGCGCTTTCGAAACTTTTTGTGCGCCATAGTACATTCATCCCTTAATGAGTTGACATGTTCGGAGTACTTTACCTGTTCCAGAATTTTTTTGCTATTGCATGTTGGTGTCTCAGTGATTTGCATATTCAACGGCAATTTCAGTGCTGAATACGCTGTTCGGCCACCGTCTAAAAGAGTTACCACAGTTCCAGATGATGCGATTGCCAGTACAATATTATTTCGTGATCGTATGGTTGCCGAAATAAGTGAAATGAGAAAAGTTTTGCCTGTGTCTCCGGGCCCATCTCGGAAATATAATCCGCCGCTTTGGCTTGAATTCATTTGTTTCCTACCAGAAACGGACGATTAGTAGAGTCCGATTTGTTGTTATTTGGTCGTCAAAGCGTGGATATTGAATTGTGCGATACATGATCACGTCACGATCAATGCAGAAAAAGGTGTACTATATGTAATACTTTGTAATACTTTCCAACCCCTTAAGAGATTCTTTTTTTAGACCGACATAAGTCATTCTGAATTTATAGCGAATAGACTGATTAGCAGTTGTAATCGTTTTTTTTTAATGACGAAACTCCCATATAACATTGCACTTCCTATTTTTACCCCCTTGAGGATTGGTTGTACTAATTCAGAAACCTTCGCGGGCATGTGGACAGTAACTCACTAAAGTTTCATTGCAATCGGATGAACGATACTCGAACGCATAGAAGACGAACACGCAAACATTCATTTTTATGTATAAAAAGATAACATAATTATTTTGATAATTTAGATCACACACACACACACGTGCGCGCGCGCCATGGATTATGAAAAGCACGTAGCATTGCCAAACTTTGGTGCTAGTTCGCGATTCTCGAAGCCTCCAAATTAAACGTTACTCAGTACAACTCTCTCTCTCTCTCTCTCTCTCTCTCTCTCTCTCTCTCTCTCTCTCTCTCTCTCGCTCTCTCTCTCTCTCTCTCTCTCTCTCTCTCTCTCTCTCTCTCTCTCTCTCTCTCTCTCTCTCTCTCTCTCTCTCTCTCTCTCTCTCTCTCTCACTGCGGCTCTCCTAGCCGCTATCACACGGATATCGCGCCATCTACGGTAGAAGATCTTGGAACGTTGAGCGGTTAATAAGTATCGTGAAAAACGTTCCCGAGTACAAGTTTGTAAAAAGTGAACACATGGGCGGATACTAAGCCGTAAAAATTGAGAGAACGGAAAGAAAACATTGCTATATCTATATTTCTGGTCCGAGCGAGCGAGTAGTTCGCCTAGTTTGTTTTTGTTTTCGCCAGCAGGCCAGCTGCCTGAAGGAGAATATCTATAGATATACAGGTGGCAAGTAGAGAAGCGAAGACGAGCGTTTAGAAGTGGAAAGTCGCGAATACGGGCGAAAGAAGGCGCGGTGGGGAAGGGGACGGTGAGGAGGGATGGGGTAGGAGAAAGACAAGCCGGTATACTTTATGAACAGTCCTCACATAAATTGTCGTCAACTCGGGCGAGCACGCGCTCGTGGCTCTTTAAGAAATTGCGAAGGATCGCGCACGGGTTCGTGCTAACGTTGAGCGTGTGTGTTATATATACACACACACACATATGTATATATATATATATATATATATATATATATATATATATATAAACGTGTGCGCTTAGGAGAGGAACAGCTTGACTCGAGTGCACCGACGAGTCGTTTCGTTTTTTTTTCTCGCGGGAGTTCGAGGTAGAAACGAAAAAAAAGAAAATAAAGCGCCCGTAAGTGAGAGGAAAAAAGAAACGCGTGGGTAGGGGTGAGAGTGACTCGAACGGGAAAGAGAAGGGGTCTCGCGATGAAACGAAGTGCGCGAGTGTAAAGTTACCGCGGTCTACGGTAAGAGCCGCGAGAACGGACGCAATAGTTTCCTCTTTCGACTTCTTCTCGCTTTTTGCGCTTCATCCCTCAATCGCAACCAGGAAAGCGTGAATGATAACCAAAAACGAGCCAAGAGAGTAATCGAAAGTAGATATATGGTGACATAAAAGTGTTGAGTGCGACAATTCGTGTCGACGAACAAATACAATTTCTCATAGATCGATAGAAAGTCGAGATGACCGCGAACGTTCGCGACTGACACTAAAAATTGGGCTGGACGTCGTAGGAATATTCAAAATATGTGGACATCGTAGGAATAGAACGAAAATGATATTTTTTTTTATTTCGCAAACTTGATTTAGCACCATTAGGCTACGAGAAGAACGTAAACATTTTTAAGCATTCTTATTAAAAATGTCATTCAATGACATCGCAATACCATCGATTTTCACTTCGTCCTTGTGTAATCGTCTTTTTGTGTCGTATGTCTTCGGAAGTGTTGCCGATTTTTCTCGCAAGATAAGGTGAAATATATACAAATCAATTAAACATTACGTTTCTAAGAACGAAAATTAAGTCAACAAAGTAATCGCTGATAAAATTTAACTTCGAAACAACCCATATCGCATTGAAATAAGAAGTCATTTCGAACGGCATTTCACGACTCTTAAATAGGTATTGTATTCCAATTAGGTATGGAATTGAATGAGGGACCATGCATTGACCTCAAATCTCTGCCTGATTACAATTATATTTATTATTCATTCGTCGTACAGGCAAACTTTAACGGACATGTTTCGCGAATTCACCATTATCCTCCTTTATAAAGACTTCCAAAACATATTTCGCGATTTACGTAACATGGAGCGAATTATGCCACGCTTCGGCTTATACATTTTCGTGTTTATATTACCCTAACATACATATTTCGAAACTTTCCCTTTTTTCCGTAAAGAATATTACCACTATATTTCCCGTTTTATTGTAACTCGTAACGAATTATGTCACGCTTCAGCTTATCAAATCTTATTTTATATTACATTAATATTCATCCTTCCATCCCATCGCATTTTCTTCGCACTCGGACAACCTTGCTACAATTAATTTTCTTTTGGCACATTTACGTAATGGTTCTTCGTGTTATTTTGTGTTATTACCGCTCGATCGGAGATGAGCACAATTCACTTACACCAGGTACTCACGCACAAAGTCCCTTTTTCTTTTCTGTTCCTTTGACTTCGATGATCCACTTTTCGAATTGGCCTCGGTTTAGAGGGGATATAGTGGGCACGATTCCTCCGTGGATGACACCCGGTCCTGGCAAGGTGACTTCCGGACCAATACTTAAAAACGGGAGTTAGGCGCACTAATGGAGGTGCTTTCTCCGAATGGACCGTCTCGTAGCCTCGCCGTCGTGTGGGTTTCCTCCGGTATGTCTACCAGTCCGTTGGAATGGACCTCGGGATTTCTTCTGTATCTTGGGCGTGGGAAGTTGGACACACCACGAATGGTGCTATTCCTTTTTGTATTCGCAACAGCGTGCTTTCACAATAATTTCGGCACAAGCCTTATGCGAACTCGGTGCCTTGAATGTATTTTTGATTATATATTATTGATCAGTACGGTGCTTAGGTTGATACTCTCACGGATTTTTGACGAGTGCCTTCTCCACATGCCTCCTGCTCTTATATCTCCTCCGGGGTCTCCTCCATCCCCTCCTCCCTTGTATTCTCGCACGGACGTTGGCGCGACCTGCCATTCCTAACGTCTAACCACCATTATAATAGATCGATATTCACTTCCACATCGATGTAAGTATCGATCTCTTACAGTATATTTTGTAATAATAATCGATCGAAATAACCAAATTATCGTGAATTTTTTATTCTTAATCATTAACCACTATAATTCGATATATGCAATGCTAACATTTGCGAAGCTATGGGGCGCATTTGCGTTTCGCGCGCGAGGAAAGCGCGAAAGAGGCGACGCGAGTGCGACCGCAGCGCGCGCGGTCGTTACATGAAGCGAGTGAGATTTCGTAGCGGGCTATTCGAACTATACTACGCAAAGTCCCACGCGCGCCACTGACGCGCGAGCGGTTGGTAATTGAAATGCGTGACGTGCGATAGCGGGCGATTCGAATTATTCTTTGCAAACTCCCGAGCGCCACTGGTGCCTGGTCGTTGAGATACGAACCATAAATGTGATTTTTTTTCGACCACGATCTACGCACGACCGCCAATGTACCAACTACATGGCATCTCTAAGCGTCCATGAATCAACGCCAAAATGCATCCACTGATCTTTTCAATAAAATCCCTTCACTCAAGGTTAACCCTAAAAACAGGGAAATACAATTTATCCCTCGCACCGAGGCATCCCCGGGAATGAAACAGTGGACAAATTAGCTGTAGACGTTGGCCAGGGCGGAAACCTGGTTAATTTAACCGTAACTACAATCTCATTTGCGAAACAGATCCAACAAATATTAATCAAAGAAGACAAAAAAGAACAGCAGAGTCCTTTTGAACAAAGGCTATACTATATAATAAACTTCGCCACAAAAATTTAAAAAGCACATGGTGGAAAGGTTTGTATATGCAAAGAAAAACTATTACTTCAAAACATAAAATCAGATCAGGCCACGTGGGAGTCAATTAACACTTAGATAGAATACGTTTAATAGGCTCTAAAACCTATAGATGCGGAAACCCCATTCAAGGCATTAATCATGTTTGTTGGGATTGCGAGATAAACAAGCTCAGCTAAAAATCATAAAAACTTCATTAGAACTCGGGCAAGAGCCCCTTTATGAAATACGCAGCTTTTCCTTTTCTCACTCCGAGAGAATCATTATGGCCATAGTAATGTTTCAGACGAGATAAAAGAAAATATTCATCTGATGTATAAGAGCACCTTCTTCCTTAAAACAAAACAATATCCATACCGGTCGTAGGATTCCTTATTCAAACATAAGATATATACATGTATTAGGGTGGCCCAATTTTCAGCGCTATTTTTTCCCCTTTTCTCGCAACCCAATTATCTTCTTGAAAGAAAAGAAATCGTCGCGGAAGCTGCGAGCGAAATGTTCATTTAAAAAATCGATATTTTTTCGTGCATTTCTCACCCATCAACTTTATGCTTTATAATTTTTCAATTGACCTCGCGAAAGGTCTTTGATGAATATTTAGTGGTCATCCTTTTTTCTTTAGAAACAGAGTTTTCAAATTTACCTCACACTTCTAACCCAAGAATTATAATCTTTGTTCTCATAAAATGGTTCTTTACAGTTCTTGTCCGTAAACAAAATTATAGGGCGTTTTATTTGGTTAGAAGTATGAGGTAAATTTGAAAAATCCGTTTCTAAAGAAAAAAGGATTAATTGTTTTGGAAATTTTACAAAGGGTCAAATTTATGAGTGAGAAGAGTAAAAATAAATTTGAGGAAATCCGAAATTTCGAAGCTCTGGAGCGAGAACTAAATATTCATTGGTTGGCTGGAGCTTTCGCGAGGTTATTTCAAAAATTATAAAGCGTAAATTCATAGGTGTGAAGAAGACGAAAAGAAGTTGATTTTTTAATGATAATTTGGATTTGGGCGGCTTCAGCAACCTCTAAATATTTGTTAATGGCTCGCAGCTTTAGCTACAATTGTTTTTTCCTTTAAAGAAGGTAATTGGATGGTGAGAAAGAGGGAAAACAAGAGGGCTCAAAATTGCGCCACCCTAACATATATATACAAACAAAGTCAGAGCAATAAGTAGGAATAAAAGAAGAAGAAAGAACGGGGGTCGTGGCACGATGGTTTCTATGAAGCCAGCACTGACACAGTAGATAATTAATAATAACGAGAAAAGTTAGACCAAACGGCGAATACATCGCCACCTACCGAAACTTGGCCCAAACGGGTAGTCCAGTGGCCTGGCCAGTTCCACCCAAGACGGTGCAGTGGCCAAACAGGAAAAGAAGAAGAAGAAAAGAACTACGTGGCACCGGCCGATCTTCCCATCGACGCTCCAAAGCGCCTGAACATTTTACGCATTCCTATCCGGGCACAATACATTCTTGTTTTCGAATACGCCTCACGAGCAACTGCGCCTGAAGGCATCGAAATGGAAAACTGCCATAAAAAATAAAATTTGCATTTGGTCATTTTTTTATCTTTATTTGTAGCAACAATTTGTTATAGAAAAATACAAAAAACATTAAAGGAATGAAAAGAACACGGTTATACAGCATTGAGTAAAAATCTCTGTGGAACTTGAGATTGTCTTGAATAGACGCGCAAAAAACACTAGTTATTTTTTAAAAAGTATCCAGTAAAAGGTAGTCGTTATTTTTTACGGGTGGAATCCGTTATTTTTATGAAGGAATACTCGAAGGAATGCTCAAAACTGATCTTAAGTAATTTGTTGTCATTTTTCCCGAACGCATGGCCCGACTTCGATCGCGTCATCGATCCACGATACTATCAATACATTATCTGTACTTCGTCTTTTTCCCTCAAAATCCATTTTTATATTATTAAAAGTGTTTTTCAGTATTTATAGTGTTTATAGTCTCTGAAAGCTCTCCTCGTTCAGAGCTCGGCGTTCACAGGCTTCCGACATTCCAGGGTACGTTTGGCAGTCCTCGGACCACCAGCGCAAGACTCAAAGAGAGGCTGTTTCCATTTTTGGAAACTGTCTGGTCCACGGTCGTAACTCCGACACTCCCAAACATTTCAGGCTATTGACTGATGTGCGACAAATAACAAAGATCGTTACGACTCGTAACGAAAGTCTAATAAACTATGCCAAGTCAAGATTACGACCCGTAGCGGCTGCCAGGGCAAGAAGCGCAGTGGAGCGGGCCGGAGTTCCGTCAGGCTTATATTGGTAGAGCAAGGATTGCGAAGGAGCAAGGGCTGATGAATAGTAAATCGCTGCGTGGAAACTTTTTGTTGCAGCACGACGCTGCGATTGCGAGTGCGTATCGAGGTAAGAAGAAAAAAAAATAGTCGCCGTCTTTTATGAACAAGATCCGAGGAGAGTTAACTCTGCGTGTGTACACTATATTTTTCAAGACGCGGTGTGTACACTGAGCCTTTCAGGGAACAGTCGAGTTCTGAAAGTTTATTAGGCTTTCAAAAAATTTGATAAAATTCTGGGTTACTTTTTGAAATGTCTACTCCATGGCCCAGAAGATACCAAAGCCAAAAGTTCAAAACCGTTGTTAATAAAAATTGAAGAATAGTAAAAAAAAGCGGAAAAAACGGAATTTGGTTAAAAAAATTCGTTACTCTACAATAAACAAATATTTTTTAAAAACGGTTATAGGCTTTTATAGCTTAGATTATGAGTTTTCAAAAGAATATAGTGTCTTTGGCGTGGGCTCTAAAAAGTTTGATTATCTAAGCTCCTGAAAGTGGGGAATAATTTACGGATTCAGGCATTTCATAATAAACGGAAAGGTAATTATTTGACACAAAATGAGTTGTTATTGTTGCAAATACAAAAATTATGGAATATTAATAATAATTAGTGACAAAATAGGAATTTGCAGTGCGCAATTGTGGCAAACGTGCGTTCGATGATCATCGTAAACTGGCGTTTCGCACGATGCCCAAGAATACATTGTTTTTTTGTTTTCTTCATGAACTTCTGCTCCATCGGCTTCATTTGAACTTTCTTCATCGTAAAACACGTCAGGGCGCCGGTCGCGTAAATTGTTCATAACCTGAGATGCACTTCTTTCGCCCATCTTCAAAAACTTTTAGAACAAAAAAACTTATTTCAGTAAAATCATGGAATAATAAGAAAAAGCAAGAAAGTAATGGAAGCAAGAAATAATAAAGCAAACTTTATTTTCTATAAAGACATGGAAAAACAACGGACTTGTAGGCGAAAAATCTAAAAAAAAGGTCTTGTTTTTGAGATAAAAGTCCGTAAAGAATAGCCAAAACAGCATCAAACTACCTAAAACGTTTATTTTAACCATGAAAAAACGGAAAAACCATGAGAAAAGCAAAAAAACTGGATTCACTTACCTTCGAAAATGCTGACGCCGTGTGTAGACTGACCCTTTTAGGGAACGGACATGAATTGCATTGGTTGGCGTTTGCAAACAACCTGACAGACCTGGGCGTCCTTGGCGCCTTTAGTCCCCACTGCTACCTAGATATTGGGGGGGGGGGGGTAGCCGAAGCCCGCCCACTATTCATGAGAGGGAATTTTGAGTTTCAAACTTCGACCGTTCCTTCAAAGACCCAGCGTACACACGCAGTTAAAGTTCAAACGGTCCGATAATCTTACATGAGTGATAATTATTTAATTATATTTGATTCTCTAACTGTGAATGGTGTATAATATTTATTGAAATTATGATCTACAATTAGGTTTATATAATAATAATAATATTTGGATGTTGAATAAGTTCCCGCTATTTGATCGTGAAAGTTAATACTTTATTTTTAAAAATTACCAAGAAAAGGTCACTGAAAGTATTGTCCATCGCTAGCTACTACTTTTTCCCATCTTTCTGGTAGCATTTTCATTCCACGTCGGAAAAACGACACGTCTTTTGAGGCTATCCGAGAGTCGAGCCATTTTTTTACATCTTCATAAGAATGGACGTGCTGCTAGCCAGGCTATGTGCCATTGATGGGAACAAGTGATAATCGGAAGGGACAATGTCTGGTGAATACGGCGGATGCGGTAGGCCTCCCCATTCAAGCGTTTTCACGTAGGTTTACATCGGTTTTGTAACCTGTGGCCGAGCGTTGTCATGCTGCAAAATCACTTTGTCTGCTTGTATAGCAGCCGTTTTCCTTCAATGCTCGGCTCAACCACATCAATTGTAGTCGATAATGATCTCCTATGATGGTTTCGTTCGGTTTGAGCAGCTCATAATAATCTACACTCAGCTGATCCCACAAAATGCAGAGCAGAAGCTTGAAACCATGGATATTCGGCTTTGCCGACGATGTTTATGCATGGCCGGGCTTACCCCACGACTTTCTACGTTTAGGGTTATCGTAGTGTATCCATTTTTCATCGCCAGTCACGATACAATGCAAAAAACCTTCCCTCCTCTGCTTTTGAACCAGCTGTTTACACGTGAAATGATGTCGTTCGACGTCTGTCGGCTGCAACTCGTACGGTACCCAATGTCCTTGCTTTTCAATCATTCCTAATGCTTTCAAACGTTTCGAAAGTGTTGTGTGATCAACTCCTAATGGTTTTGGAAGTTCAGCTGGCGTCTGGTATGAGTCTTTACAACGTAATGCCTCCCATTCTTCACCTTTAAACTTTTTCGGTTCGCCAGAGCGTTTTTTATCTTCAACATCAGTACCATTATTTTTGAAGCGTCTAAACCAATGGTACTCTGCATGTTGTTTCCGACAGAGCATGTTCGCCATAAGTCTCAATAAGAATTCGGTATGCCTCAGACGCAGATTTAAAAAAAAACCAAGTAGTCCAGTGAAATTCTCCGCAATTACCTTTTGTTGGTACGAAAGTTGAGATGTTTAACATTATGAAAAAGAGTTGTTTGCACTTCGGCGACATGACATACACTGAATTTCAAGCTTGCTTATAATACTTTTTTATAGATGCGTTACCATCTTAAACGACACACACGCAGTTCTGGTAACGCCATTTGTTGGCAAAGAGCGAGAACTTATGAGACATTCCAATAATGATATACAGATGCAGATATATATGAAGTTATAGTTCAAGCTTTGTCACAATTCAATCACGGGGTTAGGCTACTGTGAAAATGATGAACACTCGTTCGTCGCTTGAGGCAACTCAAATTGAAGAGGAAGTCCCAGATTGAAGGTAAACTTATGATTGCAACGATAGAACTGCTAGTAAAACTTTTAACCCGTCTTTCTCGAAACTATGTTTTTCAAAACGGTGTGATTTCTCGATATCTAATGAATGGATTTACTTGAAATTTGGGACACTTATTCAGTATAATACTACTTCGGTCTTAAGCGGTGTACTGGTCTAGTGGTTAGCGGGCTTGCCTCTGAACCAGTACATCGGGCGGTCGCGGGTTCGAATCCCAGTCTCGAAGGCTCGGAGAAAAATTACTACGAGCGTGACGTAGCTCCAGTTCTACACGGATGTCACGGACATGGACAGGTAGGTGTGTGGGTGTCGTGTGTCTATGACTGTAGCCCGTGATTGATTTCTCGACGAAGCGCGACTAGCTTCGAATAGAAACTGGGAGGCGAACGTGGGACCAGCTGTATTGGTATAGGTTTTTCGTAGTTTCCTGAAACCCATGGCAGAAATGTCATGGTGAATGCGATACAGACGAGGAAGTCGGTTGCGGCCTCAAGGTGGAGATGAGTAGTGGAATATGGTGGGGAATAACACAGAGGGGAGGCCCCGTACAATGGAATCTACGATAAAAAATACTACTTGGGTCTTGATTGACGTTTGTCTTGTTAACATTTTCTTTCATTAGTTATTAATAATTATGATGTCTTTTTTCGTTAAAAAAATGGAAAGGAAATAAAATAAAAAAATGTTAATGACTGAAACTCGTGACAAAAAAGCTCGGCCAAGTCTTATTGATAGCCAATATTATCCTCTATTTGAAGGAAAAAACTCTTTTTTTTCTGTTCCAGATCAACCGGGTGTCCAAAATTCATTACACCGTTGATCCCTCACATTCAACGGTTCTTCAGGAGATCATTTATAACTTTTTTATCTATCAATATTTTTTTTCATGAAATTTGGTACTGAACTTCGCTAATGTATATATAAATACATGTTGAAACGATTTTTCAATCATCTTTCTTATTCCTTAGAAAATATATATTTTTTTAAATAACCTTGATTTTCGATCGTTGCAGTAGCCTAACCCCTAAAATACGAGGAATATCCCTCAAACCGAACACTATTTTTTCGGCACCTTCTAATGGAACATATGGGTCATTGGCGTCCGTGACATATTTAACAACTTTATATGTTACAACATATTCTGAAAAAATGCATAGGTGTTCTTTGTAGTTTCAACTATGAGTTTATTCAACAATAAGATTATAACATTAATTTTTGAGTATTAATTTAATCGTTATAAAAAATGCAGGAGATTCACCGTAATGTTGAAAAATTCATCATTTTTGTCAAGTAACTTTGAGTTACCTTGAGATGATGTACATTCAGGAAAAAAAATATGGCAGGCTTTGGGAATTACAAAAGGGAATGTATTTTAAGGGTTGAATATCGGTAGTTAGTATGGACACTTATAGACAATAAAATTGATAATAGATGTAAAATATTGATGGATGAATTGAAAAACTTCCGAATCGGAAAACTTATCACACTCCTCTTCCGCTTCCTGGTGATATTCTTCTTCGATACAATCGTCATCCTCGGGCTTTACTCCGTCGAAATAGTCCACGACGTGATGCCCTAACATCTTCGCTGGTTCTCACATTCATTTTCGCTTTTGCTTACTCAACACCTTCATGAAAATTTATATTTTGAGACCAAAAACAGATTCATAGAGAAAAAAATGTTTTCGCGAAGTCGGATTTTACATACGTTTCCTGAACACGGGTCGTTTGCGTCCTCGACAGATTTTTACGGCTTGCCAGCTAGAGCTAAATTAACCGATTCCGGCGGGTGAACTACCCCTATCCCAAACTTTTTTTTACAGAACAATACGAACGCCCCAGGTAAACCGACCTTCAAGGGGTACCCCATTGTTGACATGTCGAGGATGAGAACGACCCATGTGTTCGGTTCGAAGGATATAATAATATATTTATGATATATTATAAAAGTACTATTAATCAATATTATATTGTATTAAAAGTGTATGAAATGTTTATTTCGTACAGATATTCCCATTCGTTGCAATATTACATTACCGAGGATACAATCGTCACATACTTATGGGGTCGAAGTGGGCATCGTTAGAATGCAACGAAAATTATTTTCATTATTATTTATAATCATATTTTGCAAATTTCGGTTGTAGATCGGAAGATAAGAATTTTCAGTATCGCGTGTTTTTCGTAAGATACATCTGCCGAAGGAAATTTGGATAATGTTCCCAAAAGGTCCCCCCTTTGATCGAGCTGAAATTTTGCATATACCTTCCTTTTGATATTCGAAGAAAACCCCTAAAAGGATTTCCGCGACTAGCAATAGTTTTCGAGATATAGAATTTTGAAAGTTATTTATTTTACTACGTTCCTTCTATATCTATACTGAAGAAGTTCAGTTCCGGCTATACCCATGTATGTGATCGCGCTCTCCTCTTTGTTTCGGTTCTTTGTCTATGGAAATGGAATGTAAAACATTCGGACAAAGATCCATTTTCCGAGCTATTGAAGGACATAAATCGCGCTTACCCAGATAAATGAAGTGTTTTAAGCCTCCCACAGAGCAGCCATCGGAACAAAGGAGGGAGTACAAATATAACGTGTATGACAGTAAAAAAAACCCGAAAAATAAAAAAAAATCCGAAAACCCCAAAAAAAACTGACTAAAAAAAAGAAAAGAATTAAACTATTTCAAAAACCCAAATAATGTCAAGTACAAAAAACCGAAATAAAATTCAGAATTAAAAAAAGAACGACGAAAAAGATTGAAACGTGAAAAAAAAAATTAACGAGTTATTAACTGTGAGAAGAAAAACCCAACCCACGTTTCTGGGTCTATCTCAGGATTCCATGCACAGCACGATTCCACATGCACACCCGAGGCATAATAGAACAGCGGGGTGTGTAGAATACTGGTGTGAGCGCGGGGTACCGCGGGAGTACTTGTGGAATCGTGGGACGCGTGGAATACTGGTGGGTGGGTGGAAAACTGGCGTGGCGCGGGGCACCTCCCGTGTGCGTGTGCAATGGTGGGGTGCGTGGAACACTGGCATGACGTGGGGCATCTCGGGTGTGGGTGTATGTGTGGAATAGTGGGGTGCGTGGAATACTGGTTTTTGGATAGTGTTTTAATTTTGCGATTTAAATTTTATCTCGCTTCAGCATGGCCGATTAGTATCGGAGACAATTTGTACAAATTGTGGGTTCCATCTATGGTGGAAAACTTCAGCGAAGGACCATGCAAGATTACCGCGGATAAAATAAATAAAAAGTAAACGCTATAAACGAGCAGCGAAATTCCCAGTAAGCCTTCGTGACCGGCCCCGTAGCGACGGCAAGTAAAGTAAGCGTAAGATAGTAACGTGAGCGAGGGAGAGTTATCGCGTTAGCTAGACGAAGATCCACACAAAGCGGAGATCGCGGTCACATATATAGGTATAGCCAGAACCGAGTCTTTCGGTATAGATGGGTATAGAAGGAGTATAGTAAAATGAATAACATTCAAAATTCGATATCTCGATAACTATTGCTAGTCGCCAAAAAAATTGTTTAGGGGTTCTCTTAGAATAATAAAAGGAACGTCTGTACAAAATGTCAGCTCCATCAAAGGGAAGATTTCAGAACCATACGCGGACATTTGAGATAGAAAAAAAAAGATCCATTTTCGTTGAACTTCAATGAAGCAAAATTCAGCGTGATTTATATGTACAGGTCTCCAAAACGAATTAATATGAAATCCAGTCGTAAGAGGCGAGGCCGCTGCATGCAAAATAATAAATTCAGTAGCTGATGTTCCCGGAGAGCCAGATGAGGATAAGGGTCATGAGGTTCGATCGCGAAAGAAACAGCGGACAGCCCCCCCCCCCCCCGCCAGTGACAGTGGTTGATCTTTCGGCAGGTCTCGCACGTAGCGGAAACAGTCCAGGACACCGACCCAGACGGTATTTCCAAAAGGCTGTATGACGCTACAATGATAAGAGGTGATGGTAGAATAATAAGAGCTGACGATTGCAACGTTATTGCAATTTTTCCACTATATGAATTTGTTAGGATTCCTCTGCAGAGCAATCGGCTTGAGGCAGCTCATTTATCATTAATATTATTGGGAGTACAAAAAAGTCTCCGCCATTTGACAAAAGACGGCCTCTCCAGGAGATTATGGTTGAAATTGTCAGATGTAAAACGTCATATCGTAAGGTTGGACATCTGGCAAGACCATAACCTTGAAATATTAGCCATTTTGTATCAGCATCGCATAATTTGTTTCGTGCGAAAATGTCGAGTTTTGAGCCGAATAAGCGTCATTTGCGAGAACTCTTGAATTTGGCACGAGTCTCCCTCCAATAATGCTTTCAATTGCGCGTCTTCGTTTCGGCCTTCCGCTGCGTTCTTTGTCTTTGACGTCAAACTCATCGCTCTTAAACTATTGAAACCACTCACAGCTTCTCTCACTTAAGGCCTTAGGCCACAGTAACGAGTATAAAATAATGTGCGAATTTAACCATTTTTTTCGTATGAAAAAGTGCTTCACTCCTAAAATTAATTACACATCTATTTAGTATGAATATCAAGCTGTGAGCATTTTTTTTTTCGATGTACAAAATGGCCACTACTAATATTTTCTTTTGTTATCTTTTTTAGGCCCTCCGCGGCGTGACATTTAGCACTCACAATTTTTTACCTAGAACAAAAAACAAAAATTCTCGTCAATCTACATTAGAATACCTAGAAAAGTACGTACGAAATTCGAAAAATATTGTTTTATTAAAAAATTGTAGGTATTTGAACTGGAGAAATAAATTTTCAGTGAAAAATTTCGTTATAACTGCTCATAAACTGCTCATAAAATGAAAAGTTTTCGATTAATTAGAAATTCCGTATGTACTTCTCTGCGAAATGCAATTAGGAACATAACTTTTAAATTTGAAGTAAATCGAGTAAAAATTGTTGAAGTTATTTGTCACGCTAATTGGAAAAAAGCTGTTTCGAGAAGTTTCGCGTAGTCGGCCATTTTGTACATCGAAAAAAAAAAATATTTTCTAACAGCTTGCTATTCATACTACATAGATGTGTAGTTAATTTTATGAGTGAATCACTTTTTCATACGAAAAAAATTGTTAAATTCGCAAATGATTTTATACCTGTTACTGTGGCCTAAGGCCTTAAGGTAGTACGAGCGCGCAATCTGGATTTCTATAGATTTTGTTCAAATTTTAACCAGACATTGTTCATATCATTATGCATGTTTGAGTGAAATTACAGAACAGTCGACTATTTAGATTGAGAGATAATGGGTTTTAAAATTGCAACTGTTAACACTGCCGGGTCTGCATTGAAATTAACACCGCATAATTTTCCGTAAAAAATATTTGTCCCCTATAATAAGAAGACAAATTGCAACACCGCATCGTTCCACGTATCCAAATGACATGAGTTTGCGCGGAATATCCAAAATAATACTGCAACATCAATTTTTATTTGGAAGTAATTTTTAATCGAACAAAGTTTTTAATTAGTTATGAATGAACTAACACTTTTATTTGTTAATGAAGATAACATAAACAATATAAAATGTTAATATTTATAATACAATTTTTTTTTATGACAACATTTTTTTACTTTAGGAACACGATAATTATTTTTTCTTGAAATATTGAACAATACTGTTCTCCGGTGGTGCCATATGTCTTCTTATTTTAGGGGACAAATATTTTTCGACGGAAAATTATTCCGTCTAAATTCAATGCAGACCCTGCAGTGTTAAAAGTTGCAATTTTAAAACCCATCATCTCCCAATCTGAATAGTCGACTGTTCTGAAATTGCACTCGAACATGCATAATGATATGAACAATGTCTGGTTAAAATTTGAACAAAATCTATAGAAATCAATGTTGCGCGCTCGTACTACCTTGAAGCAACCTCACCGTATGCTTCTACAAGCAATCGATGCGTCTCAGCTGCAAATTTCTTAAAATTAAAGAAGTAAATAACAGTTATAAAGTTCCCGCAAATGACGCTTATTCGGCTCAGAACTCGACATTTTCGCACGAACAAAAATTTGTGATGCTGATACAAAATCGCTAATATTTCAAGGTTATGGTCTTGGAAGATGTCCAACCTTACGGTATGACGTTTTACATCTGAAAATTTCAACCATAACCTCCTAGTGGGGCCATATTTTGTCAAACGGCGGATACTTATTTGTATTCCCAATTATACAATATTTTATAAATACAGTACTTATACAGTTATTTTATAAATGAAAGATTTGTCATTAATTATTATAATTTTGTATAAATTATTGTCATTAATTGAAAAATTATTTCCGAACGCTTCGAGTTATTTTATTTTGCAAATATTCTGGAGCCTGACTTTCGGCAATAAATCTTCTCGGTGAGAAATTTACAAACATCGATTCGGGATAACAATAGCGACGAAAATCCAACATGAAGTAACGATCGATCGACCTTTTCGTCAGCAAGAGGCACAAAAATGCGAGCCCTGCATATTTTTCATTTTATAATTCCATACGCGGGAATACAATCGATTAATATTCAAAAATGTTTTTGTACAGAGCCATGGAGGGGACGATTGGATGGCCGTGGTTTGGAGACCCGCGAATAATGACGAATATAGCATTTATGGACGCGGGATCAATGATACGCACGCGAGAATTCCACGAGAGCAGGCGCTATACAACGCGAGATGACTCTCCGCTGGCGGGGATGACGATCGGATCGCCAATATTTGACAATTACGAAATATGAGTTTACATTTAATAATTGCGGTAAACAACGACGGACGTGGCGGTCGCGGTGAGTGGTAAACGCTCTTGGTCTCTGTCCGTCTCTCTCGCTCTCGCCACTCGTTGGGAACACGCTCCCGCGACAACGGTTTCGCGTTTCCGCCGGCGGTGGTTTTCACCCCCGACTGCTGGAAGCGGGAGGGAGAGAGAGAGAGGGACTATGATCATCCTCCTGTCCCCGATAAATGGGCGACGGGAGACTGTAGCAATTTTATTTTCCAACTGATTCACTCTGGCGTTCACGAGGCTCAATGAAAAATCGATACGTTACGTAAATGCGGTAATATCGATTACAATCTATATATCCCGAAACGCAGATTGTCAGGATTAGAGCGGAAAAATATTTTCCTAGTCTTTGTTCGTACAGATTCACTTTCTCATTGTTTTGTTTGCTTTTCGATCCTCGATTGTTGCAATCCAATTGCAATCTGCGCAACGAAACCCTCCGACGATTTTTGCCGCAGTTTTTTTTTGCCTTGCCCTTCCATCTCCCGTAAATGGGGGAGAAAAATCGAATTCAGTGAAACTATTCGTAGATTTTTTCGCACGCGGGCTAGTGAAAAAAAATCGAACAAACCGAAACAAATTCTCCGTCGATTTTTCGCAGTTTGAGGGGCCAGTCCACTTTGCAGCCACGAAAGAAGGCCATTTTTGCGATTTTTTTTGAGGATTTTATAAAAGATATGAATATAAAAGTTATTGGGCTTGATAAATAAAGTCTTAAAATACATTTTAATAAAATTTTATTCATTTTTAAGTACAAAAACTATAGTTTAAGGGGTTACCCCCACTTGCGATTTTGAAAAAATCGATTTTTTTTATTGCATTTTTTTGAAGTATAAGTATCTGGGAATATGTCCTGAAAATTTCAAGTCGATCCGAACAAAATTGACTGAGATATGAGCGTTGAAAGAGAAGAATCCGCGTTGAAAGAGAAACTTTAAACGCGTTTTTCTCAAAATGGCATTTCTAAAGTCGGTGACCAAGATTACTCGAACACTAATGAACCGATCTTCTTGAAATTTTGCAGGCTTATTTAATACATAAAAATGTAGGCTATAATCGTTCGATTTTTTTTGCGCAAAAAATGGCCGTTTTATAGCCAAATAACGGCCGTTTTTTTTTCGTTAAAATCGAACCATTAACTTTGACTGTCCGCCATTTTGTGGAAAATGAATATCTTTTAAAATCCTTCGATTAAAGACTAGTTTATACTTATATTTGACTAAATCCATCCGCATTTTTTTTTCAGATGATCGACTTCGCCTCAATGTTGGTCACCGCAAACCGTCTATATAAAAACATTATTTCATTGACGGCCATTTGCCACTAAACAATGTAATATTTTTCAATAAAAAAATTACTGAAAGTTATTCAAGATGTGTTCTTTGAGATGGCATATTGATCGATTAAAAAAGTTTTGCAGTTTTCTTTTAAAAAATTCATGAAAAAGGCCTTTTTTGGGCTACAAGTGGGGGTAACGTCTTAACGTAACGCCTGAAAAATAGGTGGGCTAGGTAGCTCCATCATAACTCGGCAGCGGCTTGTCGGAAACAAAAAAATCAATGTCCATTAGATTCAGTATGACACCAGCTACAAAATCACCCTCGGATATAAAGTTTTATCAAAATATAAAAAAATAGCTGATGAAAAACGAAAAAAGTAAAAAAACGCGTTTTTTTCGCAGTTTTTCGCAAAAAAGAGTAAAAATAAAAAAATTTAAACCATCGAGGGTCTCCGTGCGGAAATTGAACTAGGGCTTTGGTCGGGCCCATATAGAATTTCCCTAACTTTAATAGGGCCCCAATCGGGTAGCCTCACATGGGCCCTTAGTGACCGGTCACACTTTGCTACTGAGGGCCATTAAAGGCAGAATAATGAGGGCCTTCAAGGATGCCTGATCGACGCCTCATGTAAGCCATGGTGTGCCCATAAGCTATCCCTGTCAATGGATATGCTCACGTGTATGTAAATGTATGTATTTCTGCGTATATGTGTCCGTTTATATAAGGTCACGATACACTGCCAAATTTTTCAAATTTATTTAAATAGGATCTATTTCAATGAGATAGGTTTTTTCCTCGTCTCACGGCCTACTACGATCTTATTTGTTTCAAAGATATTTTTTTATTCGTTTCAGCTATTCTTTTTAAATACCAAATATATTCAAATCGAATAAATAAAGATTCGATTCAAATAAATCTTTATTTGCTTACAATGTACACTGTAAAGCTAAGTGTACTATGTGCATAAAATATTTCAAAAATCCAGAATGAAATTGAGCACTTAATTGAGAGTTTACCACAAAGATTTTGTATCGTAATTCGTCATGCCCTGGCCTTTCGGAATGATTTCTTTTCGAAGAAAATATTTCACCTATATCGGTATTGAACCTAGTACCTACCTACTCATAGCTACGCACGCTGCCCCTATGCTACCGAGTGCCTGTAACATCTTCGTCGCAGATATGGCATAAGAGACCAAATTAATTCCTATAATTATTTGCTGTATCTCATAAACAATATCAATTAGTTAATATCATTGTGATATTAACTATCACAACGCGAAATAATTTTTCATATGGAAAGTATTCGGCGAAAATAGTCACTATAAAAATGTAAAAAAAACCGAATGGGTTTGTTCTAACATACGCGCGTGCATCACTCCATGAGTGAATAAGGCAATAAGAATAATATGTAATTTTTTTGAAGGATTTGTAAATGTAATATATAATAATTTTTAATGCCCTCACGTTTTTATCGTGTTTTTACCTATTATCGAATAATTGAGTGTAGTAATTAAAATACCACAAACGATTTAGTCCAAGCTATGTATACTGGTCCGTTTCCTATAATGCCCAAACCTGGCCCTCTTGTGGCAATCCCTGTCGAGATTGCCATAATAGGACCTGCAAAGGCCCTTATTATGCCAACCCCTGTCGGTATTGCCATATAAGGGCCTTCAGGGGCTTATTTTTCATTTTGTTGCGAATCATGTTTGCATGTGGTTCAAATTTCAAGACAATCGGTTTATTAGTTTTAGAGATACGATGAAGCTAGAATTGAAAACGTTGTTTCGAGAAAAAACGCGTTTGAAGTTTATGCTACGAAAAACTCTTACCTAAACTCAATCGGCAATTCCTGCAGCGTACAAAACTCCTTCTGATTGCTCATCATCGTCGATTTCTTCAAGTCTTGCTTACTTTCGATTTTTCGAAATTTTCAAAGTGGACTGGCCCCTTAAGCACTGAAGCCACACCAGCTGTCAAAAAAGGCTAATTTTGAGAACGTCTTTCAAACAAGTACAATGAAAGCAGTAAAAAATTGAATTGGAAAACTGTATTATACATAGTTTCAGATTTACAAACATTTCTTGTTTGTAATTTTTCAGTTTTGAATGCAAGGGTCTAAGACAGCGTTAGGAACCGTACGACAATTATCGTACATATGCGACAATTCCATGCCTACGTACGATGTACGATAGCGCATTATTATCGTACGGAGATTGTGCGATCATTTCCATCATTATGCAAAATGTGCGAATTTTTTCTACTCGTACGCTGATGGCCAATAGAGCAATAGCAAATTCGATTTTATAAAAATCATTGGCTTATTAGAGCGCCTGCATATTAGACGCATGAAGACGTGCTGCCGTGGTGCGACTGCAGCGCTTTCTCAGATAATGCAATATACATGCCGTCTCATTGGTTACCATTTGCATAAATACCTAATTTTTTATTTTTACGTATTTCGAAAGTGCATTTATCAAGTGTAACAACTTTTATATCAACATCTAAAATATAAACCTATCAAAAAAAAAATTATGAAAACAGGCTTTTTGAGCGTCTAAAGTGAGAAGACCCCTAAAGAAAGATCGAACTAACATTTAGCGATAGAAATTTTCGATTCACCTTCAATTTGCAATATCAGCACCTTACATTTGGCCTTCCAGATTAGCATTGTTCTCTTCCCTTACTTTTCCGAAAATTCGAAAATGCTCGAGTGGCTTTATCCGCAAAGCGAAAAAAAAAATCAATGCAAAAATGCAGTGTACTATCCAGGACCTTGGCTGGGTGGAGGGAAAACATTCTTTTAGAACCTGTGCAGTGCTCAAGTTTCGGGAGGAAGGGAAAATGCACGAAATTTGAAAGAAAAATGATTGATGACTGGTCGGGGTTAATTCCATGATAGATATGACGAGGAGGAGTATGTGTGCCCGTGTAACGGAAATGAGGGTTTCGAAAGCTAAGCCGGCAACTGGCGAACAGCTGCATTCGTGATTGCTTGTAATTAATATCAATCAATGGATATTTGCATCAGATTACGAGCCGGTCAGTCAACGAACCGACAAGGCTTCAAACACTATATTCTCCCTCTCGCACACATCACCGGAGCTTTTGGCCACTTCTGGATCGCGCAAATGTCCGTTGCCCCTGGAGTACCTCTCTCCCTCTTTCTCTCTCTCTCTCTCTGTGCAAGCATCGCCTATCGTGCCTTGAACGAGGGTGCGCAAGCTTGCTCCCGAAACTAAACCAACCCTCTCCCCTCTCTTTTCCTCTCTCCCTCGGCCGATCGGACTGCATTTTGGACAAAGCCCGCGAGAGCGCCACAGCTCGTGAGCCCAGCATTTGACAAAAGAGTGAGGGAGAAAGAGAGAGAGAGAGAGAGACCGAGAAGCTCCAAAACGGATTGAACGAAATTAGCCAGCGTAATCGAGTCCCCCCGAATCGTTCTCTGCCACTCGACGTATATATTATACACCACGAATTAGACCATTCGCGTCTCTGTACCGACCATTTTACGAATTCAATTTGCCCACTGCCATTATCTCGACGTGCCTCGCCCCGACAAGCCTCAATTTGTCATGATAAAGAGGAAAAAAAGAGGAACAAAAAAACTGGCGGGATAAACGCGGGGGGAGATTACGAAGTTTCGCGTTCTCGTATGTGGAATATCGATTACGAGACTTTAACGATTTGTCTGGGACGCGTGACAAATTCACGCCAGTTATATATCTCATGCTGTTAAATTTCGTACTCGTTTTTTCAGACCCCCCCCCCCCCCCCCCCCCCCCCCATAGTGCACCGTCTCGCTCGCGGAATAATTTCTCGGCGATTCGGTATACGGTGCGATCGAGAGGCGTACAATATTCCCGCGAGACTTTACGGAAACTGCTACCGCGAGAGAGACGCGCCGTACACGCTATTAATGACGATATGATCGATATTAAGCGAATATTTCCCGTGGGAAGCCACGACGATAACGCACTCGCGAACGGATATCCCGGCGTTTATCGCGGCAGACGCCTGACATTTATTCAAATGTAATATCTTGTCGGGTCGCGCGAAGATTACGTTTCGAAGAAAATGCGTCCCATCGGCACCCTTCCTGTCTCGCGCTTCGGTATATTCGCGGGTACCTTTCTCCTCGTCCTTTATTCCTTTTCGTAGATACACAGCTGTAGGGAAAGTCGGGACAAGACGAATACGCGGGGTAAGATGAATCGTAAGCCTAGATACTGAACAGTGTGCGCGAGCACAGTGCTCCCGTTGGAGTTTGACGGGGAGGTGAATGAGTGTGAAAGTATCAACTGTGGCGGAAGCACGCGTTTCGAGTTAGAAAATAATATTGATTTTTTGACAAACGGATTTAATTTTTTGTAAAGCCGGTTCAGTTCATGTGTGTTGCTGACATTGATTAGAAACAGGTAGGTAAACACCATAATAAGAACGATTTTTCAGAAATTTTCAACGTTATTGCGCATATTTTTTTGTTAAGGGGTTAGGCACAGTAACGGATATAAAATCATGTGCGAATTTAACTATTTTTTTTTCCATATGAAAAGTGATTCAATCATAAAATTAAGGCGTTACCCCCACTTGTAGCGCAAGAAAGGCCTTTTTCATGATTTTTTTAAAAGAAAACTACAAAACTTTTCTAATCGATCAATATACCATCTTGAAGAACACATCTTGAAGAACTTTCAGTAATTTTTTTATTGAAAAATATTACATTGTTTAGTGGCAAATGGCCGTCAATGAAATAATGTTTTTATATACACGGTTTGCGGTGACCAACATTGCGGCGAAGTGGATGATCTGAAAAAAAATGCGGATGGATTTACTCAAATATAAGTATAAACTAGTCTTTAATCGAAGGATTTTAAAAAATATTCATTTTTCACAAAATGGCGGACAGTCAAAGTTAATGGTTCGATTTTAACGAAAAAAAACGGCTGTTTTTGGACAATAAAACGGCGATTTTTTTCGAAAAAAAAAATCGAACGATTAAAGACTACATTTTTATGTATTAAATAAGCCAGCAAAATTTCGAGAAGATCGATTCATTAGTGTTCGAGTAATCTTGGTCACCGACTTCAGAAATGCCATTTTGAGAAAAATGCGTTTAAAGTTTCTCTTTCAACGCTCTTTCAACGCCGATTCTTTTCTTTCAACGCTCATACCTCAGTCAATTTTGTTCGGATCGACTTGAAATTTTCAGGACATATTCTCAGATACTTATACTTCAAAAAAATGCAATAAAAAATCGATTTTTTCAAAATCGCAAGTGGGGGTAACCCCTTAATTACACATCTATTAAGTATGAATATGAAGCTGTTAGAAATTTTTTTTTCGATGTACCAAATGGCCGATTACTAATATTTTCTTTTGTTATTTTTTTTAGACGCTCCGCGACCTAACGTTTAGCAACCACAATTTGTTACCTACAACAAAAAACAAAAATTCTCGTCAATCTACAGTAGAATACCTAGAGAAGTACGTACGGAATAAAAAAAAATATTGTTTTATTCAAAAGTCATAGGTATTTGTATTTGAATTCAGTTGTAGGTATTTGAATGAATTTTCAGTGAAGAATTTCGTATAAAACTGCTCATAAAATGGAAAGTTTTCGATTAATCAGAAATTCCGTACGTAGTTCTCTGCCAAATGCAATTAGGAACACAACTTTCAAATTTGAAGTGAATCGAGTGAAAAGTGGTGAAGTTATTTGTCATGTCAATTAGGAAAAAGCCGTTTCGATAAAAGTGCGTTTAAAGTTTTAGGCACTCTATGGCCGTGCCAGATGTGGGCTTACGTTATACGCTCAAAGTCGGTGAAGAAAACAATTTCTTGCTATAAATCGAATAGTCACTTATTCTTATGATGATAAAGCACCGTTTTAGAGAGAAAAAAATCGATTTTTTTTTTTAAATCTACTGTGGCCTTACCCCTTAATTCGTTAACCATCTAATGGGGCGCAATATTTTACAACGTACTACTATTTGCGTGGGAAACGGTGAAATGAAACTAATAAAGCATTTGACTCCTCATCAACCGGTATTCCTACCAGGAGAAGATAAAGAACTTACAAATGATTAAAATGATCGTGAAGTAAAATTATTCGGACCAAATACTACAGAACTTAGGCTTATCTAATTGCTGGTATTGAAAATGAAACCACTTTCAGATGCGAAGGATGCCAATAATTTGTGTCTCATCATTTTTCCAGCGCTGTTTCATCTTGCCCCGCATACGGGGTAATATTGGCAAAACAAAGTTTTAATTAAAAATATATATTGTATGGAAAAAATCAGAAAGACTGATTTGATTGCTGGCAAAATAAAAAAT